>OW679194.1:91505297-91667472 GCA_940337035.1 Agriotes lineatus
GTCTCCTACATACAAAATAGTTATTACAAAAACACTAAATGTAACAATTTCCTCCTATGCCTTTCTGTTTGTAATTTAGTGCGGTGTTTATTTAAGATTTATATTAAAACTTTTAAAGTGGTTACACTTGTGTTAAATTCATTGAATAATATATTCATTAAAGCTTTTAAAAACTAAACCACACATTCTTGACACACTGTATTGTCTCTTACCAATAATAGCGACTTAAAGCTTTCAGTAATTTTTGCCAGCTTTACTAAGAAAGTATCAGGTATTTAATAATAATAATGTCTTTATTCTACGAAATAAACAATACATCCTTTTTATGCTAAATGAAACAGATGCGAAGTTCATCATCATAGTAGCATTATCAGATTAATTAGTACTTTACCCGCAAATAATTTTGTTAATATATAAGATACTAGCAAGATACCCGTTCTTCGTACGGACCATGGTATAAAGAATACAAGGTGGGAAATCCATCATGGCCGCGATGATGGTGTAACTATGGCTGTGATAGTATGTTGTTGCTGGCACTGTCAGTCAATGTCAAATTCGAGGTTAGCAGGTTAGGTTTTTCCTCAGTCTGACACAAACTGGCTCAACACCTAACCTCGAATTTAACATAGACAGCGTCTTCAACAATACACTCAATACTGTCATTCGTGCTCTTTGTGGGGCCATTTCTTATTGGTTGAATTTGAGACTCCGCCCACAATGCATTCATTCTGCGGAACGTTACACATTGTATTCTATGCACCATGATACTGACTACAAATATTTGTTTTCTCTTCTAAATCTTAAATGGATTCTAGAGGGTCCCCCTCCCCTCTGGCTCAATACGCTAAGCGCCTAAACTAACAAACGCTGCAGAACAATATTGTAGATAAAAGGAAAACAATGTTCTTCCGAAAAAAGTTCTCCATAACTACACTCACCGGCACGAAAAACGGAGCACTTGCATTTTATTATTAGATTTAAAATTGTATTCCTTTGTGATGTTTTATTATTACATTTATTATTATATATTTATTATACATTTAACATTATAACATGTATAATAAATGTATAATAATAAATGTATAATAATAAATGTAATAATAAAACATCACAAAGGGATACAATTTTAAATCTAATAAAAAAAAATGCAAGTGCTCCGTTTTTCGTGCCGGTGAGTGTATTTTATGCATCACGTATCCCCTGGAAATGTATATGTAACTGTCGTTCCCGGTTTATAGTTTGATAAAACTATAGTTTTAGTTTTTCAAGAATAAAATAAAAGAATTATGTACCTGATTAAATGGTGTATACATACATTATAGTACGATACCCGTTTCCACCACTTGGGGGTGGAATTTCAGATATCCTCCTATTTTATTCTACATCGGACTCACGGCGAAAAAAGCAATAACTTTAACTTCCTTTAACTTCTTACTTTTACCCCATTTTTACTTTAGGAAAGACATTTAGGAAAAACTCTGAACCACTTTTTATAGATCTAAAAAACACATATACCCAAAACAACGATCTGATTCAATACGCACAGGAGAGATGAAATGTTTTATAATTCACCCTTGAAGTTCTATAAAGTAATGGCTGTCCCTGCCCTATTGTATGGCACAGAAAACTGGACCCTCACCCAGAAAGAAAAGAAGCAAATCGAATCAAAAGAAATGAAATTCCTACGAAGAGTAGCAGGCTATACATTGCTTGATTATAAAAGAGGTGAAAAGTTACGACAGGAATTAAATATATTCAGTATACTAGGAAAAATTGACCAATACAGGAATAACTGGATGGAACATGTAATTAGAATGGACGATAGCCGTATCCAGCACTATAGACCACGTGGGAAATGAAGAATAGGGCGACCCAAAAAGCGGTAGACTGATCAATTCCTACCCCCATGAGACCGTAACAAACCTTAAAAGGTTTAAACCTGGAAGACGATGATGATGATGACCCCTGAACCCAAGTTCGCACCTTTAGGAGTTGATTCCTACACAATCCTAAATTACGTTTTTAGGAACTTGTATAGGTAACCTTTTTAAGTAAAAACCAAATCAATATACAGGGACCGGCAGAAACATATTAAACATTTTATTTACAATTTTTTTCTTTTTACAGTGTAATAACAAAAAAAAACGAAAACATGAGTATGTTCACAAAACTTGGGAGTTTATTTATTTAAATATCAAGTGCCGGAGATGTCCACTTTCTTCTTCAGAACATTCATTAATACGTCGAACAAAATCTTGCATAACTTTTTCTGGTATATCTTGCCCAATACCGTTAATTTCGTGGAGCTCCCGGTTGCTTTTTATTACAAAGTGAACCGAATTCTCTAAACTTCTGAACCCATCGTCTTATTGTCAAGTACAATGGAACATCCTGCCTCCTGTTGAATTGTCTTCTGAACGCACATTGCACAGTTATTATTGATTCGGTCCTAATAAATAACTCAACACAATAAGCTCGCTCTTGCACATTAAAACGCATTTTGACATATTACTTAATCATTAAAACAAAACTCCTGATCCTACTTAATATAATGATATTCATCACATTTGTATGGATAAAAACCTTAGTGGGATATTGCATGTTAAAATGTTTAATATGATTCTGCCGGTACTGTATTGCCGGGCCTTAGAAATATTGAGGAACTCGTAAGAAGACATTTTACCATTTTCTTTTCCCTTTAGGGGGGAAATTCGAAAACTCCTTTCCTAGCACTTTCCTACGTAACGAAGGACACTTCTTGCTAAACTTCAAGTTCCTGATACCAATGATTACTACGGCTCTGCGTTGTTGAGTCGGTGCTGTATCTTTTATTCATATACATTGTATCAGAATAATATTTAAAAAAACTTTTAAATCCATATCTAAAAATTTTAGACAGACGCCTAAATGCAAAAAAAATAGTGTTCTAACTCAACGAACACAGGAGATACAATGGGTTCTATAATTTACCACAAATAAAAATTCGCAGCTTTAGGGGTGGATTAGGGCAAATTCCTAAAATATATTTTCAGACATATGTATAGGAAACCTTTGCAAGTAAATACCAAGTCGTGAAAAGAGGGTTTATCTTTTTCACCCCCTCAGGGGGTAGAATTTCGAAATATTGTTTTTACCAATGTTTATTTTATCCTGAAATAAACCCACAGCGAAAAATAATGCTCTAACTCAACAAATACAGGAGATACAATCGATAATATAATTCACCTCGAATGCAGATTTGCACCTTTAAGGGATGATTAGGGTAAAATTCTGAAATGCCTTTTTAGACATTTGTATTGCATACCTATTCAAGAAAATACCAATGCGATATCTTATCGGGTCTAAGAGATATTAAGGAATACGTGAAAACATAGTTTACCCCTTTTCGCCCCCTTAGGGGTGGAATTAAAAAAAATCATTTTAACACATCTCACACATGTTCTGAAATGGTCCCACAGAGAAAAATATCAAAACTAATAACCCCTACCCTTTTCCAATTTTTAATTTTCCACCCCTTAGCTTTACCTTACGTAACAAATTGAACCTTCCACCTAAATTTCAAGTTCCTAGTACCAGTGGTTACGGTTCTGCGTTGATTAGGCTGGGTTGTCACTTTCCTCTATACAGGGTGTTTGTAGATCGCTAGATAGCTCGAAACCTCGTTAATAATAGACATATCGAAAGAACAACCTAAAGATTGACGTAAACCAATTTATCATGGCCATGGCCTCCTATTTTTACGTAGTGATACACAACTTTGTTTTTTTAATAGAACACCTTGTATATTTTTAGATATTTGTAATCAGCACTAAAAGTGCTTTACGATAGCATTCTTAAATTTAAATTTTGGAATTTATTAATTTTCAAAATTAAAAATTTTGTTTAGCCAAAGTAGACCATGAATTTCGCAAAATCACTAACAATCGAACAAGAAATGCAAAACAAACTCCACTTGACTCGTAAAATTTCACATGACCGAATTATAGCACCAAACGTACTAAGTTAATTGAAAACTATGTTTTTTTTTAAATAGAACAATATGAGTTTCATTAAACAGTTGAAAACTACAATAAAAGGGCTTTCCAACGGTGTACCATATTTGCCATTTCGTTTAGAAGTAGCTTTTAAAAATCGAAAAATACGTAAAACAATTTAAAAATAAATGTTATTGTTAATGAAACTCATATTATTCCAATTAACAAACCATAGTTTTCAATTGTTTTAGTACGTTTAGTGCTATAATTCGGTCATGTGGAATTTTTAGAACATTTCTGATTGTTAGTAATTTTGTATAATTCATGACCTTCTCTGGCTTAACACTCTTTTTTAATTTTGAAAAATAGTAAGTTCCTAAATTTAAATTTCAGAACGCTATCATAAAGCACTTTTAGCGCTGATTGCAAATATCTAAAAATATACAGGGCGTTGCATTTAAAAACCAAAGTCGTGTATCACTGAGAAAAAATAGGAGGCCATGGCTTAAATTGGTTTACGTCAACTTGTAGATTGTGCACTGGCATTTAAAACAATAAAACAAATTCTTGTTATATCTCTATTATTAATGAAGTTATGAGCTGTCTAGCGATCTACAAACACTCTGTATACTGCTCCACAAATGAACTGGACCACCCATAAAAATTTTATGTATTAAATTACGTCACAAAATATATGTTTTATAGTATACTCACTCATATTAAGCATCTTTAATTGCACTATCCTCAAATATCAACTGAAGAATTAACAAAATCATATTAATAAAATGAAAAAATAATAAAATTATAAAAAAACTATATTCCACAAAAATAAGAGGAAGCACAAAAAACGTTAATTAATAGTTCTTTGAGTCTCTTCGGAACGTTTAAAAATGTTTGGCAACGATTTAGCATACTTTGTATGCAATGTGCTATCAACATTTGGGCAAAATTCAAAATTTTAAAATGACTATTCAATTCACCTGTCATCTGTCAAAAAGTGACCAATGAAAATCCAGAATTTTAAAGTTTCTTGACCAATCAAAAAAATATCAGTGGATATATCTTCCTAGAAGGTATTCAAGTAACTATTTTAACAAATGTGATTTTTATTAGAAAAAGTCAATATTAGTGTTGCGTTACTATAGAAATTGCGTAGTTTGTTGCTAGATTTACTGAAAACTAATTTGAAAAAGTAGTTTGGTTCATTAAAAAGTCCCTCGAATACCATTCTTAGTCAAAGTTAAGTAGATTATTTTTGCGGTGGTATCAATACTCATGTCCATTGCGCTTGGGATTAGGACTCGTGCTAGCGCACTTGTCCTAATAGTACCAAAGCGCAATGGACATTCGAGACACCACCGCAAAAATAGTCGACATAACTTTGACTACTCATGGTATTTTAAGTGATTATTTCCTTCATTCCCATAATAATGCGTAATCACTATGGTTTCTGTCAGCTTAACAATGACAAAAATTCAAACTTCAAAATTTAACCGCGGTTAAATTTGTGTCAAAATTTAATCGCTTGTCCATAATTTTAATATGATTATTAAAGGTGCTTCATCAACTGAATTTTATCTATTTATTCAAGAAATAATCACTTCGAACATCCCGCGTGCATGTAAACTAGCCTGAATAAATTTTGACGATTTTCTGTCAGAATGTTTTGCTCTGAAGAAATACATCTCGTAAATTTTCCGCCCCAAAATCCCTCGTGCTGCGCACTCGGGTTTCTTGTTGAGCGGCAAATTTACTTAACATATTTCTTAGCAAAACGTTCTGACTGAAAAAGTCAAAATTTAATCGGCTATTTTAATGCACTTGGCATATTACTGTTGATTATTTCCTTCATATCCATAATAATGCGTAATCACTGTGGTTTCTGTCAGTTTAATAATGACAAAAATTCAAACGTCAAAATTTAACCGCTGTTAAATATGTGTCAAAATTTAATCGCTTGTGCATAATTTTAACATGATTATTAAAAGTGCTTGACCAACTAAATTGTATCTATTTGTTCAGGAAATAATCACGCTGAACATCCCGGGTCCATGTAAACTAGCCTGAATAAATTTTGACGATTTTCTGTCAGAATGTTTTACTCTTAAGAAATATATCTCGTAAATTTTCCGCCACAAAAGCCCTCGTGCTACGTACGCACTCGGGATTCTTGTTGAGCGGCAAATTTACTGAACATATTTCTTAGCAAAACATTCTGGCAGAAAACGTCAAAATTTAATCGGCTATTTTAATGCCCGTAGGATATTACTATTGATAATATTTTATTAATGGACTTAGTTTTCTTTAAACCAAATTATGAAAAGAAATGCCTTTTATAGTGACACAATCATGAAAGGTTGCCAAAAATGCTATGACTGTCCTTTTGGAAAATATCTTTAAAAATTGCACCAATATATGCAAATGGTTCAGTTCATTTGTGGAGCAGTATACAGGGTGATTCAAATTCGAGGCTAACCATGGGGATTTCGAAAACGGTAAGAGTTAGAGGGGTAGTTTAAATTTGGCAAAGTTGAGCAATTTAATGCTCAACAATATGCTGCCGAGAAAGCAGGAACATTTTATTACGTTTTCGAGATTTTTGAAAATATTCTAAATTTGTCATTTTCGTTTTTATTTTTTCCCAATCTTGTTAACGAAGATATTCAAAAATTAACAATACATTTTTGTCTTCTGCCAACCATCATGAACTTTGTTTTTCCTTATGGCCGCCATCTTATATTTTTAGACCACTGAATAGAGTTTTTTTTTGGGATTTCAAA
Source organism: Agriotes lineatus (assembly GCA_940337035.1). Lineage (NCBI taxonomy): Eukaryota > Metazoa > Arthropoda > Insecta > Coleoptera > Elateridae > Agriotes > Agriotes lineatus. The sequence continues at coordinate 91,512,052 of OW679194.1, forward strand.
AATTTATAACTTACCTACCTTATATGAAACAATTAGGCTAATATTCACAAAAAAACGGAAATTATGATTAAAGCAAACAAAAACGATCTAGATACCACTGCACCGTAGAAGGGTAGATATTGTTTTTTATTATCAAGATACCTTTGAATCAAATTTAGTTCTTTATTTTATTTAATATGGCTGCTAATGTCAGTTTAATTGTATTTTGTTGTCAAGGGTGTAGGGTGTGATTAGAATAATTAGGTACTTAGTCGTATTAAAAATGCCTTTTTCATACGACAAAAAGCTCGGTATGTTGCAAATATATTACGCAAAAGACAGAAACTCAAGAGATTCAGCAAATGCCTATTTTGAAATGTATCCTGAAAGGAATCAACCGAACGAAAGTTATTTCTTAAGACTTCACCGAAATTTGTCAGAATATGGACAATTTAATGCACCGACACCCAAATACGTAGGATCCTTTTAGCAAATCGGGAGGCAATTCTTCAGGCAGTAAGTCCTTTTTTTATGTTTTTGCCATAAATCAATTCATTACCTAATATCAGGTAAAAGAAAACCCATCCATTTCTACTAGAGAAATATCTGTTAATTTGAATATTCCGCAAACAGTCTGGAGAACACTGAAAAATTTTAAACTCTATCGAATACATACAAGTCAAGCTTTACTTCCCGGTGATAGCCAGAGGCGACTTAATTACTGCAATTGGTTACTTGATCAAACAAATCGCGATGATCGCAATAATGAACACGTATGGGCAACTGAAAATCCTAGAGAGAACGGGCAAGTTCGGCATCAAACTCGTTTTGCATTTAACAGCTGGATCGGATTAACTAAAAATAGAATACTGGGCCCTTTCATTTATGAGGATACTCTGAATGCAAATAACTACCTACAGTTCTAGAGGAACAGAAACCTGGCCACTATTATAGGATAAAACCAAGAGCAGAATGACGGCGGCAGAAATGAAATACCTACGTTGGGTAGTGGGAAGAAAAAAAAAGAGAAATACAACAAGAGAAGAACTAGACCTAGAACCGCTGGTAGAAACTATACAGAAGAGACAGTTGAAATGGTACGGGCATGTGCTACGAATGGGAAAGGGGAGGAGACCAAAGAAAGTGTTGGAGGTAAGAAGAGAGGGGAAAAGAGGACAAGGTAGGCCACGGCATACATGGATGGACACAATCAAGAGGGGAGCGGAGAAGAGAGGAAAGAGTATAGCAGAGGCCAGACAAAATCGCCAGGGACAGGAAAGAATTCCAGAAGTGGATAGAGGAACCAACACCTTAGGGTACAAGGGCAAGATAAAGAAGAAGAAGAAGAAAAAGCAGTCCTTAAAAGGACCAATGCTGGGATTTTTCGATGAAATTCCATTTAACGAATTAAGACAACTTTGGTGGTAACAAGATAGTGTTCCACCACATAACAGTGTTTTAGTTCCTAATTATTTAAGTGAAATTTTTCCGAAGGCATGGATAGCTAACAGAGGGGTTATCGAATGGCCCGCGCGTAGTCCGGACCTTACTCCGTTAGACTTTTTTTTATGGGGATCATTGAAAAATACCATTTATAAGCAACGCTACGAAAATGTCGGAGAACTTTGCAACAGTTTTATAGCTGCCTGTCAAAATATGCCCCGAAGAAGTACAGTCGCGGAATTAAAAATCCGGACATTTAAAATGATTCAGTGCATATCTTACTTTACTTTATTTATCACGTTACCTGGTGAAATTAGTCAAAGTCAAAATAATTACTCGTATATGACAGCATGCCTCATTGTTTAACTGTCAATTGCTAACCTAGAAACGCAAAGCCTAATTTACATTACCCAAAAATTGCAAAAATCCTCTATAAGACTCGTCCGGATTTTTAATTCCGCGACTACCTATTCAACGAGCAATACGTAGTGTTATCAAAAGAGCTTATATGTTGGTGCAGCAAAATGGTTTTCTTTTTGAACACCTATTATAATCTTAATTTATTGTTAAGTTTTTTTCCTTTAATTATTATTCCTTGTTGTTTGTTTTCAAATTTAGGTTACTTATAACTCAAAAGTACGTGTTTTAAGAATAATTTCCGTTTTTTGTGAATATTAACATAATTGTTTGATACAAGGTTTTTTTTTATTATTATTAATGTTTATTTCTATTTGCAATCTGTAATTTTTTTACAATAAGCAAAACATATGTTAGAGACTAATAAATGACATGAAAACAATGACATGAGGTTGCAATCCAATGATTTACAACACAGAAGTAACTTATAAACTATGTTTGCTTTATAACACAAGTAAATATTGTATATTTTACATTAAAATCTATATGGCAAGTCCAAAGGTTTATACCTATTTAATCTATGCATATGAGCACTATTATCTAATAAGTTTAGCACCAATGGATTTGAATGAGATTCTATATTACTTAGATACTTTTCACTGCATTTAACAATCACGTCTTTGACCGAATTCACTTTTAAGTCACTCAGAATGTCCACATTACGCACAAAGTAGGGAGCATCGCACATTGCTCGTAAAACTTTGGATTGGAACCTTTCCATTATTTGGATGTTGGAGTTTGCTGCTGTTCCCCACAGTTGGATACCATATGACCATATAGATTTGAACGCTGCATTGTAGACGAGAAGCTTGTTTGAGAGGGATAGTTTCGATCTTCTTCCAAGTAGCCAATAGTGTTTTCTAAACTTATCTCCGAGTTGTTTACGCTTCTTCCAAATGTGGGTCCTCCACGTCAGGCCCCTATCCAAATGCATACCAAGGTATTTTATTTCCGTCACTTGTGTTAGCGGTATATTATTAATGTATACTGGCGGTGTAATACCCTTGCATTTTGTAAAAGTAATGTGAAATGATTTTGCTTCATTTAACTTTACACGCCATTTTTTTGTCCACTGCACGACTTCATCTAGACTTTGTTGTAGGCTATGATACAAGGTAGGTAAGTTATACATTTTTGAAATCCCCACAAAAAACTCTTTTCAGTTATCTAAAAATATGAGATGCCAGCCGTAAGAAAAAACAAAGTTGATGATGGTTGACAGAAGACGAAACGTCGTATTAAAAATCCTTTACAGCCATATTATAGGCCAGTAAAAGTAAAAGGAATATGACAAATTTTAAATTTTTTCAAAAATCTCGAAAACGAAATAAAATTTTCTTGGTTTCTCGGCAGCATATAATTAAGCACTAAATTGCGCAACTTTGTCAAATTTAAACCACCCCTCTAACTCTTAGCGTTTTCGAAATCCCCATGGTTAGCCTCGAATTTGAAGCACTCTGTATATGTAGAGATAGATTATAGTTAAATGAGATACAGTTCCTACGTAACACCCGTGCCCGCCTGAATAAAATAGAAATGCGTTAGCTGGCAATAACTATAAAGAAAAGTTATGACATGATACAGTTTTTGTATTTTGTTAAGATAACAACTTATCCGCCCCGTTCGCTACTAAGTAACTCTCTCTTTTTTCTATAAGTAGTTGAAGAACTATACAGTGTCCGCCAAAAAGTCGGCATTATATGGGAAAAAATTATTTTTGATTTTTCAAAAAAACGTTTTACGCCAATAACTTGTGCTTGTTTAAAAACCTATTTAGCCCCTATCACATATACCGAGTGATTTTTACTTATTTAGAAAATGGGGTTTTTCGAAATTGTCAAAATCCGAAAAGTGCTATTTTTCGGAAATTAAGTAAGATTTTAATGAAACTTTTTTAGAGCGTGTTAAGTTTAGTTTCATGGCCAGAAAACCCCGATTTTTTTAAGTTTAGCTAAAAATAAATTTTTAAATATTTTTAAAAATTACTCATATCAAGACTTAATATTAAAATTCAAATTTTTTTATATGAAGACTTGAAACTTTTATAATTGAAAAAAATAATATAAATTGTTAATTACTTCTTTAGATTTTTTATTATCTAACGAAAAGTAATATGTTTGCATAATGTTTATGTTTTCTATGTAAGGCGCTTTGTAGAAGAAATATTTTACAATTTTAATTAATATCTATATAAATGGCTTCAAGAAACTCCAATCTAACCCTGTTAATGAATTACTGTTACAAAAATCCTGTAAATGTTCTTTTATTTTATCCTATTATGTTACTCTGATAATAACTCCTTAGCTACGAGTTGCGTTAAGATGCATTTAACAACACTAGTGTTGTTAAAAAAAATAACATACGATACTTTATTAGTATTTAATCACATATTGGCAGTACTGACGTGTATTGTTGATCTATGTCAAATTCGATGTTAGTAGGTTAGGTTTTGTTAGTTAATTGACACAGACTAGCGCAAAACTTAACCTGCTAATTTCGAATTTAACATAACCTGACAGTACTACCAACAATATAGCATTGAGTGACTTGTGGTTCCTATTTTACTAGTGATACCACCATAGTCATAGCAGATATATGTCTCGCTGTTGTAAGTGTCACTAATAAAAATTTTTGCTATTTTTTTAAAGATTGGTATTTTAGGATAAAATAAACCGTGCTAAGATATACGTAACGTTAACTGCTTTCTACATTACTCGAGAATTTTAAAGAACTCGCTCCTAACGTCGCTCGGTCATTCAAACTATTCTCTCGTGTTGTAAAAAGCTTGATAACGTTACTTGAATAGTAAATTACTGTTACAGTTGTCTAAATGAGGAGCTTTTTCTTTATCCAATTACATGCTCTAAAAATCTCTTCATTTGGACGACTGTAAAAGAACATTTACAGAATTTTTGTAACAGTAATTCATTAACAGAACTAGATTAGAGTTTCTTGAAACCATTTAAATAAATACGAGGGAAGAATCAAAAGTGATCTACCTAGATATGATAGATGCGTAGTGCGGGCTAGAGAAGGTTGGTGCAAGGACTGACATGTCCTTACGTGTCGGAGTACTTGGTCTTGGTTCAGTCGCGCATCAGCTGTCCTAGTGAGCGGTTGCTAATTATGACTAGTTGCGAAAAATATGGAAAAATTGGGTTTAAAGCACCGTGCCGTCATTTAGTTTTTAGTGAAAGAAGAAAATGGGCCAGTGGCCATCAATGACCGTATGATCGCAGTGTACGGGGACTCTTCAACTTCCTATTTCATAATAAAATATTGGGCTAAACAGTTTAAGTGGGGACGTGAGTACATTGAAGATGACCCGCGTAGTGGAAGGCCTGTGGAAGCAACCACGTCCGGAATCGTCGCCAAGGTGGAAAAGCTTGTGCTTCAAGACCGTCGTTCAAAAGCGTCTCAATTAGCTACTGAATGCGGCATTTCAGAATCATCGGTTTTGAGAATCTTACACGAACGTTTGTTCATGAGCAAGTCAGTCCAAGATGGGTTCCGAAAATGCTGACGCCCCTCCAGAAGGAAAACCGTGATCTGACTTCAAAAGAAAATTTGGATCTATTTGAGAAAGGGCGTGAAGCATTTCTTTCTGAGATAGTAACGGATGATGAAACGTGAATTCTCCATTGGGACGGGAAGACGAAACAAGAATCAATGCAATGGAAACACAAGGGTTCCCCGCCGCCGAAAAAATTTCGCACTCAACCGTCCGCCGAGAAGATTATGGCCACAATTTTCTGGGATATGGAAGGTGTGCTATTAATTGATTACCTTCCCCACAAGGAGATAAGCACAGGGAAGTATTACGCTGCGGTTTTAAAAAACTTGAAGACAGCGATACTGGAGAAGTGACAAGTCTGCCATTGCGTCAGCTGCTGTGCGTGAATTGGGGTTCCAGGAATTGAACCCCCCCCCCCCCCCCTACAGCCCAGACCTGACCCCCAGATATTTCTATCTATTTCGACACTTGAAGAAACACCTACGGGGACGAAAATTTTCTGACGATGAAGATGTCAAGTGCACCGTTTCGGCATTTTTCACGGAGCAAGATTCAAATTTTGTTCTGACGGTATCGAAGGACCCCCAGGCAAGTGGAACAAATGTATCGAATTAGGAGGTGTTTACATTCCTGTGAGTCTTTTCTTTCATAGCTAGGTAGATCACTTTTGATTCTCCCCTCGTATTAATTAGAATTGAAAAATATATTCCCTAAGGGCGCTTTGCATAAAAAACGTAAAAACTATGTATACATACTCCTTTTCGGTAAATAATAAAAAATCTAAAAAAGTAATTAACGTTTTATATTATTTTTTTCAATTATAAGTCTTTAAAGTCTTAACATTAAAAAATTGATTTTAATATTGAGTCTTGATATTTGAAATTTTGAAAAATATTTTAAAAATTGAGAAATTAATTTTTAGCTGAAGTTAAAAAACTTTGGGTTTTCTGGCTTTGAGATTGTTCAGATAGCTAACAATAGCACACACTAAAAAAATTTCATTTAAATCTTACTTAATTCCCGAAAAATAGCACTTTTCGGATTTTGACAATTTCGAAAAACTTCATTTTCTAAATAAATAAAAACCACTCGGTATATTTGATAGGGGCTCAATAGGTTTTTAACCAAACACAAATTATTGACGTAAAAAATTTTTTTTAAAAATCAAAATAATTTTTTTTCATATTATGCTCACTTTTTGGCGGACACTGTATAAACTATAAAAAGTTTAGTTAGTATATTGTTTAATTCCGATAACATGTTCAAAAACTAGATGTCACTGGTACATTGATAAAATGCGCTAATCTTTATATTAATATGAATTATCACTAGACAACAAGTTTTATTAATTTTTTTTTAGAAACTATGTACAATTTTCGTTTCTTTTATAGTTCTAATAATAGTAATAAAAACAAATTTATTCTGGCACGTCAGGTTTTGAAAAACAAAATTATTGAAAGGTAAATGAAATAATATTAATTAGGTACCTATGTACATTACATGGAGCTGTATCCTATCGTCCTGTCGCACATGGTTTTCTTTTTACGGTTATTTTATACTGTTCTTCGGCACTTTTTGATATCTATACCCACACTAATCAGCAAGCATTTCATTGTTCCACTTGCCTTGATAACGTTTTTCAATAACAGAAATGTTTTGATGAAGTCTTTCACCCTATTCATCACTAACGTCGCCGAGGTTCGGGAGAAAGAAATCCAGGTGCGAGTGCAAAAAATTTATTTTAAGGCTCATGCTACAGCCCAATTTATGGTAACTTCTAATAAGTTCATTAACAAGTGTTACATAGTTGTCAGATTTTGTGTTTCCTAGAAAATTTTGTGTCACACTTATAAAAGCATTCCAAGCAGCAAGTTCCAAGTCACTTAAGGTTTCTTCAAATATTGTATCCTGTTGTAGAAGTTTAATTTGGGGTCCTACAAAAATTCCCTCTTTAAGTATTGCATCTGAGATATTGGTAAATTTTTGTTTAAGGTATTGGAATCCAAGGCTATCTTTATCCATTGTTTTGACGAAAATTTTCTTCAAACCTAATTTTATGTGTAATGCAGGTAAAAATATTTTATCAGGTTCCTCTGGTGGCTTATAAAGTATATTCTTTTGTCCAGGAATACACTGAGCCCTGACTGGACAATCTTTAACAATGTAGTGGGAATTTCTTGATCGACTGTCCCACTCACAAAGAAGGAAACTACAGATTGACTATCCAAAATAGCTAAATGCACCACTAAAAAGTTGTCGGTAGCACAATTACTATGACACATATATTACAGGTTAAATTTGGAATGACTAGTTGAATTCGACTATTTACCCACTATGCAAGAGCCTTCTTTTATTTACCATAAGTAACAGTATCGCTCTTACAGAAACAAGATCTTGTGTCTTATTATAAGGCGCTTCGTAAACCAGAATGTGACTTATACTTCCCATCAGATTTCAAAGTGTCTCAAGATAATATTACCCAAAGTTCTTACAGATGCTGGGAAAAATCTAAAGTTGGATTCAACCGAGTTCTATTTCACTATCGTGATATGAAGGCCGAGAACGAATTAGTTTTCTCTTGCAAAAGTCGTACAATTCTCGATATTAAAATCACTTAGGCGGTGCCTGAAGCGCATCTAGCATTTGATCTAAAAATAGTGAAAATGTACTACGGCAACAATTTCTTTATAAACAAACAATGGTAGGATAAATCATCTAAACTACCTTAAAAAGCTATCTAGCTTGCTTAAAATAGGTGAGTAATCACGCTTAAGGTACATAATACAAGCAATCTAACGTTTGCCGGATACAAGATAGCACAGACAGAAAAACATACTAAAACAGGTCCCAAATTTGCGACTCAGTCCGAATAGACCAGTACAAATATTAGTATGAGTACAACCGACCTTTAATGCTAGTCCTCCAGGTTGCAGCAGGCGCAAAAGGAAAGTCCGATAAACACCAGGGCGACCGGGTAAATGCAACATGCTTAGCCAAGGCTTGTGTGTTAAGGCTATAGAGCTGCAGGTGAGTGCTTCGATTAAGGGGTTACACGAGAGTTTTTACCTTCGCTTTCTGTTGCAGACATGGAATTTCCACATACGCAATATTCAAGGCGGCAGATGTGGGCCAAACTTGGCTAGTTGACCAGAGACCAAAACCGTTCGCACCGGAACAAAAGGGACTCGCACCGGGAAGAATTATCCGGAGGACACGAAAGGAGCTAAAAGAGCGTCACGCAATAGAGTCTAACTAATTAGCATCAAAAGAAACCTACCCTTAGGTCTTTTTGGCTTTGTTTCGCCAGAAAGGGAACATGTGCACTGCTCAGATAATTTTCCAAACTAAGTTTGAGTTTGGGAAATTGCAAAATAACTCTCACGAAGACTGCATTGACATCTCCGGAAGGTCTAAAATACGGCAAGATTAATTTCCCCGTTAAGATTCCTGTGAAGAAACCCAATGAAGGCACGTTTCAAAACGTAGTCTCACAAAGCAACTTTTCTGAAGCACGACATCATAGCAAATGGCCGAAAAACAGATAAGGAGTCAAAATTTTGGGCCTTGAAGGAAACTCGACATATGCAACCCAAAACGCTCTATGCACGCAGCGAAATCTAACCTTTAGGAGTTTTCATACACTGAAATTTTGGAACATGGCTAACCGTTAGATCAAAATGTAACTTAAAAAAGGTCTGATGACTTTTGAACCGTAACACATTTTGTAATTAATTCTGTCGAGAAGACGAGTCATATTTTTATACCTTTCTTTCATGTGGATTGCGTGGCCAACGGGGACGGATGGATAAACGTTTCCCATGGAAAGGACAGCTTTCAAACTCAATTTCGAAGCATCGATAAAAAAACGCCATTCTTCTGGATGGTGTCGGTGACCTAATGTCAACATCAAATGGGACACCGTATTGCAGTATGAAAGACCCTCGTCGGTTGAAAAATACTGTGATAGTTTTTTCTGACGATTACGATACACAGAAATATGTGTGCCTGGAGCTAACAGTTTTCATGCTTGGAGTCTAGATCCTAGAATTTCTGCTTTAGTTTTTGACAAATTCAAATCTCAAATAAGATCATTTAATTTTAACTGATTTATTAGCCGTGGTCCGTCTTCTTGAGATGGAAAATATTCATCATTGCTGGTCGATAATAATACTGACTCGAAACTTTGTTCTTCTAGTTCGGTAACAGCATATTCTTCACTCGAAGCGCCTTTGGGTCTTGGTACTGGCAAGGTTTCCGAATGAGCTACTGGACGAGTAGCATAGGGCAGACTAGCATAACTAATAGTTTTCTTGTTTTCGTTGGAAAACTCGAAATTTTTCGTGCAGAAAAGGTGGCAATCAGTCGAATGGTCCGGTTGTTTACGCCAAATCATAGGTCTTGCAAATGGCATGGCGTTATTCTTACCGTTTGACCATCCCTCAGAAAAACAGCAGAACGTGCATAGCAAATGCTGGTGTTACACGGGTGAGCGAGGATGGCTTAGTTTCACTCCGCACTGGTGCAGAGTTTAACGAAGAAGTCACAAAGTGTGTGGTTACTGAGTTTATTACATAAACATCTGGTGAGTTTAACACATATACATTACACAGAAGTATACATAGGAATAGCATACACAAGAATAAATGCACAATACTCGTACGTAAACAATATACAAATAAAGAAACACAAATAATTACAATTTATTCTAAAGACTTAAAATAACTTACATGCTAACTTAACTATCGAGGTATTTGCCGTAGTCACGGTTGAGAGCAGCGCCTGTCACTCGGATGCGCACGGTAGCGGACGCGTCGTGGTCGCAGATACCAGCCAGAGCGAACTCCGGTGCTGGGCGAGCTGGGGCGATGTCTCAAACTCCTTGACTTGTCTTAAAGGGATCGATCCAGCTAACCCTCTAAGAACAAGTCTGACTAGTCTCAGAGGTATCTATCCATCTAACCATCAAAGTACCACTGCCTTTTGAAGCTCCCGTTGCTCCTTAGGCCCCGGGTGGTGTAGCTTGAACAAGCGTCCACGTTCGATCTGCAGAGTTAAGCAACGCTGTCTCTGGTCAGAACTTGGATGGGAGTTCCACGGCTGCTTCTCCCGGCACCTCTTGGTACGGCTGTCACGGAAAAAAGTTGGTTCCGGTTGTCATAATAACATCATGACAGTCGTTAGTGGGGTTGGAAGTCCCCATAAAATGTACAGTGACGCCTATAATTGGCCTAACGGCTGTTGGCGGTGTGCAGGATATTATAAAAATAAAATAAAAAATAAAATAAAAGAAACACGGCAGACGACGCGTAGTGGTGAGAGTAGTGGGGGACCTGTGCTCGCGCTCCTGGTTGGTCAGAGTCCCAATCGCCGACAAAGCTTGCGGGTGGGGAGCGTCTTGGCTCCTGATTGGCCGAGCTCCGAGCGCCAACGAGGTGGCTGGTGGGGGCGCTATCGGCGAGCATCGGTTCGCAAGATGGCGACGACCGAGGTTTCTGACGCAACATCGTGCTGGAGAATTGGCTTCGGCAGCACGGATGTAACACTGGGAGCCCATGGCTTGTCTTGATGTTTAATGGTTAAGCCAAAATAGTGAAAATATGAATTTTCTAACAAAGTTGTTTGGATTATTTGTACACGTACGGGACATTATGAAATAAAAAGACATTCAGCTATCACGAACTGATTTACATTGAATCGAAAGAGTCGGTGTAGCCTTTATATACCCACATAGCCAGAAATCGACCAATTTTTAATTTGATTGGTTCCAGAGCAAAAATGGGCGTGGTTTAAGTGCTCTGACGCAGCAAACATGCAAGGACATATTTAGACATGTCCACTCAATGTTCGGCAGAACAATATATCTTGTACTATCTTTGATATGTAAAAGTAACTTTGAAATTGTGTAAAATTGAATGCGTTTCTGTAAAGAACTATTTAAGAATATTTCTCAAAATTCGGACGTCATGGAGCAAATTTGAAATCAGATTCAGAATCAGCATAACAAAAGGCATAAACTACACGTATTGATTTATAAGAAAATCAAACTGTGTTGACCAGTGTATTAATCAATACATTTGACACCAGTGTAGCACATCTTAAAACTTTAAAATAAATTCCAATTAAACACAAAAAGTAAGGTACGAACAGAAAGGCATATAAGTTAGGTCAGCTAAGCGAAAAATTTTGAATTTAGTGTTATTTTAATAACTATAACTTAGGGTGTCCTGATGACTAATGAGTTGCGAGCATGGGCGCAAATGCGACCTTAATTACTGTTGATATTTTTCTAGGGCGTAAGTGGGCCGAAAATGGAGGTGGGCGCAAATGAGCTTGTCAGTAGTAGTAGGCCTATATTTTCTCTATAGCTCTGTGATGAACATTATTGCTAAACTTAGACGTTCACTGACTATGTCGCATGCGTTTATAAGAACTATGTCTTACTGGATGAAATCGATATTTTCTCATTGCACCGTTTATTGGCTCAATTTATTTAATTGGTTAACTATTGTTAAACGCTAGAAGTGTTCAGACGCCATAAAGTTAATTAAGTACCAAGAAACTAGACTACTTATTAATAACCAAATAAAGTAAATTATGTACTCACTAGCTGCTTCCTTGTTACATACACTCCACAAAGGACACTGCTACTAATTAGAATCTCCGTACAAGATATGTTATCTTTGTGTACAGGAAATAAAAGTTTATTAAGGATGTAAATCTCGCATTTTTTTTGAAAATTCTAAAAGATCAAAATGTAACCATTACCTACTATAGCTAAACATTCTGAAAAGTATGTATTTTAATTTTATTCACAATATTTATTATATGTAGCTGAATACGCTACAACATATTCATTTAAGTGATGAGGGCGGCCTCTAATTTAGCACATTGTTATAATAATTTTCGTGATGGTAGCTTTAAGTGAGTTTCTGTTTGCTTTTCTATGAAAAATATATGAATAATGTTTTTAAAGTGTTTTAAGTCCAAAATGAACAAATAAAACACTAAAAAGGAAATATTAATAAGAAATAACGTAGGAAGTGTGACAAATTAATTCTCCGAAACTACGTATTTAGTTTATTTACGGAAGCTAGTTCAAAGGAAGGAACTTTTATAAGAGTAAGTTGCTTTCAACGGCACAACGAAAATCTACCAAAAGCTTGTCAGATCCAAGTTGACTTGCATTCATATTATGCTCCAAAATGCTTTATTAGACAAACTTGCCAAAAGAAAATGTAAATGTTTCTTAAATTCAATGTTAAGAACCTGGAATTTGTATTGTGTGTTTAGGTAATTCAAATTGGAACAAATATTAAAGTCAGCATTGGATAATATTTGAATTGAAAGTACTCGCTATTCTACATAATTAATATCATATAAGACATCGTCCAGATATTAAATCCGTAGAAATAGTGACTCTGGCATTCATAATGACTTTCCTTTGCAGTCTCAAATTTGATAATCTGGCAGAATGCATTAGTTACGTAATAAAGTACATCCGAGAATACTGTCTCTGTTAAATTGAGTGAAGCATTCTACAAGAATTATATAAAAATGTTGAGCACATTTAGTCTTAAGTGTAGTTTCAATAGAAGCAAACCTAATTTTGCAACCCCTAATTATTTTGAATTAATAATAATAAACTTTTGAAGATTGATGGGGTAATTTTTATAATTCACAGTATTTTAACTGAGAGATTGCAAATGCGGCTACATTCTTCAAAGTATAATCAGTAGCTGCAATTTTCATCTGGGGATTCGGTTATGAATTTGTTAAGTTGTTCTGTGGTCAGAGCTGGGCAGTATTTGTATTTCTAAATACTTTTTTAAATTTAAATACTTTGTAGTATTTAATTACTAGGTATTTCAATACTTGTTAAAGGGCTGTATTTGTATGTGTAGGTGCAAATACTTTGCAATGTATATAGTTTTTAAATACTATTTTGCAAGCTTTTAAACACTTAGATTATTTAATATTTTTAGAGTATTGAAATACTTTGAGAGTATTTAAATATTCTCAAAGTATTTAAATATTCTCAAAGTATTTAAATATTCTCAAATGATGACGTATTGGGTGTTTAGAATTACGGAAAAAGTATTTATTAGTTGGAAATATATTTCTTGAAGAAATAAAGGTAATTAAATTAGGCGATCAGCAGCTTTTGGAAAATTACCGTCCGATATCTTTGATATCAAATTTAGCAAAAATATTTGAAAATGTCCTAAAAGCTAGATTAGAAAATTTTATTGTACAAAATCATTTACTGTCAGATAATCACTTCGGTTTTAGACCCAACCTAAGTACACAAGATGCGATAGCTAAATTAACTCACCTAATTTATACCAATATTGATGACAGTAAACCAACAATAGCAGTTTTTTTTTGATTTAGCTAAAGCGTTCGACACAGTAAGTCATTCAAAATTGTTGGAAAAATTAGATTCGGTGGGGATCAGAGGAAATGCAAATAAACTTTTAGAGGATTATTTAACCAATAGAAATCAACACGTCCAAATTGGTAACACACTAAGTGATCCATTAAACATTAAAAATGGTGTGCCACAAGGCACCATACTCGGGCCAATTTTATTTTTAATATATATAAATAATCTACTTATGGCCAATAGAAGAGGACAAATTATATCATTCGCAGACGATACGGTAGTTGTTTATGATGCTGAAGACTGGGCTAGCCTGGAAAATAAAGTAACCGAGGACTTAAAATACATTAAATTATGGTTGGATAGTAATTGATTAACAATAAATATCACAAAAAGCAAATTTATTGCTTTTGCATCATACAAAAACTCGCTTCCAAAATACAATAAAATAGTTATACATAACCCAGACTGTGATCTTAAACAATGTAGCTGCTCAGTTTATATAGCAAGATCAGAAGAAATTAAATATTTAGGAATCACTATTGATTCTAATTTAAAGTGGGATGCACATATATCATTACTAGTTAAAAAAATACGTGGTTTTTGTTATGTTTTTAAACAGTTAAGAGAATTTATAAAGCTTTAATTGAAACGCATCTAACGTATGGTGTTATAGGTTGGGGGGGGGGTGTATATAAGTCCACACTTTATAATTTAGAAGTTGCACAAAAACTTATTTTAAAAATAATACTGCGAAAAGAATGGAGAGTTAATTCAGATGAACTCTTCACGCAAGCAGAAGTCATGGATATTAGACAGCTATTTTCTAAAATAGTTTTACAAAAATTATTTTTCAAACCAAACTTGGCTAATAGTCAAATTGAGGAAACCATATACGTTACCAGAAATAAAACCAATAAAATTCTCAATATTCCATCTGTCAAGAAAGAACATGGTAAAAGAAGTTATACATTTTTATACATAAAAATTTTTAATGCATTACCTTTACATATAAAAAATGAAACAACATATAAAAAGTATATAAATAAAATTAAACTATGGCTATTAAACTATCCAAGACAAGAATTACATAAAATATTTGATTAAAGTCGCACTCTCTTTCGCTTTCCGGTTTTGGCCATCGGCCTTAGCATATATATATATATATATATATAGGGCTAAATGGTATCTTGTTGAGCCCCTTACATTATTGGGCCGTTGTTCCACCCGGCTTTAAAAATTCAGTCCGGAAGATATAAATCACTTTATATGCGGTTTTTTATCATTACGAGTCAAAGCAACCTCAGAGGGGTAATGCTGTTAGAAGTTTAGTTTTTTTATATATTAATAGGACCATGTGAGTCCGTTGATATGATTAGTTCGTTATTTAGCCCGTTTGTGTATAAATTTATATCTGTTGCACTTTGTGTAACCCGTCGGTGTTGCCAAATGTATTCCCATGTGTTATTGCATCACGTGGTAAAATACAGATCTTCCACACAGAGTTGAGGAAGCGATCGGGCCGTTCCAAAGCATTAAGTGAGTGGTGTTTTCTTATAAGTAAAGTGGAGTGCGATAAAATTGTTGAAGGCGTGGTAGAAATATGGTAGCGCTAGCTGCTGAGAATAAAATGGATAAGTTTCTATGTATTCTATCTTTCTTCGAACTGCAAAATTCCAAATAACTACCATAACTGAGTTCTTCATTTTCTCAGTTAACGCATTTAATTACATAATCCAGGTGGCTGACGTCATTAACAATACATTGACCTAAAATATTTATAAATCTGTTAAATGTACCACTTAATGGTTGTTTGGTAATTAATAGTGTTAATTGTGTTACGTATTGCATCAATTGTTCGAAGACGATTATAATACAGAAGTTGCTGCAAATACAAGAACAAGAACAAATCCAAAACGGGAGAATATTAAAATGGTGCCAAAAACGTAGTCTTGTTTATCTAATGAATTTAGTCTCATCGTAAAACCAAACCGCCACTGTAGCATTTTATCCATGTGCTGTGCAAATCGAAGAAGCGGACAATGTTCTACGGGACAAGTGCAATACTTTTAATGAGTTCAACCAAATCCTAATACAATGTATTATGATACAGACATGCATTTTACACCTCAGCTACAACGATATTCGCAATGTTTACAATGGACTTCGAAGAACCAGAACAGGGGCATTTTGAAGCCAATTAGTTTAAAAAATAGGACCGCGGTGACCAAACGCAAATAAATATTTTAGTATCTACAATACGAAATGCTACTTTTGCATTCGAAATGATAGATTTTTTAGCGAACCGAAGACGAGCCTAAAAATTCGTTTGATAATACAAAAGCATTTTATATTCGAGATACATTTTTTTAACTGCAGTAATATTAAGAAAATTATAATTAAACATTATAGAACTGCCAACATGCGTTTATTTGACAGTTTATAAATAATTAATAAACGATTGTCATAGTGATATTGAAACTTTTAATTTACATATTGCAAGAAACTAATTAATTAATTAACTATATAGTATAATAATATTGCGAAAACTAACTGTTTAAGTTAAAATAATACCTTCGTAATATATACAGTATACACTCCCCTCCAAAAAAAAAGAATCATTTTTTTAAATTTTATTTTTATACAACAGATCATTTCCAAATGTCTGAATATGCATTTTATACTTATGTCAGTATTGCTTAATGACATAATAATAATAAAAATTGACATTTTTTTATTAAAAAGATGAGGAAAATGAAAAGATATGTAATATGAAAAACAACAATTTGATTTCAAAAAAACAAAAAACAATTCAACTTTGATTAGTACTGTGTATTTCTACCTCTAGCTCTTATTACAGTTTCCATTCGTCGTGGCATGCTGCTTATGAGGTCTTGCATAAACTTTCTAAAACAGCAAACAATTAATAAATTGTTTTAAGCGAAACAAACACACATTTTAATTGTTACTAAGCGTGACATAAGGTCACTATATTATTAAGTCATACTTAAATAAATTTAAAATGCCTATTCAGACATTTAAAAAGTATCTGCTGTATAAAAATATACTTAAAAACAATGATCCAGTTTTTTTGGAGGGGAGTGTAGATTCATTTTATTTACTAAATTAATTTAAACGTTCCTGTTTACGAAAATGGATCACTTCGCTCGTCGAAAACAGAATGAAAATGCGTGCCAACATTGTGTGATAGTTTTCGAAAAACGAATAAAAACAACCTGCAGCACGAAAACGCCTTGAAAATCATTGAAACGTTCTCAACATAAATTTAGTTGATAAAGCCAAAAAATCGTTACTACCATCAAATCATTAATAATTATAGACATCAAATTTGAATTGAGGTTCAAAGTAAACTACAGTTATTGTATTATTTCACCAGCAATGTTAAAAAACACCCAAATACAACCAATAATTTTTTTTTCAAGATTAAGAAGTTTAAATGTATATTTGTTTAGTATAGCCATTAAAACACCGCTCGCCTGTGATTTTACCTGTTATTTAGAAATTTCTATCGCATCTGTATACATCGTAATCATAATTGTGTAGTTCAGAATTGCATACACTATGCTCAAGCTATGTCTCTGATAAGACTATTCCATCGTAATCCGTCGCATACATGTTTCTGTAAAAACCTCCCATTTTCGTTCGAAGTCTTCGTACAGTTTGATATTAAATTGGAAAAATGTTTGTTTTCATCTGTTTCGACAATCGTATACGCTTAACTGTTTATAAAGACATACCTATAAAAAATAAGGAAAATCCAATAAAGTTAATTTGTACAGAATGTATCAGTTAATCGTTCCAAGTCTTGAATGATTTTTACCGCTATAATTTTTTCCTTGCTATTAATGTGAACCTTGGACCAAACGTTACCGAAGTCGTACTAATCCGATGGACATGTGAGGATGTCCATTCTTGTTTTGGTTAATAGTTATGTATGCTACAAGTGAATAAAGAGGCATTTTATCCATAAGGGGAAAATTTTAGCGCACGAGGCACAGCCGAGTGAGGTAATTTCCCCAAATTTCCTCGTCGAAGCCCCTTTGTAACTTTTATTTTATTTGATAGTTGTTCTGTTTTGACACGACTCGTCATATTACTATACAAGCCCAGAATCACATCATTTGGCCCAGTTAAGATTTTTCAGGTATCTTTATTTTGTACCCACAAAAGAAAATCTTTTTGGTCAATATTCGTACATCATAATTGTAGGAGTTTTTAGAAATATTTTAAACAGCTTTAGCAATAACAAATTACAAAAGATAGTCGGGAAACACTAAGTAAATTACCGAATCATTTCATTTGGATCATATGATCAAATAAATACCATTTCGTTCACCTTAACATGTTTTGGATGAAGTGAAACAAGCTGTTTGTTGTTTAATAACATATAGACAGTCTAGTGTCTGTATTCTTTTTGCAAAAATGGTACGTGGTAAAGCTATTGTCAATTTGTTGAATTTTCGTAATTCCTGTGGCAAAATTTACAAACAACTGCAATTATCGTATTATAGTGAATGAAATATACGAACTCCAAATATTACATCAGAAAATTTAAGAGCTATACTGATCTGGCCCAAATGATATGATGCTGGGCTCGTAACGTTTTTGTATAGCCTGAATATAGATCTCCTTAATTTCTCTTTGTCGCATAACCAGTCATAATTTAAATAATGGGACACTGTCGTAGGCTTTCCTTAGGTCTGTAAAATACATATGGGTCTTGAGATTACACGCTAGTCGTTTGTCTGTCAGTTGCTTTAAGCAAAACAGGTTGTCTACCACATATCGTTCAGCACGGAATCCACTTTGCTCATCTATATCTGCAACTTCATTCTCGAGCCTAATTTTTATTATTTTTCCATAAATTGTTTGTAGCGAATTTGTAACACTCAGTAGTCTATAATTACCAGAGTTTGTTTTATCCCCTTTCTTGTAGATTTTAGTTATGTATGCCGTTTTCCACTCAACTGGAAGTTCTTCTCCTCTTAGGAACAAATTAAATATGTAAGTGAGAAGTTTATAAAAATTTTCTGGTCCGTGCCTTAAAAGAGATGCCACCAGTTCCAGGAGACTTTCCATTTTCATGCCGACTATAACTTTTTAGTTTCTTCTAGCGTTATCTCTTGCTAAGCTAGTGGACTTTGATAAACTTGCACTGGAAAAACGAATGTGGCAGCTATATTGTTTTTGTGACTGTATCTACCTGTTATATTTTATTCAACTCATGGTAGCCGATCCCGAAATCCCGGTAAGTATTGCATTTTTACTGCGGGATTGCAAACTCTAATACAAAGTAAGGAAGACAAATATCTGTAAAATGTGGTGGGACAATGCCTCGTTGTGGAGTTATACGAGTAAAAATCATTGTTTACCTCAGTTTTTTGCTCCTATCTCTATGTAAATTTGTATACCAGGACCGTAGTTCACAATTTGTGACTTTAATTTCAAGCCATTATGTTTTTCAAAGGTTTGCATGTAAAAATCTTCTTCGGCACCTACCGCTTACAAACTTTTCCTTAATCGAGTACTTCTGGTCAAATTTAACTATTAAAATTATCAAAAACGACTTGCATAATTTATTCTAGAGGTATATGCAAAATGTTTAATTAACATATGTTCGTAAATGCTTCAGCACCTACTACACTACACGCTTGCTTTGAATGCATACTTAATGTGTTAAGTTCATCCAACTTCCTACAGACTAGTTACAAAACTATTGTGAGTTTTTAAATGCAGTGTGACTTGAGACATATTTTCCGGAAAACCATCTTTAAAAATTCCGGGAAATACTGAAAGCATGCTGTCGGACTTGGTGACAATGTACTAAGCCGTGGTTAAGCATCCTGAGTTCCTCACTCCTACTTCAAAGATCGTGAGTACAATGTCTAGTAAAACAAATGCACATATAGAAAAAAACAGTCGAAGAAACTTTTGGTTTACAAAGTACCGGAACGGCGGCCATGTTGTTTCAGAAATGGCATCGTTCAGTCAATTATATCTGTCAGAATATAAGTAATGTCATTTTGACAAGTTTAGTATATAAATTGCATGGTTAGAAGTTGTCGATGTGTTATCAAATAGCAAGTAAATTATTAAAACCCAGCCTAAAAGAATGATTCGCTGCTATGTTTCTTGTTGTTTCCATAAGTATAACGGAAAAAATTGCAAAATATCGTATCTAATGAATTTTCATATTTCTTTCAAGGATGTCATTTCTGAAACAATATGGCCGCCATTGCGGTACTTTGTAAACCAAGGGTTTCTTCGACTGCTCTGATAAAGAATAGAGTCCCTATATTAATCTAGTACTGCAATTAATGGCGCCAGTGTTTTGTATTTTTGGAGTCAATATGGCGAATGCACCATAAATCAACAGCTGTGCGCATGTCAAATAATTTATTTCGAATTCGAAGTTGTGCTTATTTGCAGTGTTCTTTTAATTTTTTGTATGAATTCAGTAGATACTTCATATTTTAAAAATCAACAAGTATTAATTATAGATAGAAAATGCCGGGCTGCAGTGTGTCCTGTTGCAGCAATCGTTCCGAAAATGGGGTTAGATCGTTCTCCACACTCCAAGGAACCAATAATATAGAAGGGAGGCATATCTAGTTAAAATGTATCGATAGAGGAGAATTGCCCCTTAGAGCAAGTATTTGTGACGTACATTTCCGCACACACAAATGACTTTCATCAATATGCATCATAATTTTGTTTCAGGCTCATTTTGAAAGAAAGGAATTTGAATCTGAAAGAATTAGCGATAAGAAATAAATTATTCAAATAAAATTCCATTCCCACTATTACAGCTGCAAATTTGTAAAGCCCTCCTCCAAAAAAGCGAAAATACGCAAGCAAAAATATGTGATTTAAGAATTGGTTTAGTATACCGGGTGACAATGAGACAGGGCCATGCTTATATCTTCTTTATTTATGAATCGGTTTGGATCAGATTTTAAATGTAGATACTAGACATAATTTATGAATGACCGATGGATATAGTCAAAATGTCCGACTTTCGGTTACACCGAAAATTACACCAACTTTTATTTTTTTAATTAATCACCCTATATATTTTATGTTTTTCGGAATCTACAAGTCAAATTACATACTAATAGTCTCGCGAAATTTTCATTTTTTTAAACTGATTTTTTTTAATTTTATTTTTACGGTAGAAAGGTGCGACTTAAAAAATCTGTTCTAATTAACTATAGCAACTACTAATAATATATATTTTATCAATAAAGTTAATAACAAACCCTTAATAAAAGAACAAAATTTGTTAAACACATTTTTTAAAGACAAAAGTGACTTTTTTAAATGACACCTACGAAGGGCCATTTTGTCATTAAACAGAAAATGTAATTACCAATCTAACGATATGCATCGTGTACTACTTTTTCGTTATCTAAAATTGAAGAACTATTAATTAATTTTTTTTAATATTTCTGTGTAATATAACGACACTCTTGCATGTAATTTGAGTCGTAGATTGCGAAAAACAAAATATATAATGAAATGCATTTAAAAACTCAATGTTAGTGTTATTTCCGGTTTAAATCGAAAGTCGGTCATTTTGATTATACTTGTATGTCAATCCCAAATTATATCTAGCATATTTGTATCAATTTTCATCCAAATTCATCCATAAGTAAAGGAGATAGAGGCATGGCCCTGGTCTCATTATTGTCACCCGGTATATTAAATATATAATTGTTATTTTTAGCTCAATCTTATACTTCTGTAAGCTAGTACTATACAGTCATGTGCCAGAAATGTATGTGATTGTGGTAGCTGAATATAAAAGTTGAGTTATGTATAGAGTATATTATAAAAACAATTATTTTATAGGTTACGAAAGTTAAGAAGTCTTAGATTTGAGTAGCGTTGAAAATCAGGAATGCGTTAGCAATTTACAGTTTCATTGCAGCAGTAAACTCGTTGCCATGCGTGTTCTTGTAAAATATGTAATGAATGTACAGTAAAATGTATAGGTACTAAAGTGTTATGTTCAAAATTAAAACATTTACAAACAAAGTGTATGTTTACGTTTAATATAAATAGACATTTACTTATATTCATTGTTTACGATCCATTATTATTGTACGAGATTTTTATTTTAAATTTACCCTACTAATATCAAATATTTGTCATATAAAAATCCTTTAAAAAAGTAAATAATATTTCAATACACAATACTAATTAATTCAACATTTATTAATACATATACCTTAAGACTACATTATATGTAATGTATTAGTTTAATAGAGAATTCCGACACGTTCATTTAATCAACTGGTGTAAGATTACATCGAAAAGTCAGACTATTAGCATACCGTACAGTGTTGCCTAATTTCGGGCCACACAACGAGTGGTGAGTGTAGTAGGCTTCACAATGTCTGTATACGTTTTTCGTGTATATACAAGGCGCCCCCTGGTGAGCGGTACTCTGAACTAGATGCTGTATAAGGGATATGTAACCATAGCATTGATGAGCCCAGCCAAAAATTTGTGTACGTATTCCTTGTGCACGTTTCAATTGAATGAACTACACATACACGTCGATTCGTTGATGAGCCCTCACCTGGGCTCAACACCGTATGATTGGGTTACACAGCGTACATTAAATATATCCTATGGGCTGGATAATGACCGTCTATGTCTATATATATATATATATATATATATATAGGTGCATGTACATATTTTGGGTGCTCGGGAGTGTTGTGTACATATAGTTTTTAAATCTCACGCACAAGTTTCTTTATGGAACTTAAGTGAGGGAAATTGTTCATTTGTTTATTTAGTTATTGTACTTATTTGTTGATCAAATTATGTAAATACAAAATAAATAAATATAAAAAAAATACAGTTGAGGGTATTTAACTATGTACTTTTATTTCTTAAAAAAATATATTTCTAACTAGTAAATATTTTTTGCATAATTTTAAACGTCTTTTAGGTCATTTGAGCTGTTCTGGCATTATTAGGCATTACACGTTGGAATTCACACTATGAATCCGGAATCCAAACTTTAGAAAAAAAAATACTTTGGGTTTTTAATCATTCATTTAAATAGCTTAAGTTATGCCATATGTACTACTTGGATTACTACCATTATTACAACTATTCGAATGAAAAGAAATTATGAACATTAAATTTAGTTTTGAAAAATTGTTAAACTGCTAAAAAGATTATAAATGATGCATTACTATTTAAATACTTCACAAGTCTACATTTTAGTGATACCTAAAAACTAAAAGTATTTAAATAATTTTAAAATATTTAAATACTTTTAAAATATTTAAATACTTTGAAAAGATTTAAATACTTGCAAAGTATTTAATTATTTTTAGAAAAGTATTATATATTAAATATTATAGATATTTAGTATTTAACTACTTTTTGGTAACAAAAAGTATTTGGTATTTAAATATATTCGATTTTCATAAAGTATTTAGTATTTAGTAGTTAAATACTTTTTCAAAGTATTTTGTCCAGTTCTGTCTGTGGTAAATGTTTTGGTTTTTTAGCAGAATAATTTTTAGATTTCCATTTGAGGAATGTCCTTAATTTCCCAAAAGTTTCTCTATTCACTCTGTTATTTATATTGAGTGTACTTCTAAGCATGGAATCGAATGCCTACAAGGATGAACTAATTATAATATTCTAGAAGCGTATTTTCTGAAAAAAGAGTCCACATTCTTGCTACTGCACCACTCTATAAACTTTTTGTATGTTATTTCATATTTTAGGTGGGATTTATTAGGCAGCAAATTACGTGTTATTATTTTGGTGGCTTTTCTTACTTCTGACGGTATGCACATTTCTGATTTACTACCCAAACTCATTTTTATTCCCTTTAAACATTTTATCGTTGTTCAAAATATGATTCGAACAGTAATTGTTCGACATTAGTCATATAATATCGGTTGACTAGATATAACTAATTCGATAGTTACTATGGCAATCTAATTGATAAACAGTGAGTTATGGTTTATAAATCACGTTTATAATTTACGCCAAATAGTTATAGGTACCATTAATTGCACAAAACTAGCTGAATAATGTATGTGTAGTTAGTTAGTATCAGTTGTGGGAAGACTGATGTCAGGCAAGTCGGCCTTAATAGTCTCTTTTTGCCAACCCCATGGATAAGATCTAGGCATGCAGACTTGCAGAGTACCAGCTACCCTAATCTTATTTAGAATTTTGCCGAGACTAAGGAGTTCCAACCGTAGTAAGGGATCTTTTACATGCTACACAACGTTGTAACATGGGATCCACGAATTTACATCACTTCCGAATGATGGCATTCTGTAGAGGTTTTCATCCTCACTTTTTTACTTCCTTTACAATAAAGGAAGTATTGAATTCACCCCAAAAATTAGAAATTGAGTTTTCAACAGATCTTCACGTTATAGACTCCCCTGAAACCAAAAAACGTATTTTTTCCATTGGTCTGTCTGTCTGTGTGTCTGTGTGTCTGTGAACAGAATATCTCAAAAACGAAAAGAGGTATGGCGTTGAAACTTCATATATAAGTTTTGTGTACTATGTAGATCCGACAGCAAGCTTTTGAAGAAAATCGCATAACCGAAAGTAGGTGTTTACTCTTGTGATTTTTCAGTTTTTTTCGATTTTTTCAAAAACGGCTATAACGATTTTTTTCAAACTTCACATTTTTATTACATTTTAAATGTGTATTCATGTGAGATAGGTGATTTTCCAGTTGAATACTTCTAAAATGGGTTTATTTTGTTTTCTTCCTATTTTTTATTAACTCCTATTTTAAATAGAACACCCGGAATATTATTACATTTTTGAATTCAGCTTAAAATTCTAGAGAAAATTTGTCTCTTCAACTAACGCTCTATTTTGTACCGTTTTTGCAGAATTTGTAATTTTTGAAAATTTTTGACAAATGCTTAAAAATTAAAAATCAAATTTTTGGCTAATTATAAAATCACTGTAAAAGGAAGTTGTGTGCGTGTATCACACCAAATTTTTTATTTTTAAAACCTCACCGGGATCGAGGATCAAACCCTTGTCCCTTAGATCAGTAGACAGAATGCGTAACCAGTGAGCTATGGAGCCCGGCAATATATGTGTAACGTAATAGGGGCTGGTAAAGAATTTTTCTATTTATGTAGAAGTGAGGAGGATGCTTATTATCAGAAACATCCACCTACTGTATGCTAATAGGAACCCTCGGTCAAAAAATGAAAAGGAGGTTGAATTTTCAAAAAGTAATTTTATTATATTTGTCAACATTATACATTAAAATGTTACTCTTAAATAAAACGGTAAACTGGTAAACCTGACACTTGCGGCAGCATATGGACTTAGCCAATCCATTAAATCACTGGTTAATTCCTTGTAGAGTCTGAAATTGTCTTGAAACTTCGTTTCTGGCATGTCAAAGGGATTTAGTACATCCCTAAGGTGTGTTCTAAGAAGCCCCATATAATTTCTCAAAACTATTACAGCAGTATCTTACATTCTTTCTTGGACATTTAACATCAAATGTATTGCAATTGGTGCAATATTGTAATTCATGACTACTTAACTATTTTAAATCACAGTTGTGTAGTAAACTACAACATTCCAACAATTAAAAGGAAACAAAACATCTAGGTACTACTTTAAATTGAGGACTGCTAAGTTTTTATGGTAGGTTTTTCTCTCCCTAACTTGGCTTAAATTTACAGAATATTAGCTATAGAGAAATATTTCCTTATAGAATTTGATTTCACTTATAGTATATACAGGGTGTTTAAAAAATACGTTCAGATATTTTAAACACTTATAGATCTCATCAATACAAGCAAAAAGTTGGGAACACTTCGTTTCCGAGATGCAAGGAGTTAAATTTCTCAAAAGATAATCCCGGCAGCTCCTGGAGTAAATAATTTAAATCTAAGTGCACCAAAACATGATCCTTAATAGCACCAATAATTCTTCAAAGTTTCACTAAAATCGCTTAAGGGGTTTTTGAGATATTGAAGCATTTTAGTTTTTGTCTTAACAGGTTCAGAGACGTGCACAAATACGGGCTTTATTTTTTTCTTGAAAACGAAGAGAGATACGAAAAATCTCAAGAGACAAAAAAGCTCTACTTTTAGTTGCTTTATCAACAAAAAATATGAAAATAGCTGAAAAGACTACGGACCGTTATTTTTTGTTAAATAACGTAATCGACATGGCCTGTGGGCAGACCCCTGGAACTACTGGATCAACTGTAATGGGTCCACAAGATAACTCATAAAGTTATAATATAGTGGTATAAATTTCATTACAATCTCCCAAAGCGTTTTTAGATAACAATAAAAAACCGTTATTTTTAACTTTAACACCCTGCATCTCAGAAACGAAGCGTTTCCGGACTAATTTTTAGGACTTTTTTGTTTGTATTGATGAGATCTATAAGTGGGTAAAATAGCCGAACATATTTTTTAAACACCCTGTATACAAGCGCTATAGCGTAACATTTTTTCTTATAGAATAGCATCATTTACACCTAGAAAGTATTAAACAATATAATTTTTTTTCTATGGATACACCGAGCAAGCTATAACAAAACAAGATAAGCAAGTAGATAAAAAAGCAGACAATCCTTTTGTGACATCACTTTTAACGAAAATACAAAATTCACGACAAAAAAAGTTGATTTTCTATTAGGTAATAAAAGGAACACTAGAAGATTAATACTTATCTAATCCTAATGCCTTTCTACTATTTCGACTTTAAAGTTGGTGGATGGCACTATTCGTTTGATGGAACTTCCAGATCTCTATCCACATTCTTCTATCTTGTGTCAATGTTTGTATCTCTTTCAATTTTATGACCATTGTTTCACTTCGCTTCCGCACCACTTGGTTCTATGCTTTTTCCCCGTTTTTCCTTGTTTTTGCTTTATATACTCGTCCTGCTGTTCTTTCTTCCTTCATCCGTATTACGTAACCGAATCATTTGTACTTCTTCTATTATTTTTTCTATTGCTTTAACTTTAGTTTTTTCTGTATATTGTATTTCTAACTGTGTCCATAACCACTTTTCCCTCGATTTTCCTTAAAAACTCCATTTTGGTACAGTTCAACTTGTTTCCTTGTTGCCCATCATACCGATTTGTATGTTATTATTGGTATGGCTACTTTTTTGTGTATTTGAACTCTAATTTCTCTTAATATTTCTTTATTTTCCAGAATTTCTTTTATGCTATTAGAAAGTCTTCCTGCAGCCCATTTTCTTTCTTGTACTTCTTTGTCTATTCATTCTTCAAGTGTTATTACCAGGCCTAGATGTTTAAATCGATTTACTTCTTATAGTTTTTCCCTTCTAGTTTTATTTCTACTTTTTCTTTAGCTTGTAAGTTTTTTGCATAAAACGTGAGTTTGCAATGCAGAAGTCTAGTATTCTTTCATCGTTGAAAGTTCATGTGTTTTCCTAAGTACTGTTTAAATACGTCATTCTTGTTTCCCCTTCTCCATATATCTAAGTGTTGTATGTGTAAATTACTGCCAATGTGATTTTCTAAATAATGGATGTTGTAAAAGAAATGTTGAGGTATATCCTCCTTAGAATTACAGTAACGCTAGGTTATTATACTGATTTTCCTGGTTGAATTTGTATCTGAGGCGACCATACGTCAAAAGTAGGTAGAATTATTAGGAATGGTTTTGTTCAGGGGCGTGCTGGCAGAACCAATGCAGGCCGGGACTAGAAAGCAGAGCAGGCCAGGCTCAAACCAATTATTGCGTACAGGTGTCCTACCTAAGAGTCCGAGCTCTGTAGCCCATCTTATTGAAAATATATGAAAAAATTATTCTTGTTATTACATATAAAAGTTTCACCTAAGCAACTTCTGCGTCACTTAAAATTATTTCTAATAATATGAGGTGTCCCATTTAATTCTGGGTGGCACCTAACTCCATTTTTTCAAATAGAGCATCCTGTTTATATATTTTTTAGATTACCTGATGAAAATAAAGGTCATTTTCTTTATGTTTTCGATCGATACCTTTTCAGAAAAAAAATGTTTTGCGAAAATTTAGACAAAAACGGGGTGTTACAAGAAAATTCATATCATACGATCGTCTGTGGTATACTTCTGGTTTTTTGCCTATGCCGTACCCATTTTTTTATAACAGCTTCCTAAAACTGCAAGAAAGGAAATTCTTTCAAATGAAACTCGGTGTAAATTTTCCATTGTGCGGGAACGTATTTTAATATGTGCTTTAATTGTTATAAATTATGTTCTATACCTAAAGTGAAAAAATTCACACGTTTCATTTCAAGAAATTGACATTCTTGTAGTTTTGTCAGGCTGTTACAAAAAATCTGGATATGACCCTTACACCATACACACCCGGAAACCTTTCTTAAGGTTTTGTTATTCTCTTATCAAAAGATCTTATGTGATGAAATTCCTTGTAACACCCCGTTTTAGCCTAAATTTTCGAAGAAGGTTATTTTTACTTCCTTTTACGATAAAGGAAGTATTGGATTCGCCCCAAAAATTCGAAATTGAGTTTTCAACAGATCTTCACGCTTTAGAGCCCCCGGATCCCAAAAAACAATTTTTTTTTCATTTGTCTGTCTGTGTGTTTGTCTGTCTGTCTGTCTGTCTGCCTGTGTGTGTCTGTCTGCCTGTGAACAGAATATCTCAAAAATGTAAAAAGGTGTGGCGTTGAAACTTCATATATAAGTTTTGTGTACTATGTAGATGCGACAGCAAGCTTTTGAAGAAAATCGCATAACCGGAAGTAGGTGTTTACTCTTGTGATTTTTCAGTTTTTTTCGATTTTTTCAAAAACGGTTAAAACGATTTTTTTCAAACTTTACGCTTTTATTACATTTTTAATGTGTATTGATGTGAGCTAGGTGACTTTCCAGTTGAATACTTCTAAAGTGGGCTTCTCTTGTTTTTTTTTTTCTATTTTTTTATTAACTCATATTTTAAATAGAACACCCGGTATATTATTATATTTTAGAATTCAGCTTAAAATTTTAGAGAAAATTTGTCTCTCAACTAACGCTCTATTTTGTACCGTTTTTATAGAATTTGTAATTTTTGAAAATTTTTGACAATTACTTAAAAATTAAAAATGAAATTTTTGACTAATTATAAGATCACTGTAAAAGGAAGTTGTGTGAGTGTATCACACCAGATTTTTTCTTCTGATAACTAGATACTGATTTACGGTATGGAAAAACTTGAACAAAGTGACCCTTATTTCTTCCAGAGAATCTGAATATATATACGAACAGGAGGTTATATTTGAATAAATCAAGTAGCGCCCAGAACAAATGGGACACGCTGTATAATTAAAAGAAATTTTAGGTGATGTCTTCATCATTGTTTGCAATCTCTTGTTGGGTTGCTTTGTTTCCCGATCACGCCACATGTCCATTCTCTTATGGATTCTTCAAAGAAGACTGCAAAACTGTTCAATAGATTGAAAAACGCAGGGGCTGCAATTGGAGCCTGGGTGGCATCACTTAATACCAAGTTTAACACATGACTGTAACACCATACATGAACTTGTCCAGGAGAATTTTCACTTAACCAAGCCGTAAAGCCATTATATTGGCCTCTCATATTTGCTGCATCATCGGTGGCATTTCCTATGCAATTTTTGACATTCAAATTATTGTTATCTAGGACTTTCTGGACTAAATTTATGAAGCCTTGTCCTGAAGAATCATTGCAACATTCTACAGCAAGCAGGCATTCTTTAATATCATCATCTAACACATATCGAATAATTATGGAACATTGATCTTTAACTGATATATCTTGCGTGGTGTCAAGTTCCATAGAAAACAATTTTGCTTTTCTGATTTCAGTTACTAGACTATCTTTAATTAATGAGGAAATTTTTCGAATAATAAGACCCATTGTGTTATTTAACAAAAGTGTCGGCAAATTTCCCCTACCTCGTTTGCGTTTAATCAAACTTGGTTCTGATTTTTGTAACGATCCCGTGCTTCTTTACTTTTATCAGTTACAATGGTCAAGTGCTCTCTTACTACTAAGTCATATTTACCAAGAAGAATCACTAAGTTCAAAAAATTGCCATGGTCCAAGTTGGGATCGTCCAATGTATAAGCTCCTTCATTTTTTTTTTCGCTCAAAAACTGAGACCTTGTTTTCCAATAACTTTTAAAATATCAATGATTCTTTCTAGAACTAAGCGCTTTTTCTTAACTTGTTCGTTTCTGAGATTTTTTTGATCATGAAAAAGAATACTTTTGATGTCTTTATTTTTTGACTTCATAATATATGATTCAACACAATTTTCGTGAGCTCTACTAAGCTCATGTTCTTTAATTCTTTAGTAAATATGCCGGCAATCGTCAGCCCCGTCGCAAAAAGAATTTTTATTGCACGATTTTCAGAAACATAAACCTAGAGTACAAAAGAGTTTAGAAGTTTCTGAATCATAACTTAACCACTTCCGATTGTACCCATTTTCACGCAAAAAAGCTTTTTATGCGGGGAATGGTAGCGTCGTATCATTAAATGTTTGTTGTGGATGCTTCTTAAGAAATAAATCAATATCAGATTCTTTTGGTTTCACAAATAAGTTTAACACTTCGCGAGACACTTCTTCCACTTGAACATTTTCTAAAATTGTTTGATTTATCTGTAGGCTGGTGGAAACTGACGTACTACCACTGGTGGTTTCCGTTTCTTCTGTCTCCACCCTAATATATTCTGTGGTATAATCAACCTCATTTGCAGTACTGCTCGTAGAACGTTCACTTGGAGTAGCAGTCTGAACAATGCTAAATTTGTCCGTCACTGAACTGGGTTTATTAATAAAACTGTCTAATTTTACACACTTTTCGGCTTCCGTTTGCAACATCTTTTTCTTTTTATCGCGCAATCTTTCAGCGCCACCCTTACATTTTTTATCCATGATGTCTATGGTGCCAAAAAGTTTAAAGTTTAGATACTGTTGGGGGTAGTAGGATGTGATACCCGACGGCGTAACGCGAAGACTAAATGAATTAATACTTGGCACTTTCGCAGTCTTTCACTCGTTCGATCCAGCAATTCCATGCAACCCGATAGTGCATAGTGGCCTCATCTCAGTCTTATTGCGGTAATCATGATAAACACAATATAGAGTTCTATTACATTTAACCCAAACATTTTTATTTCCAGGCACGGTGCTCGGCCCGGCGTCATAACAATAATAAGAATGGTAATAATTTGCTGGCGGCTGGCTTCCTATTACATTACATCATGACTCCTGAGTGTGTGTGTCTTTATTCATAATTGCTTTATTTTCCGGGCTTTCTGAAATTTTCTCAATTTAAAGGCGCAGGCCATCAGATCACTGACGGGCGCAGGCCACCGGGCATTTGCCCGGTGTCCCGGCGGCCCAGCACTCCCCTGGTTTTGTTACCATTGTTTGTTGCGGTTTAGCTGCGGCTTAAATGTATTTTTATAAATGTTATTAATTCTGGACTGGCAACCGTGATTAGGCAACAGAACAAAGTGAAGATCATAGATGCAAAGGGTGGACAATATAAAATGACATTCAGGACTAGCATGGAAAATGACGACTCGAAACAGAGAAAAATTGAAAAAATAGGCAGGCCTCCATCTATAGTGAATTGAGAGATGCTAAAATAAGAGAAAATAAGAAAATAACATGTGAAAGTGCATTTTCTAATGCATGCACACATGTACCTACCTGTACACTTTACACAAACAAAAAAATAGATTAATGTTATACACCACTAACGTTATTATGTTTCACTCTATTAGTAATCACAATTCCATCCTTCTAAGTGAATATGCCAAATTAACATATGCCAGTATTTTAAAACATATTACCAGGGACGCATTTGTGGTGAGAAGAATACTCCAAAACACAGTTACGGATACTGCAAGCGATAATAAAATGCCAGGTGGTTTATTTGTAATCTACATACAGGGTGATTCAAATTAAGTGCGCATCATTGCTATCTTTGTTATTATTGATTTTACAAACTAGGTTAAATTAGCAAACTAGTAGTGTTTTCGGTGCTGATTAATATGCAATTAATAAAAAAACAATCGAATAACTCGGCGACCAAATATTAAAAAAATATTTTTTAAAAATAAAACACCCTGTATATTTTTCAAAAACTTGAAATAAAAATGAATTGGTGATATAAAAGTCTTAATACACTATTGCCTTAAAATGAATACTAAAGAAGTTATCGGAAGTTTCAGTTTATAGATAAATACATACATTATTCTACTGTAAAAATTCATTGCAGGCTTGTTTTAAGTCTGATAACCAGTAACAAAACAATAAGAAATGTTGTTTATATAATAATAATAATATAATAAATAAACAACACTAATTACTTTCCACAACCAAACGTACGAAAAATTTATTTTGACAGTTCTGATGTTTACGTTATTGTTTTTGTTTTTAGTAGCATAACCTACTATGAATTTTTCGAAAGTACGGTGTATTGTTAATATAGGTAAACTAAAATCTCCCCTAACTTCTTTAGCATTTATTTCAAGACAATAGTGTATTAGGACTTTTATATCACAAATTAATTTTTATTTCTATTTTTTAAAATATATACAGGGTGTTCCATTTAAAAAACTAAAAGTTTTTAATTTTGTCGCAAAATCGTTATTCGATTGTTTTTTTTTTAAATTGCATATTAATCAGCGCCAAAAACACTACTAGTTTGCTAATAACGGGACGGGACGAGACGGCGATGGAGTCGGAGAAAGGGACGGGGTCGAGGAAAGGGACTGGGACGGGGAAAGGGACGGGGACGGGATGAGATCGGATGGGATCACAGAAAATAATTAGTCATTATTTAATACACAAATAACGAACCTCGCGCGTACAAAGTTGGGGGGTAACAGCTAGTATACTTATATGATGAATGTCTGCAACTTAACAATTTCTTCGAAAGGCTGCTAGAAAAAGTATACTTATTTCCATAAACAAAAGAGGTATCCATCAACGCCTAAAATGAATACTGCAGGAACTAGGATCGAAAGCAGTGATCAAGATAGCTGAAAGTTAAAGAAATGGAATATTTCTTCTGATCTAATAAATGTGTTATTTTACTCTATGACAACAATCTCGTATACAGCATTAGTTTGCTGAGCTTATAAGAAAAGCTACTGGGTGATCAATAATTATTGTAGGGTCGCTATAGTCGCATTGTTATCAATAATGTATACCGGGACCCACGAGATTATGTTGTTTATCAAAACTTTCTTCCCCCGCGACCATATGCGCGCGCACAAAAATTTTTGATCTGTCAATAATTGATGACAGACTGTCATTCCTGTTGCAATAAGTAGATTAATTAAATTATTTCTATAGTTCTCATAAACTCAGTCTTTAGTAAGACTAAAACTGCGTATCTGATTGTTTTATCTGGTAAGTAGATAATTTACAGAGCCTTGTTTTGAATAAGAAAAATGTGAATAATTTTAGGTTATAATTTCTGATGAAAACAAATTTATATTGGAGGCTTATTTTCGGTCTGGGAAACGTGATCAAAATGGTGTCTGGCAGTATTCACAAGCTCCTTGCTTCGCCGAATTCCAGCAGCAATTCGCAAACAATGACGTTAGCTACGAAACTTTCACACAAGTTCGTCGCATTATCAACCGATTTCGGGATACTGGCAGTGTCTCCAAGGGTAAATCTTAGAAGATATTCAGGAGCGATTGGAAGCAAGCCCCAATAAATTTTTAAGGCGACTGTCAGATGACTTGCCGAAAAAGCTGCATATGCACCCATACAACGATAGAATGTTTATCACAATATTTCCAGGATAGACTAATAAGCACAGGTCGATGGTCACCGCGATCGCCTGATTTGACATCGTCGACGATGTTTGGTCATCTTAAAAATGTTGTGTATACAAATCGTTTGCATACGGTTGGGAGAGAACATAAAGAGACGAGTAAATTTGTGTATAGAAAATAATGGACAACATTCTTGTTTTTATGTGTTTTAAATTTTATAATTAAAACTGCTTATATGTTATTTTAGTTTTTCTTATATGTTTGTTCAATTTTATTAACTTTTTGTGTAACAAAACGTGCACTATGTATAATTTAAAACGTTGCAATAATATATTTATTTTTAATATACCGCTAGCTTTTAAGTTTCCCGACTAATCTGAAATACCCGCCTGTACGCCACTGGAAATAGTTGGGATCACTGCATGTGCTAAGTGGACATAAGCTTTATTTGAAGAAGGCGGCACATTCAATCATTGTTGATCACCCGGTATTAAAAAAGCAAATAAAATCGATTGATAAAGAAATCGAATATTTCGTTATTCTATTAGCTGTTTACAGTAAACTGATGGTAATAGCATTATTCTAATAAACTGAATCTAATAAACTGACAAAAAGCTATACTAAGTCGCCATATACTTAAATTCTAAGAATTTGTTATGCAGATTTAGAAACAAAGAACTCCATAAGCAAGTCCACAATAATATTAGATGTAGTAAAGCGCAGACCTTGATATTTGCGTTATAATAAAATTGAATGTTGCTATTGATTGTAAAATTTATTTTATGAATGCGGCCATCGTGCCACAGAACTGCGAATTGAACATTAATTTATTTGAATGTCTATCATCAATGAAGTGCGGTAGATACTAAATATTTATCGTTTTATTGCGGATCCATCCTTAGGCAAAAGGGGTTCGTTTAGTTTTTGTAAATAGCTGCAAATGAATACTTTCATTGAAGCCGAATTTTTGATTTGTATAAGTGCAGTTTTGATGTTTTGATTACTTTATTCATCGTTTTTCTTGTGACATTGTCCATGCTTAAATATATAAATACCGTTAGTAATTATTACTCAAGCAAGAGCTTGTTCGTTTTTTTGGATTGCTTGAATATCTTTACAATTTTAGGTATATAAACACAGAACATTAGAAAATAAAAAGTACTAGGCCAAATTATTATTTAAGAGATTCTCACTGATTTACGTCCTCCATTAGTAATTTTCATAGAGAAGATATAGATGATAATGGTGCTTTATGCTTAGAGAGCATTTAATGCAGTTTCATAAAAATTCGAATAGCGGAACATTAAAATATTTACTACATACCTACTTGTGTCTAAGGAAACGCTTTTCACAAAATCTCATATGTGATAGAGAAGCATAGCGGCAAGTTACTTTATTAGTTATAAAGACTTTACGGCCATTTTAGATCCAGTTTATGGTTTTAGCAAAATTTTATGATATAATAATTCTCGAAAAAATATACCTTCTTTAAAATTACTGTGTCATTAAAAGTGGACTTACATAGGAAGATATCTATAAAATGTAATTGCCAATTACACTTGCCTTCCTTTTTTAAAGCAAAATAGATATTTCTGGAATTGTAATTTACTTTCGAAAAAAAATGGAAAACACTTTCTTTTGGAGTTTATTGAATATACTAGCAATAGGCAAGATGTTTAATTTTCTGTAAATAGGTTTTCTCCGAGTTTTTAGTCTACAACATCCATAATTCTGGCATGTTATTGCGGTTGCTAGACAACAAGAGACAACAGTACGGACATGTACGGGTTGTTAAACCGCAGTACAGAAATAGCTTCTCGGCCAGTGTTGGAAAAAGCTTTCCCATCCTTAGACCGAAAAAAAGTAAGGTAACGTAAGAATAAAGTTAGAAATTCTTACGTTTATTCCTAAGAGAAAGAACATTGAAGAGTAGACTCTCCGGACTTGCGTGGTTGCTTGACTAGGTGTTAGCAATGTTCACAGTCCACTTATTATCATTTGAACCACTAAAAGGAAGGATTTACTACAGCATACCAGTGTCCTGCAATCTAGCGACGTCTTCTGCAGGGTGTTGATGAGGTATATATGAAATGGCCGAGAAAAATCAGGTTGTCTGATACGCTATACCGACATATCAATTACCGAAGTAGAGAACCAACCAGAGCTCAGCACATCACAAGCCGCTTACATGTATCCTTTGAGATCACTTTGTTATCGTAATTTATCCAATGTTTCTCATTCTACAGGGTGTTCCATAAATATACCGACAAACTTTTAGGGGTGGTAGGGGACATAAAAACAAAAATCTTTTGCTTTATAAACGCTCTCTCTGGTCAGAACTTGGATGGGACTTCCACGGCTGCTTCTCCCGGCGCCTCGTGGTACGGCTGCCATGGAAATAGTTGGTCCCAGATGTCATAATAACATCATGACAGTCGTTGGTGGGGTTGGAAGTCCCCATAAAATGTACAGTGACGCCTATAATTGGCCGAACCGCTGTTGGCAGAGTGCAGGATAAAATAAAAATAAAATATGTCCGAAAACGCTTCGTTTTCGAGATACAGGGTGTTAAAATTTGTAGAAAAAAAAACACTTCAGCCCATTTTAATTAAATTTTCACATTTTGTTGGTAACTTTATGAGAAATCTTTTGAATGTATTACAGTTGATACAGTAATTCCAGGGGCATGCTCACGGGGCAACCTGTTAGTGTTTTTGCATAAAAAAATAACACCTAGTGTTCTTTTTTGTAATTTGAACAATTTTTTTAGAAATTTGAACACCCTGTATGCATGTAAAAGATCCCTTGCTAAGATTGGAACTCCTTAGTCTCGGGAAAATTCTAACTAGGACAAAGGTACCTGGTATTCCGCATACCTAGACCTTGTTCATGAAGTTGGCAAAAAGGGCCTATAAAAGCCTAGTTGCTAGACGTAAATCTCCCCAAAAATAATACATACGTACATACAACACCCTGTATCTCGAAAATGAAGCGTTTTGGATATTTGTTTATAAAACAAAAAATGTTTCTTTTGATGTCCCCTACCACCCCTAAAAGTTTGTCGGTATATTTGTGGAACACTCTGTATAGTTAATATGCAGATGATAAGTTGCATTTTTTTTGGGGTTATTTGTGTACGATATGCAGTGCAACTTATCGTCATTATATGCATCACAAACCGAATGTACTAATTGAAAAGCGTTCTACAAAAATTGTGTGCCTATGTTCTGTGCTCAGGACACTAAAAAAACCGTAGTCTGTCCATAGCTTCTCGTTGCCACAGACCTCTCCGAGCTTTATTAAACGGATACGCCCTCGTATGCAGGTTATACACCTTCGTGTCGTCAAACCGCACACTCCCCTTCATTTTCCTTTTTTTTTCTTTCACATCGCACATATGTTCGTCTAGGCCAATACTAGTAATTAAATCTACAAGAACATTTTTCGATTGCTTCGTTTACAACTAGTCGACAAACAGTACTTCGTTTTGGCATGCCGATGTCATCTGCGAGGTGGGCTGAAATGTAATGCACACATGTTTGTAGCTCGCGAACGAAATGACCTACAGAGACGCGCATGGCTGCATTAAGAAGATGTATCTCTCCTCTATGCGCATGCCAAGTTTGAAGAAGTTTCGTTTATCAGTTAGTTTTTTAGTAGCAAAAGTATGGAGACGTGTTCTCATGCTATGTAAACGCGAGTTAAACAGCGCGTGTTGTTAGAATTTTTAACAGCTGAAAACGTGATTTCTACTGAAATTCCTCGCCATATAATGGCAGTTAATTGTGATGCTGTTGATAAAACGTGTTCTATAAGCATGTGTGCATTACATTTCAGCGCATCCTCTCGTATATTGTGTCTGACGTGTCCATTCTTGGGTCTGTTATTGCTTTTTCCAAGACCAGTCTGAAAAGCAGACATGATAGGGCGTCTAATTAATGAAGCTCTTTCTGTGTAGTAAAAGTTTTTTACAGATCCTTTTATATACTTACTTGGCATTCGACTTTTCAAATCGTTAGTTCAGTTAGCAGTACCCTAATGCTTTCTGGTGTATTTAGTAGATTAGCATTCGTTAGTTTTGCCCAAATAATTGGGTAGCTCTTATTGGATCCAGGTCCGATTTAAATTCACTTTGACTGATTCAAAGAATACCAAATAACAAAGATTACATTTATTCACCACTATTTACCATTCACGTATTAAGATAAAAATCATTCAGTATGTAAATTATTTAGAATCATATATACAGAAATAATGTGTGATTATTTTTCCCTTTGCGGTTCGACTACCCAACTCGCAGGAGCAGGCTTGGCTCAAAACTGGACGGCGGTGACTGGCATCCTTAAGGTATTTCGGCTGA
The DNA here is from genome assembly GCA_940337035.1 of Agriotes lineatus. Lineage (NCBI taxonomy): Eukaryota > Metazoa > Arthropoda > Insecta > Coleoptera > Elateridae > Agriotes > Agriotes lineatus. The sequence goes on from OW679194.1 coordinate 91,549,958, forward strand.
CGTTGGCAGAACTGTGGATGTAAACAAATTTTAGCAAAAGTGTAATGACGGCGCTATGTTATCAGTTACTTTATTTAATGAAAGCAAATAAATCTTGAAATGCCACTTGATGGACTTTCCCTTGTTTCCCACGTGCGCGACCGCAAAATGTGACTTGGTGATAACAGTGGATGATGAAAGGCTATCTGTGGCTGATAGCGGATGGACCGCGCGTGCCAAGGTCATGTAAACACAATCTGGTAAAATTTCAGATTATGCAGGAAAGTAACGTGCTCTGATCTCCAGATATACGTTGTGTTAAATTACGAACTTATGGAGGTTTCGTGAATATGAACTGGTTGGCGCGCCTTGAATTATAAAAGTTTTGTGAACATGAGCAGGCTAGTCTTGACGCGCCTTGGACCCCAAGTATGCGCCGTTTTAAATTAACAAATTATGAAAGTTTCGTGAATATGAACTGGCTACTCTTGACTCGCCCTAGACCACAGGTATGCGCCATTTTAAATGAATAAGTTATGAAGGCTCCGTGAATATTTATCTAAAATAAATTTATCCACAGGACGGATATATTAATCGGGAAACTAAATCTAAATTTTCTAGAAGAATTCTGGTATAATTCTGGTGCTCCAACTGGCGCAGGAGCAAAGCTCTTGCCCCGCTGAGGGCCGCGGGATCGGCCTGGAGACCAAAAAATTGCTTTACCGTAATAATTCTCCTCCAGTTCTAGAAACAATTTTGGTTTTATACGTTGTTATCAAGTTATCTCCCTTGCATCAAAGCAGATGGAAATGCGCAGCGGACGTTTCCTCGTTCTCATTCGCTCATAACGGCGAAGTTGCAGTCTCGAGCGGACTGGAACTTTCATAAAGTCGAAGATGCGAAATTTTAAATGCCCATGATATTTGATTATAATTAATTCGCATTTAGAATCGGAGCCAAACGTTGCAGTACTTCTTCTAGTGTTGATGTTCAGGCGATTTCTTCTTCTTGATCTTCTATATTTTCTACGTGTTGTATATTTATGGTTTTCCCTGCGCTTTCGTCTTTCGTGTGTTAAAATGTTTGACTCATCTATTTGAAACGCCGATTCCTGATTTAAGTTACGTATGTATGTATGTATTATCTGTAACCTCATTTACTTTGCGGTGTAAAGGCTGGTGCTTTATGCGCTGGTTTCTGGCGCTACAATGCTCAACTTGCTCCGGATTCGGTATACAGAGTTGGAGCGCGCCTTTTGGTGCTTGCGCAGAAACCATAGTGTGAGGTGTGTGTTTTGATGATGTAATGACCTTGTTACTCTATCTCTTAGGTCTGTGGTTATGAGTAGAGCACAGTTAATTTGGTGCCTAACTGTGAATGGTCTCACCGAGTCCGATTCCAATCGCCAAGGCTACGGAAAAATTCCGACCCCCTCGCGGGTTTTGAACCGAGGACTTGCTTAATACAAGCTTGTCGCTTATCCAACTGCGCCACGCGGCTTCTTTTAAATTATGTTACGCTTTGATTTATTTTCCGATACACCGTCCCGTCGTTGGTTGCCGAGTTGTTCTATTTCTGCAAATCTAAATGAAGCTTTGGACACAAATGCACAGACAACTATACTGAAAAGTCTGTATGCGGTTTACAACATTGGATTGAAACTAGTCACTGGAGCTTACAGAATCGGAGCTCTGCTCTGTTTATACGGTATCACAATAGAATTACCACCATCTTAAAGAACTAAAAGAAATCTATAACTATTAAATAATACAGCAGCAGTAAAAAGGAGCACACATCACATAAATTATACTGATGTACTACATCCACATTATCAAAACCTATACTGTACGAGCTAAACTTTACTTGTACTATTTGAATCCCATCAACTATCGCCTCTCTACTAATAATGTAAGCCAAATAACCCAAAATTTATAATAAGGGAAATAGTAGAACGTCGGAGTCGTGCCAACAGCGTTATAGTTTTCAACGTGGAGGAAAGCAATGCCGATACTGCAAACTCGCTCACTGAACATAAAGAAAAAACCACTCAACATATTAGCAAGCTGCCTTCCGCTTCCACTGATGTTTCCATGCACTGGAAATATTACGCAACATAAGCAAACTTATATCAAGCAACCAAAATGTAAGTTTTGAATCGGACCAAACTTAAATGGAACGATGTTTTATCATTCAACTAGATCTGAGCTCCACGAACGTCAACAACGCGGTGAAAATCATTTAACAAAAAACTAAAGCCATTTTTAACACTTACTCTTTTGTGTACTCAAATTTGTGTTAATTAACTGCGTAGCTCTTAGAAGTCGACGCTCTATTACAAGAAATCGAAAACCCTAACTTTATCTTAATTAGTGAAATCTTGTTTACCCCCGACATACCAAACAGCCTAGTTGCTCTTCCAAACTACACCATTTACAGAAGCGATCAAACATCTCATTGAGGAAACGGCGCAGCTATTTATGTTCACAACACATGCGATCTCAATTTAGTAGTTTGTAGTAATTACCTAACAGGAAATTGTAAGTCATTATGGTTAAGTGCAGACTCTGACAAAGTACTGATTAGCCTAGTCTACAGACCCCCTGGTACTACCGCCGAAGATGATGCTCTTGAAACAGTCTCTTCAGACGGCCAGTTCTCGAACTAATCTCATTTTAATTCGGGATTTTAATTATCCTTATATTACATGCCCAGTAAACTCCCACGCTGTAGGTAATTCCCTGTCCTCTATTTTAACTGATAAAGTAGTTAAATTCAAATCTGCACCAGCACGTTATTAAACCTACCCGTTTTAGAGAAGAAAGTCAACTATCCACAGTGGACCCCATATTTATCAATGTTCAGGACATAATCACTGATCTTAAATAACAGCTCTATAGGCAAAAGTGATCATGTTGTTCTGACGGCAAACGCCCAGTTTGTGATAAAGCTAAGTCATCATCGAACACACATAATAAGAAATTATACAATCCCCTTCAGCTACACATGTAGATGACGCTGCACTCTGGCCAGACAATTTAATTATTGCTAACAATATTGTCAGAAAATATGTTCCCCATTAAACAAAAAAATAACCCGAAAGCAAAACCCTGTGTTACAGACGATCTGAGAAATTCCATACTAGCTAAGCAAAATATGTGAATGGTAGAACAAGGGAGAATTATTCTGCATATCATTCAGCAGAAAATAGTTACCAGGTGTCTACGTAGTGAACGAACGTAATACGAAACCTCTATTGAGGAAGGTGACAACAACCGCATATTTGCCTAGGTGATATCTAAAATTGGGACGTCTGTATCACTACCAATACGACGTAGTACATAAGGAGTCATATGCACGCAATCATCTGAGGTCGCCCCTCTGTTTGCAAAATAATTCCATAAAATCTATATCAGGGAGTCAGCCGATATTCTTCCAAAACTGCCACAAGAGAAGCGTAATCCTAACTCTCTACCAGAATTAGTGGAAAAACACCTATTAGATCTCAACTGTCACTCCTCCCCATTACGAGCAACATTATGGAATTATTAATTATTCTTCAACGCTACCATCAGACTAGAAGTTTTGCTACGGCCACCCCTATTTATAAAAAGGGAGACAAATTATATGTTGATAATTACAGGCCAATAAGTTTAACCTCCCTCGTATATAAAGTTATGGAGCTAATAAGAGTCGACAAAGCAATACACTTTCTATTAAAAAACGCAGTTCTAAGTCAACACGACATGGCTTTATACTGGGTCGTTCCGTAGTTACCAACCTCCTAACTTGTGTAAATGACTAGACAAAATTATTGACAGAGGCGAACCAATAGGCATCATATATTTTAACTTTAAGAAGGTTTCTGACCGGTTACCTATCCGCCGACTTCTCCATAAAATAAAGCATAGTGGAATAAGCGGTAAGCTACTAGACTTGATTTCCACTTTTCTCAACGGCCAGTCGTTTGATGTCCGTGTTGGTAACGTCCTATCAGCTTGCCTTTGCTGAGTGGCGTACCGCAAGAATCCGTGGTTGGCCCAGTGCTATTCTTAATCTATATAAAGGACCTCCTACAAACCATCGCCTCATCTTCTTGCTGATATACGGACGACACCAAGCTGTACAATAACCCAATAACAAACAAAACTACCATAGAAGGAAACCTAGTTGCTATCCCTGTTTGGTATAATAAGTGGTTGTTATCCTTAAATGTGCCTAAGTGTGTAGTGCTTAGTGTACATACTCTCTATATGGTATTGCATTACTGCCTACTAATTCTCAAGTTGATCTTGGTGTTACTATCTCAAACAACTTAAAGTGGGAATCTCAAGTCATACAAGTCACCAGAAAGACCAATAGTTTAATATTCCTGATTAATCAAGCTCTTGCAAACACTTCCAAAAATCCGATATTATTATATTATCATATTAGAATTTGCTGTTGTTGTTTGGTCTCCCTATTTGGTAAAGTAAATTACCCAAACCCTAAGACACCTACTATATGAGAATAGATTACAAAGACTACAGCTGGCTACTCTGTCTGACAGACGACCGCGAAGTAGTTTAATAGACACTTATAAAATTTTGCATAAAACATATACCAACGCTTACAAGTTATATAATAATAATAATAATAATAGTTTATTTAGTTACGGATACATTACAGTGCAAAAAGAAAGATTTAAGCATTTATATAAGGTACGGTTTAAAAAACCACCTTGTAAACATTTCTTCAGTATTCGTATTTGTGACAAGTGGAACTCTCTCTACGACAGTGTAGTAAATACGGCTTTATTAACTATTTTAAAAACACATATGATGCAATTTTCATTCAGCCTAGGCAAAAAATAATTACATATGTTAAATTCTTATTCGCTTAATTGTAATATTTAGTTTTGGTTTAATGTTAAATATCTCTTGTAAAACACATCAGCTTGTTGCGTCCTGGCCTAATTTTAATAATAATAATAGTATTAGTAATAATAATAATAAAATAAACTACGAATTGGACACATAAAATCAAGTCATAATTACCTTTCAAATAAAGAAGATCCACCCATATGTAACCACTGCAAACAACTACACACAGTAAGCACCTTATTACGAAATATGAAGAATACGTAACGCAACCAAAGAAGAATCCACCAAATCAACAGGGAAATGAAAATCCCTCTGGGCAACAGTGACAGATGTTAAAAGAGTACTACTATTATACCTAAAGGTTGTAAAACTCATTAAATGTATTTTATCTTCATTAGGGTTGTTATAGAATACTTACTAAATTAATTTTAATATCGTTAAGATCTTCATTACACCACTGAATCCATTAATCCAGAATTTATTGATGAAGATAAAATATTGAAAAACACACTTGCTTATGTCACTTCACCAGACTCGTTGAATTGCCGCAAAACTCGGCTGACCGCCTTGTTTTAGCAAGCAAACTTGTTTCGTTAAGATGCTCCTAATCAAACTTGTATCGTTAAAATCTATTATCTTCATCGTGGTCGTCATTGGCTATTAACCAAATAAATTTTAGTATCATGAAGAGCTTCATTACCGCACTGAGTGCGTCAAACCAGAATTTATTGATGAAGATAGAATATTGAACAATACTCGTTTGCTGAGATGTATCAGACTTTTTCCACTGTCTCGGGTGTTTACCACACGACGTTTCGGGAGTTTTTGGTCTACTGCCGTCCTCAGGTGAATGAACTCCTGGTTAGTCCTGAGAAGGACTCACGTACACTCGTGCCTACCCCGGGGTTTGAACCCGGGACCACTGATCGCTTGTGATTACGAGTCTGACACTCTTACCACTAGGCCACCAGCGCTGACATATATTTTAGTTATAAAGTTATATATATGTTACCGCTATATGCGCAGTAGCCTATTCGCAGTAGACTATTTTTGCAATTCTCTGCGCAGTAGTGGCATCCGAATGGGCTTTATTTCTGCGCTAGCCTGGCTAATTGGTTCTTCTGCCAGCGCTATGTATGTAGCTTCTTTCAGCTGTTTACGGAACCTATTTTCCTCTTTAGCTACAATTGATGCGTTATCTCATTGTATGTGGTAGTCTTCGTTTCAGACGTGTTCTGCGATCTTAGATTTGATGGTTTCGCCCTTTCTAATATCTTTGCGGTGTTCCGATAATCTCACTCGTAGGGGTCGTTGCGTTTCCCCTATGTATTGTCTTCCACACTCACACGGTACGCTGTAGATACAGTTCTTTGAACTCTGATATTCTTTCTGAGGCTTTGTATGCGTCATCATGCCTCTCAGAGTTGTTGTGGACTTGAAGGCAGTTCTTATGTTGAATCTGTTTCCGATTCTTCTCAGTTTGTTCGAAACTCCTCGGATGTATGGTATTACGGCCGTGGTGGTGGGTTCCGTTTTCTCATCCTCTGCCTGTGTTGTATTTTTGTCCAGCTCTTCTAGTGTTAGGTTAAGAGTTCTTTTTGGGTAGCCATTCGCTTGCAGCATATCTGTAATTATCTCAATTTCCCGTTTAAGGTCTTTTTTTCCGAGCATATGGTCTTGGCTCGGCTATATAGGCATCTCGCGATGCCACGTTTTACGCTGTTGTGGTGGTTAGAATATTAGTTTAGGTATCTCCCGCATGGGTTAGTTTTCGATATACCTTTGTTTTTACAGCGTCACCATTCTTCTGGACTAGTACGTCTAGGAATGGGAATTTGTCTTCCGATTCTATTTCCATTGTGAACTTATTTGATCGGGCTTGATTATTGAGATGTTCCAGGAAGCCGTCCAGCGTCTCTCTTACATGGGGCCATATTACCAACGTATCATCTAGGTATCACAACCATAGACTAGGCTTGTTCTCATATTGAGATATAGCTCGTTGTTCAAAATCTTCCATGTAGATGTTACTGACTACTGGAGATAGTGGCGATCCCATGGCAACTCCGAACTCTTGTTGGTAGAACTGCTCGTCTGCTTGGAAGTATGTGGTCTTAATGCAGATCGTTAACAGCTTCATTATTGTATCTACCTGTAGATCTGTGCGTTCGGAAAGTGTGTCATCCAATTCCAGCCTGTTTCTGATGATTGCTAGTTTGTCATCTGTCTGCACATTGGTAAGAGGCTTACTATGTCAAAGCTCACCATAATGTCATTCTGAGCTATGTGAGTTTGCCTGATCTTGTCTACAAAAAGTGTTTTTTACTTCGGATGTTGTTTTGGCCGCTAGTGGGGATATTATCGTTAACAGGAATTTTGATACAGGATGGCATGGTGAATTTATGGAACTAACTATCGGTCTTAGGGGTATTTCCTCCTTATGAATCTTGGGCAGACCGTATAGGTGAGGCGGTTTGCTGTAATGCGGAGTAAGTTTCATTCTCTGAAAGTCTGAGAACTCCTTTTTGTGTTTGTACAGCGTCTGGTATATTTGCCGTCTGATGTTCGATGTTGGGTCTGTGGGAAGTTTCTTGTATTCCCCCGTGTTGATCAGGTCTTGGATTTTCTGCGAGTAAGTGTCTGAATCCATGATAACTGTTGCGTTGCCTTTGTCTGCAGGTAGTATCTTGATGGTAGCTTCGTTTTTGAGAACTTTGATCGCTCTAATCTCCGCTCTGTGAGATTAGGTTTAATTCTCCTTGATGGCTCAAGGGATTCTCTTGCTCTCCATCGATACTCTTCTGCGTCTTCTGGTTTTAGGCGTGCTGCTGTTTCCTCAACGGCGGTTATGAGGCCGAATTTCGGAATATACTTTGGCGTTACCGCGTAGTTTAATCCCTTCTCTAGAACGGTCTTTTCAGTGTCATCCAGCTGTCTGCTGGATATATTTATGACGGTTTTTCCTCCTGTTTTTGTTGGTTTCTTGTTCTTGATGCGATTATCCAGCTTTCGTAGGTGAACCTGTTTCTGTTTTTCCCCTGCTTTAGTGTAACTTAACTTTGTAGCCGGGTCTATCCTCACAAAGTCTTCTTCAGTCACCGTGTTCTTTATGGTGGTGTCGAGGTCTTCGATTTGCACTTTGAGTTGTTGTTGAGAGAACCGGTAATAGTTTATTCGTTCTCTAATTAGTGCTTCGCTCGCTCTTCTCGCAATCCGGGCTACTCGTTGGCTGTTTATCGGGACAGTTAGAAGTAGTCCTTTCGGAACTACGTTTTGTCACGGGTTTTATAGAGGAAGGTAAGGTGGTTTTCCTATAAGGGTTATGCCACTTAACGAGACTCGTTAAGATCGTCATAATAAAACTTGTATCGATAATATCTATTATCTTAATCGGTGTTGTCATAGACTATTAACTAAACTAATTTTAGTATCGTTAAGAGCTTCATTGCCGCACTGAGTGCGTTAATCCAGAATTTATTGATGAGGTTAAAATATTGAACAAGACTCGTTTGCTTAAGGCACGCAACGAGACTGGTTTGATTGCCACAAAACTCGGCTCACCGCCTCGTTTTGACCATCAAACTCGTTTCGTTAAGGTGCTCATAATCAACCTTGTATCGTTAATATCTATTATCTTTATCGGTGTTGTTATAGACTATTAACCAAATTAATTTTAGTACCGTTAAGGGTTTCATTACCGCACTGAGTGCGATAATCCAGAATTTATTGATGAAAATAAAATATTAAACAATACTTGTATGCTTATGGCACTTAACGAAGCTCGTTTGATTGCCCCAAAACTCGGCTCCCTTCCTCGTTTTGACAATCTAACTCGTTTCGTTAAGATGCTCATAATCAACCTTGTATCGTTAATATCTATTATCTTCATCGGTGTTGTTATAGACTATTGACCAAATTAATTTTAGTATCGTTAAAAGCTTTATTATCGCACTGAGTGCGTTAATCCAGAATTTATTGATGAAGATAAAATATTGAACAATACACGTTTGCTTATGGCACTTAACGAGATTGGTTTTATTGCCGCAAAATTCGGCTCACCCCTCGTTTTGGCAATAAAACTTGTTTCGTTACGACGCCCATAATCAAACTTGTATAGTTAATATCTATAATGATCTCATAATGCCAAAAACCAATGTAGTTACGGTACAATAATACTAATTATTAAAAAAACATTTTTTGCGATTTTTAGTTGTTCTCAGTATTGCCCTTGAGGTTTGACCCATTCAATTTGGTGTTATATCTACCAGACTCGTAACATTATCCTCCACATCAGCTCAAAATGGTCTACGAGTATGTGGCGTGGTCTGCCATCTAAGTCTCAGCGCCTTATATGAAGATTAAGAAGACGAGTTTGTTAAGGAATCGAATTGTTGTAGATTCTATTAGTTTTTTTTTTCAGTAAACCAGGTAATAGAAGTAAGTGCTTTGAAAAAAGTGTGTTTCCTGCTGAGTACACGTTCCATGTTTTGGGAAATGAAAATAGACACAATTGCAGATTGTCAGGTTCTAGCGTACCTACTGAAAATTTAAAACATGAAAGGGATTCTGCCAAAGTGGGCGTGTAGTGGCGCTGACAAAGATTAAAGTGAATTGCACAAAAGACTTTAGACAACCATTTTCTGGGAAGGTCTATAGGTAACGGGGGGCAATTTGCTTGGCTGCATTGTTCGCCAGGTTTAACTGCCCTAGATTTGTTCATATGGCGATATGTCAAGGACTGCCTTTACTTCTATGGCCCTGTTTCGAGAGAGGATCAATGTGTTAACATTAGAAACAATATAGCAACAATTACCCCTAAATATTATAGCGCACGTGGGAAGAGTGAAGTTACAGATTGAACGTACGTCGTGCTGCACAACTAACCAAGGGGGACATACTATAGCAAATAATGGACGCGGTTGAATTTTATGATCCGAGGCCGTAGCTGAGATTTAAAATTAACTAGCCGTTATAATTCTTAACGACAGACGCCTGTTATGAATGACATTTCATGAGTTTGTTTAATTCAGTTAAAATACAAAAACTGTATAGTATCACGAAAATTATTTCCTTTACTCTAGTTACCACTCAGCAAGCATTTTAATAAACAAACGTCTGAGATATTATGGAATAATATATACTCTTCTGCTATTCAAAAGTTACATTTGTTAATCTGTTCAGTTCCTGAAAATTCTTGACAAATACCGCTCCTGCTTCAATAACTTTATAAAAAAATTCACTCTTATACATGAAGCAAAAGCCTTCAACCTGTTTGTAATGCATTTAATCTTGTGCTTTTGCCAGCCAACAATATAATCCTGAGATTTTTGTTGACAAAATTAGAAGCACTAGTGATATTACGATACATTTACATATGGTAAAAAATACACAGGTTCTTTAAAATTCTGCGGAACATGGCAATCCCATGAGATGGAAAAGTTTCAAATACTGTTTGCCATAAGAGTAACAGAAAAACAAGATGCAGTAATTACACATGTACTATTGTACTGTTGTACTTTTGGCTTAGCTACCAAAGTAATTACTGCATTTTTCATTTCTGTTACTCGTATGGAAAATAGTATTTGAACCTATTCCAACTCATGGAATTGCCATGTTCCGTACCATTTTAGCCAACCTGTATAGTTTACTACTGTTTTATTTTGTGTAAACGACTTATGATCATATTTCTACGTATTCTAACAGCGTTCAAGAGTAAAGAGAAGTAACGAATTATACAGCGTGTCCTAAAATTGTCTCCACAATTGGAAACAGTTTTTACTATTAATTTCTAAAAAATGTATTCTTTACGATAAGTTCTACATGATTGTGACTTCAATGAACAAGTATCACACTTTAAAAAGTTTTGCTAGTATACAGGGAAAATCAAAAACATGTATTTTAAAGTATGTAGAATATGTCCCATAACTACTATCAATTGAAACAAAAATGTGTATTAGGTCTTTCCTCGCTGCACATATTCCTCGATAATATAACCACCTTCATGATTCATACAGGTGGCCGTTCTTCTACAAAATTATTTACTATATCCCTAATCACGTTAGGAGTTGTATCTTGAATTGTAGTTATCCATTAAACATACTTTGGAGACACAGCCGAAGAATCCTCGTACTATGACATGGTGCGCCATCCTGTTGGTACCATAGCTGTAGCCTTTCACGTATGGGTAGTTCATCAAGATTATTAAAAATTGTGAATAACGGTCAGAATTAAGGGTTTATCGGAAAAATAAAGGTCCAATTATTCTATATTTGTAAATTCCATACCATACATTTGTTTTAAGTGTGTATTGATCACGAGTTTGTATGATAAACTTAGGATTAACGTCGCTTCATCAACGACAATTTTGTTTTGAACACTTACTGTTCAATTAGTAATAAACTTTTTTTCATCAGAAAAAAGTACATACTTGCCATAAAAGGATTATCCTTTAACTCTGCTTGAAATCAAGAACAAAAATACAACAGTCGTTAAAAATTTCCTGGTTTTAGGGTATGAATGAATTTGGGTTTATAAGGTCGAAATTTGTTTAATTTTTATATTTTTGCAACTGTATCCTTGCTAACATTAAGTTTTTCACAGAGAGAGTTTAGGATTTTCTATTACGGACAGCATTACTTCGTTATTATTTTCTTCACCGGCAACCCATGGTTGATGTTTCTTCTTGAAGGTATTTTCAACATTTTCGCATGTCTTTTCTTACATTACTTACTGTTGTAATATGTAAAATTTTATTAGGGTGTCTGGTATTATAAACGACTGCAGCTTCCAGATATGTTTTATAGTTATCTCCAGCAATTAAAACAATTTCAATTTTATCCCCAAAACTCAATTTCACCAGCATTTTTACTTATATTACGTATATTAATAAATTCAAACTGACGTTTTGACAAGTCACTCAACAGAGTTTATGTACAGTCGTGTTCAAATAAATGTGGGACAATGTTTTTTCATATGTAGGTTGAGATAAAAATTGAAGAATATCTCCATGGATTTCCTGCTATCAGAAAGAGTTACAGATTTTATTTACCTGTCAAAGTTTAATGTAATGCCTTGATGTCAATTCGAAGTATTGTGCTGTAGCAAGGTACGGACAGATCGTTGAACCCTGTCACTTTAAAGCACTATAGAGTGATTGGGGGATAACAATCTGTCCGTATCCCGGTAAAAGTTTAAATACGTCACATTGACATCAAGACACCTTGCCTACATAATATGTTTTCTTTTGTTTACTAATTTTTAATAGAAGGCCATGTGGCTAGATAGAGTATACAGGGTTATTCACGTAAACTGCAACCCAAAACACGATTTATAAAGCTAACTGGATCCCTATTGCATTCGCTTAGCACTGTTTATGTTGGTGGCACTGTAAGTCTATGTCAAATTCGAGGTTAGCAGGTTAGGTTTTGCGTCAGTTTTGTCACAGACTGACGCAAAACCTGCTAACCTCGAATTTGACATAGACTTACAGTGCCAGTACATATGTACATTGAGTTAAGACTTAACTTTTCAGTAATTTTGATTTTCCCTGTCTATTAGCAGATTTTTTTTTAAATGTGTTACTTAATTATTGAAATCAAATTGGTGCAGGACTTCTTGTAAAGACACGCTGTATGTAAATTCTGTGTTCTTTCAAGGTCTCAGGGAATATGATTCTCAGATACTGAGTTATTTCTAATTTAAAGACATTTTAAGAGACGATTACAGATTAAAGTGTATTTCATATGATTTCTAACATTTTGAAACATAATTTAAGTGCAATAAAAATAGTTTACAGGTCGTTGTTCAGGGATGTTTATAATTTTCGAAGCATTTTCTTGCTTGCGGATAACAGTGTGGCTGTTCGTTTTGAACGGAAACTGGACAAATTGCGCCTGAGTTATAGGCAGCCCATCTTACTCTGAAAGCAACTTTCACCATGACACACATTTTATATTGTTATTTGACCAATATATGTGTTTACACGTATTGAGTGGTTGTACTAGTACTCTTGAAGTTGAAATATTTTGATTATTAAATTATATGATTGACTATTTCAAACATATAGAATAAAGTATGTGTAAACATTGATTTTCTTGCTGCTGCAGTCGAACATGTGCTCAGGCAAATAGTATTTTATCATCAAGTATCCATTCTCAAATCTAGATAATTGGAGTATTTCTGTCCATAAATGAGTATATACAACTTAGGCATCTATAAACTAAATAGGGCTTCAACATTTAATACATGAGGTAAATAAATATCAACAGTAATAAACTGAAACAAAAATTATATAGAGGGCTGTTTTGTTAATTATTGTGAGGAATGAAAAAATTCTATTAGCCATGATTCTTATTGAATCGCTCAATGAGTAATATTTTCGCTAAGTTCGGTAGCACTAACATTTTCAGTACAAACAGCTATTGGAGGTCGTCCAAGTGTTGATTCATTTTGTAACCTATACCATCCACGTTTAAATTCGTGAAATCGGTAACTAACTGCGGATAACGAAAGACTGTGATGGCTAACAGCTGTCCCTAAATTTTGGTAACTGGTCATATGTCAAACTTTCATAATCATTGCCCAAAAAATATTTCGCGGCACTTCCATAATATCTAATGGACAACGAACAAGTTATAAAAAAGTGGTCTCCCTATAAGCTTTAACCTCAATCTCGCAAAGTTGCAATTGGTAACAGTAAAATGCATGCGTTTTCAATTTATGAAATGTTTGTGTTTTTATTGTCATTCGTGAGTTGCTACTAACAATTATTACCAGAAAATGCGTTATTTTTTGTAGCAAAATAATGTTTTTTGCATTCGTTCTCTCAAATGACTGTTTTTCGAAATTAAAACACCCCGCAAAATGGATCTTTAGGGACCTAGTACTCTAAACTTGCTATGACAACATTTTAGAGAATTCTTTTTATTAACAATACAATACAAAATAATATGTCAAATTCTAGGTTAGCAGGTTAGGTTTTCTGTCAGTTTTGACACAGACTGACGCAAAACCTAACCTGACAACCTCGAAATTGACATAGACTTACAGTGTTATCAACTAGCTCCCACATATTATTTTAAAATCATGACCAGCCTTGATCAAGATTGTTTTTGACATCCCGGTATTTAAAAATAAACATTACGAAAAATGCTCGGCTTACTAATAAATTAAACTGTATCAATCTAGCAGAAACTGCACGTTTTAAAGTTGAATTTTTTTTTATAAATGGTTTATATCAAACACAAGATAAACTTTAAATTATGTATACGTTAGTAGTAGGCATTTAGGTATTCTCTTGGATTTTGGAATTCCTGTTCCTTGTGACAGTACCATCGGGAGCATAGAAAAGTGAACGATTGGAATAATTTTCAAAAAATGAATTTTGTATTGCTTGATTTCAACTTGAATTTTATATATTTCGATCAAACTAAGCTATTAGTATGCATGGCGCTTACTCGATCTCACTTAAATTCTTATAAAGCCAGGGGCTACAAAGCTTTGTAATATGGTACCAACTTGACAAACCGTTAAAGTCAGTATTCAGTACCCTGTCTATTACTCCTACAATGTTAACATTTAAGAATATTATGAGGTATTTAAGTTTCCTATTTTTCTACGTGTTAAAAAGTTATCAAAATATTTCCTTTATACTATTTTTAAAACTAATTTTAATTCTTGAACGTTATCGACCTTTTTGTTGATATACAGTTTTGGCAATGCGGTATTTTCTGTTTTTTATTTTATTTTCTAATAGATCGGAATATTAAAATTTTAGCAGATATATCATCAACCGTCAAAATAAAATAATATCTTATGACATTATTACACTAATTTACTACCACGCAATTTCATTTATATTGTTGCAGCTTTTAATCACACAACACGTAAACATGCTCTTGAAATTCTCATAAATAAATTTGAATTCCTAATGTAATAATATATAAGAAATGCAATAAAAATGCATCATTCATCAGTACCGTCTGATATGTAGGATGAAATATATTTGCGAGATACATTTTGTACCTACGTCAGAAAATTGTGAAGAATACGAGGGTCACTACATAAACTTCCGCAAAGTAGGTTTAAAAATTGATTTCACAATTTTTTATAAGAGTGCCATGAAACAACAACATTTCAGTAGACAACTGAAGTTGACAAATTGAGATGTGATAAGCTTTTAACTGTTGTGAGTTGTATGAAAAATGGAACTAAGTCGAAGGGATTATCGCTCGATGATTTTTTGCGATGTTAAATCGTCTCTCACTCCAAAACAGTGCTTCGAATGACTTCGCAATGCCTTTGCTGATGAAGCACCATCAGACCGCACCGTCTACGAGTGGTTTGCGGAATTCCGCCGTCGCCGAAATTTTCTTAATGGCGAAGTCCGTGAAGGTCGTCAAAAACCTGCGGTTGCTGATGAAAACGTTGACGCTGTACGCCGCCTCGTGGAGCAAGACCGGCGAATCATCTATGCTAAAATTGAGTCATCCTTAACCATCTCGAGGACTGCAATCAGCACAGTTCTTCACCAACATATGGGTGCCAGAAAGATATGCACACGTTGGGTGCCACATAATTAGCATGAACTAGCACGTGGATTGGTGCAATAAAATTCTGAAGATGTTTGCAAGTGGTGTCAAAACATGTGTATGACATCGTTACCGGTGACGAAACATGGATTTATTGTTATGAACCGGAAACGAAGCGACAATCGGCACAGTGTATCTTCCAAGGTGAAGCGAAGCCAACAAAATTTATGCGATCTCGCAGTGCAAGTCAGAAGGTGGTTGCTTTGTTGTTTAGCCGATCAGGCCATCTTGTAACAATTCCTTTGGAAGATCGTCGTACAGTAAACGCTGAGTGGTATTCCACCATTTGTTTACCAGCAGTCGTAGAAAAAGTAGGTACACGACGTCCTCGAAGTCGCCTAATTTTACACCATCACAATCCACCATCCCACACCGCTGTTTAAACAATGACATTTTTGGCCTCTGTAAATGTGGAACTACTGGGTTACCCACCCTATAGCCCCGACTTGGCACCGTGTGATTTTTAATTATTCCCCACAATCAAGAATAAATTGCGTGGACAACGGTTTAACTCCCCCGATGAGGCTGTTGATGCATATAATAACATGGTCACTGAGGTGTCTCCAGAACAATGGTCACGGGTATTTGAGGACTGGTTCATTAGAATGCATAAATGCTTACAATATAAAGGCGAATATTTTGAAAAACAATAAACTTAAAATCCCTCATAGTTTTTTATTTTATGTATGTTCTTGCGGAAATTTCTCTAGTAGCCCTCGTACGAGATCGAAACAACGCACACAGTATAATTGTATCACGAAATTTTATTAGACTTCTGAATGTTTGCATTAAGTTATATTCTGTATAAGTATAATTACGGCTCCACATTGGAAAGACTTCGATTTACAGTTAGTTTGCTCAATAAACGTTAACCATTTATACGTATAAAACACAGAAATTACTCACATTTAAAATGTTCATTTCAAATCGACCGGATTACAAACCCAGAAAAGACCAAGAATCTCTTTTGGTCATTGTATACGCTTTTGTTGCGCACTCTTCCTTTTAAAATCGGGGAGGGCAAACCTGTTTCCGGCTGTTTCCTGTAAGGAAATGACTGAATACAATGCTTTGAAGATCACTTCAGCATTTGGAGTGGTATAGAATGTTAATTAATTATTTTCTGTTGCCGCAAATGCAGCCCACTTTTGTTATATTTTTCGATGTACGTGGTTAAGTTATTTAATGTAAATAAAAACACTATAGAAAAGTATTTAGTGCTATTCATAGTGTCTACATTACGGTTTCGTGCAATACCAAATTTAATATTATCGTTTCTATAAACAGCACTACTTGTAAGCACTCTATATTTCAGCTTAATGTAATTGCAATAACAGAATTGATATATACAGTCGTGGACAAAAATGGCTACTCATTATTTAGTGGTTTAAAGTTTACTATTTCCTTTTCATACTTAAGCCCGAAATTTGTCTCCATGAGATACTGACATAATGTTTTCTTTTTGACCTAGATATTGGCCAAGTAAATAGTATAGGAAAATCTCGTATATTTGTATCATTCGAGCTATTGTTAATTTGTAGTTAAATGTACTCCTAATTTATGTTTTGTACAATCTTACGAAAAAGTATGTTCTATAGTATTGGAAAACTTGAAACAAGTTAAGTAATAATTTAAATAATTTCGCTGGCATAACAACGAAGGGGTAGGCGGATTTTAAGATCATTCTTAAATACGCTATTATTGATCCAAATGCTGAACAAACATAATTTAACGTTTCAATAGATAATTATATTCTGTATAATTTAAATTTTAATATTTTAGGAAGAAATAAATTTTATTGTTAAAGCAAAGAGCATGCTCTTTGGTTAAAGGTAGCTAACATTCTCAGTGCCGGTTACATTCCGGAAGCCATGCCACCTTAAACTTAAATGCCAAGGACGAACATGGAAGAAAAAGCTAATTTGAATTAAAAATTGATATTTAACTAACCAATTTGATTAACACAGAATCGGTAAAGACGCCAATGATTGACAGTTTAAACACTTTTCATCGTATTTTCTGGTTAGAAAGGTACAGTATAAATTATATGTCAGTAATTTGGTTTGTATAGTATTATATGAATCCACATAAAACGTATGAATTTCATATACAGATTGC
Source organism: Agriotes lineatus (assembly GCA_940337035.1). NCBI lineage: Eukaryota > Metazoa > Arthropoda > Insecta > Coleoptera > Elateridae > Agriotes > Agriotes lineatus. Next base: position 91,567,503 of record OW679194.1, read on the forward strand.
GGCAGGCCACTAGGACCATAGCAAAAGCAAGGGGTCTTTACATATGGCTCTAATTGTAATTAAAAAATTAAAAAATCGAATACCTACCGCTATCGTACATTGATTGTTCGTTTGTTAAACACCACAACGGCCACATGCATATTCTCCTTACTTTTGTAATGGTTCTAGTAGCCTGCCGTATTCTGTATAAATAAAGGGCAAGTTAAAAAGATACTAATGCCCAGACTTTATAAAGCCAGTAATTGGGAGACAACATCCAGAGGTTGATATGAACACACACCAATAATTGACATAAATAATGTAGTGATTGAGCTAGTAATTGACATCACGTTAGTATAAAAACTTAGGAAAGCAATTCGCTAGGAGACAATTTTATTAAAAAAAACTATAAAAGAACTAACAACACACATCGAAAGCAACAAAGTAAATAATCTTGAATTTAAACTAGTTTATGTCCAGTAAATATTAAAAAGGACATGCTACACGGGGAATTTGCTGTACACAAGAAAAATATATATTAAAAATTAAATAATTTACAACACGGCGGTTCAGAAATTGTCTCGTGGTGTAGCAAATTTTTGCCAGCTAGTTCCTGAGCAGGATTGGGGGGAGGGGGGGTGTCCGGAAGCGCCACTGGTTCGAGACGGTCCAAACCAGAAAACCTACAGGTATCCGTGTAAGTTCCTAAACTACATAGCTATTTCATAAAAATAATAAAAAAAGAAGATACCAGAGCTTGAAATAACCTAATTGTTTATTTACAGTATGTACACGTACACATTCTGCACCATAATCAAAGAAGGCAAAACAAATATGTGATATGATACTTGTTTGGGATCGTGATAGTAGCAAAACTCTGATTTTAACTCCCAATTCGCTCGAGTACACGTATATAGTGACTTAAAAATCAAGAACTGCGATATTGATAAACGGGAGTCTTATCAAATCACTTCAACGATCAATTAATTTTTATAACTGCGAACCAACGCGAATAGTACCATGCGACTAGGGTATTACACACTAAACTGTGTATTTTCAGCTTTAAAAAGGAGTTGTGTTTAATGTTTTACTCGCCTAAGCATTAATTTTAAAACTTTGAAGGGCGTTTAGTTCCCGAGTTGAATCTGACTAAAACGCTAACAGAGTAGCCAATCTAGAAAATGATAAATACATATAAAGTAAAATTAAACTATTTCGCAAAGCTAAATGCACAAGGTAGATATACGCAGCGACGTCAGTTTTTCTCGATTTCTCTGCACCATCGGCTAGGAATTTTGCCAGCATAAACGGTAAGCAAAACGCTTAGAATTTCATAGTAACAGCACTAACGGTATTTTTCGTTTTGAGAAATCAGATGACTAAATACGCAGCTGTACACTCAGAAAATACCTTGTGATGCGTAGCAGGGCAGTTTCGTCAGAGTAGCTATGCAGGGTGGTGGACTTGGGAATGCTGTTCAAGGACGTGCAAAATTAGGTGTGGCAAGTTTTTTTCCAGCTGCCACACAAGGGAAATACCGTGTGGTCCAAAATTCAGAGGCAGCCATATGAATTGAGGGGCTCAAAACTGTGTAGAAATTGGCCCTCCAAGTGCTGTAGCAAGCGACATCAAAGTCGAAGGGAGAGCACATGCAAAATGTGGCACTAAGCCACAAGAGAGTATGAGTAAAAAGAAGGCCAAAGTTGGAGGGTGGCCATAAGTCAGCGATCTTGTAGAAATAAATTGTTATCCCAGTTAAACTAGATTTATTTGAGTACTCTCACGCAAGATTTCTAGCAGGTGAACGACGATTTACATAATAATTCTGGAATCGTAGATAATCATGGAGCAAAATATCAAGAATTCATCAGGCACATCTCGCAGAAACAAAATCACACCAAAAATCAGAGGCATAAAATGGCCGGCGGAAATCGTACTCCAAATCTATTTTGTAAATTTATTATAATTCTCTATAACTCAAGGTTTTTTCAAAACATTCCAAACATTAAAAATTAGTATGCAACCAAATATACACTTAGGAACTGCAGGTCACTCGAAACATTTCCTGAACGGCATCTAAATGATTTCAAACCTGTAACAAACGACTGTTCTACCAAAGTTTGGCTTAAGGCCCATAAGGAGAGAGACTTGAACTTGCGATTACTCCTACTTGAATTTAAATAGGCAACCATCCTTACGGTTGCTGAAGTCTGCAGTTTCATTCAGACTACCTGCATTCCTAAGCGATAATGACCTTTCCTCGAAAAGGATTAGTTTACCGATCAACGGAATGTTTCAAAAATAGTTTTTCTAGCAATTGGCAGGCAGTGTCGTGAATATTTACGTATACAATATACATTCTCCATAGCTAAACGCAATACCAATATATTAACCAATTCATATTTTGAAACACTAAAAAATGTTTACCATTGTTGATTAATTATAATACGGTTATGTCAGTCTTGTACTTTTTTTTTACGTATTATTTCTGTGTATTATTCATTGGAATAAATCAAATCAACTAATACAATCAAATACAGTTTCTGAAATGTTATAAAAGCCGTTTCTAATCTAACTGACTAATGTTAAACTGTGTGTTAATGATTGCGACAAAAAAATATAGTTTCGATTTTGTTACGTTACGTCATTGTATAATTATAACCATTAACTCTTTGTGATTAAAACAAAATAGCTGCGATTTTTAATTTAATGCACTATATAATAATCTAGTGTAATACACTCACACAACTTCCTTTTACAGTGATCTTATAATTAGCCAAAAATTTTATTTTTTATTTTTAAGCATTTGTCAAAAAATTTCAAAAATTACAAATTTTACAAAAACGGTACAAAATAGAGCGTTAGTTAAAGAGACAAATTTTCTCTAAAATTTTAAGCTAAATTTAAAAATGTAATAATATACCGGGTGTTCTATTTAAAATAGGAGTTAATAAAAAAAATAGAAAAAAAACAAAAGAAACCCATTTCAGAAGTATTCAACTGGAAAATTACCTATCTCAGATCAATACACATTAAAAATGTAATAAAACGTCAAGTTTGAAAAAAATCGTTAGAACCGTATTTGAAAAAATCGAAAAAACTGAAAAACCACAAGATAAACACCTACTTCCAGTTATGCGTTTTTATTCAAAAGCTTGCTGTCTTATCTACATAGTACACAAAACTTATATATGACGTTTCTACGTCATACCTCTTTTTGTTTTTGAGATAGTCTGTTCACAGACAGACTGACAGACAGACACACAGACAGGCACACAGACAGACAGACCAATAAACAAAAACATTTTTTTTGGGTTCAGGGGACTCTAAAACGTGAAGATCTGTTGAAAACTCAATTTCGAATTTTTGGGGTGAATCCAATACTTCCTTTATCGTAAAAGGAAGAAAAAACATACATATGTGGGCATTTGAAGTGAAGTTCAGTTCATTTTTTTTTTGAGAAAAATTTATAGAAAGTAATGGATTTCTAGAATATCAATTCTGCAACAGATTTCTTGGAATACCTTACAGTGACGCCTATAATTGGCCTAACGGCTGTTGGCGGAGTGCCGAATAAAATAAAATAAAATAAATTTACGAGTTCGAAAGCCATTTTCTTTAAATAGAATCTATGTGCGATAACGGTAATGACTAATGACATGTAAGGGCTAATTATTTGATTATAAATAAAAGTAATACCATCATTAATCAGCTGACCAAGAAGCCAAGTAATGAAAATATGTTTACCTTTTTCCCAAATCTTTAAATAGGTACTTGTTCTTTAATTATGGCAATTCAGTATTTGCTATTATCGTAGCGCATTCGGTGGTAATACTGTGCTTGCAGTGTATTTATATTATAATCCTATAATCTAGGATTTAAAATGGTTATGAAGCAAGTGAGAATGCGGTGAGTAAAAAGTTTTATTAATTGGATAATAGAAATATTTTTAGTATTAAAATTATATGTAATTCTGCAGGCATAGCTAGTTTAACTTATTGCGTTTTTTTTAGTAAAATACTAAATACTCGTAATTTAGTAAATGCCGAAAATACATGTCACTTGATGATACTCGAGTTGGAAGTGCTTTATCAGGTATAAGTGATTCAAACGAGCTTCAACGTTTTGATGAACCACCTAGTGACGATGTCGATGACCGTGTCGTTGAATGTTCTCTTGACCAAACAACTATTTTTGAAAGAAAATAAAAAAGCCGCCGATATTATTGAGAGGGATAATTCTGATGCGGATTTTACATAAAATCGTTATTGCCAGAACTAGTTGACTCCAGGAGATCTCTTAAAAATTTAGATTAGATGTGCTTACATGCCGTGATTTCTACCGTTCACAAATTGTTTGTTGTAAATTCCATGTTTACACAGCAATATTTTTTAATGGCTTTACTCTACTATGTTTATTATACCGAAAAACAAAATGTCATCAATTTCGGCGGATATTATGACATATCTAACTTCTAAGTAAAATCAGCATTTGAAATGAAGAACGAGACCTAAGCAGGTGAAATCTGTTGCGTTTCACGGATTTCTAATCTGCTCGTTTAGCTCAGAACGCTCTAGGCTAAAAATCCGTCTACCTGAGCAGAGCGCAATGGGGCATTTTGGTACCCTGTTTAGTAATTTTGTTAGATTTAGATACGGTTTTTGAATGATTCCGGGTTTAATTGAATGTCAAAGTATATTGTCAATATTGATTTTGGTACTAATTGTGTTTATACACCCTTGTACATCACCATTTTTTAAAAAGTGCCACTCTTGTAGTTAATATTTAGTCAATTGAAAAATCACATTTTATTAATTTCAACCTGATCAAAATTGTATATAAGCACAAAATATTGGTAAACCGCAAGTAATATAGTTAAGATTCATATTAATGTAGCCAGGCATCTTCCAAGTTGATTCAGACAGACAGAAATAACATTACAAGTTTATTACATTTCAAATCATGTATTCTTGTAAAATGTGTTGCCTACCCCCTGTCCTTATGAGCCTTAAGGCTTGTATTTAGTGCGAAATTATTTGCTTTGTAACCAAACCAGTAACTTTCAAAAACGCCTGTAGTAAAATAACTAGGCAACTTGTTCTGCAAAGAATAGCTTATGACTAATGACTGTGCCACTAATGACGTTTTACTGAGAACTTAGGGATTATAATAGATAAAGATCTTGTTATGAAACATTTACTTAAACTAGGTGCATACCTCCATTTAAAATTTGGAGAAAGGTTAAAGTAAGAATTTTGAAAACAACCTAAATCAAAAATGTTTTTAGTTTTAAAAGTTTTCAATAAATAAAACGTTTTTGCCGTTTAATTAATTGCTATAAATGCGTGCTATTAAATGTACAGTCGTGTTCAAAAATGTATTGTACAGAGATAATTGGCTGTTGTAAGTCGTTCTTAAAAATGTATTGTACGGAAATAGGTAGTTGGCTGTTTGTATATTTTGTCAATGGTAGTTAAATTTCAGAACTGTCAAAGTGACAACTAACTAATTATGGTTATTTTTGATTGTTATTCTTTATAATGAAAATTAATTACTTTAGATCTTTAGTGTGTTATTTTTTCTACCATTAAAAGTTTATTGGTGATTGTGTTTTTACTCAACAAAGGCTCACATTGTATCATTAATTAAAAAGACCTAGATCTAACCTTTCAAAATATTTGTATGTACAACACTTTTTTGAACTTTGTGAAATTAAGTCACAATCATACAGCACAAATTCTGTACAACACTTTAATGAACACGACTGTACCTGTGTTTGTCTTAATTCTTAATTAAGATGGGCGTACTAGCTCCAAATAAAAATAACAATCGACTAAAACTTAATTATTTCAATTATATAAAATTTCCAGAGGGAATATATTTTAAATCAGTTTTAACAAAATAATTATATTTGCTTAAAATTTAGTGTGTATTGCAACTATAATTACAGTCCATGCTATTAATACGCAATTATGATGTAGTGAAATCAGATAATTGCCACATTGGCATGTTAAAGATTCAGTAATTTCTAATTACCTACTGTTGGAAAATGTTAATTATTTTCTTAAAATTAGGTTTTTATTTAACTTATGTGTCAGTGATATGTCTGGCAATTATAGATGCATTATATAGCTGATAACGGATTTGTTTTTGCCTATAAAGTCGTAAGTATTTTCATCTTCATGTTATTGCTGTTTTGTGCATTCAAACGCTTGTGCTGCGAAAATTAAGTTGTGTAGTGAAAAGTGTAACATGGGTGGAAAGTATAGAAAGCCATTATCCGTACCACGCTTGAGTACGAAAAAAAGAGCAAAAATTGCCAGGGAAGCTGCCGCGATAAAAAGAATGAGGTGTGTTCCTTTATTATATTTTACAAATTACATTTTTTTGTTCAATAAGAGAACTTTTTAATAATTAAAAATAAAAGAATAGTAATAACAATTGTAATAAATATTAATCTGTTCTATTACTTTAAATAGAACTAAACATTTCGTTGCTCTTTTCTAAAGCAGTTTAGAATTTTGCTGTTATTTTAATGAAATTTATTTACTTATTTTTGCTCTTAGGCTGATAATAAGTATGTAATTTCTTATTAATATTAATTCAGCAGGCATAATGTCACTTACGAACCAAAAACGTGTAAACATTTTTTTCCATATACTTATATTATTAAAACTCTTTTAAATTATAATCAGCAAAAGAAAAAACAGTAATATAGAGATATAAAGCAATTCATTACTAAAAGTGAAATTTTCCAAAACAGTTTCATTTATAAAATTTTGTTAATGTTGAAGTTTTCTTTTGCTAGTTTTACAGAAAATTCAATCGATTTTAAATAAAATTTTGTGTTAGAAAGAAAATTCAGTTTCGTTTGGTGAATGTAATCAGTTATGTGACACTTTTATAATAGGTAAAAACATATTTTTTCTACTCATGACATTGAAATCAGGCATTTTGACATTGATTCCGATTCCGATTTCAACCACTAGAGATTGAAATGGTCCGACTACCGCGATTTCAAACTGTTTGACATGCAATTGTTGACAAGAGAAATGTCACTTTATGTTAAATTTTTTCTAAAGTGCATTAATTTGTTAAAATTTGTAGAAAAAATAGTATATGCAACTCGTGGCTGATAAAATTTCAACGTTTCGAGTTAATTTTTTCAACTCGCTTCGCTCGCTGAAAAAACCACTCTCAACGTTGAAATTTTATTTCAACCACTTGTCCCATAATATACTATTTTCTACTCCTGACATTGAAATCAGTCATTTTGACATTGATTCCGGTGGTTGAAGTTGCATTTCAACCACTAGAGATTGAAATGCTCGGACTACCGGGATTTCAAACTGATGACAAGAGAAATGTCACTTTATGTTTAATTTTTTCTAAAGTGCATTAATTTGTTAAAATGAGTGAAAATTCGAAAAAAAATAGTATATGCAACTCGTGGCTGATAAAATTTCAACGTCTCGAGTTACTTTTTTCAACTCGCTTCGCTCGTTGAAAAAAACCGCTCTCAACGTTGAAATTTTATTTCAACCACTTGTCCCATAATATACTAATATTTGGTCATTTTGTGTTTTTATGTTTACTGAATACATACATATGACATAAAATTTAAAAGGGTTGTTAAGCAACATGCATGTTCAATAATTATAAATGTCACTTTGAAATACATAATTTAAATACATTATTATTCATTCGTAACCTAGTATTCATTCATTTTATTCATTTTTGTCTTTATTTTAGAATAGTGGCACAATCAGATTCCGCTCTCGACGAATCGATGCCACAACGGCCATCATGTTTTGACGATAACCGTCTTGAAAGTGACGAATGTTCAGATTTTGTAGACTCCGTCGAGGATGACACAGACGTTTATGTTTTAGCAGCCACGAATTTAGAGCGTAGTAATAATGGCGAGTATATCCAGGATGGTCCATTTTTTGAGTCTACGCCAGGCGAATCTTTTGAAGAGGAAGAAAAATCTCCCATTTCACCTGTATTTAAAGAAACTATTGCGGACTGCAACAACAAAATTGTTGATCAAGATGGTGATTTGTCATCTGAGTCATTAGCAGATCTTGAAATTGAATATGAGGACAACCGTGAAAATGCAAATATTATTGGTGGTCGAAGAATTGTCAATATAGGATACTTCCTAGAAGCTCTGAAATCCCTCAAGCATGAAGGTTTTCAGTGTTCATTTTACGATTTAGAGTTTATTTCCGAAAAACGGTACGGTTATATATCTAAATTGACTTTTAAGTGTAAAATGTGCAACTACGTCGATAGTGTTGATACAGATAAAACTGAGAAAACGGAAATGAATGTAAATTTGTCAGCCGTGTCTGCTACCATTTCAATTGGAGCAGGATATTCCCAGTTACAGGAATTTTGCAGTGCTCTTGATATACCAACTCCGTCATCTTCTACATTCGGACAGTATCAGGAACAAGTGTTCGATCTTTATTCTCGTGCTGCAGTTGAAGAAATGGAAGCTGCAGCCAAAGAAGAAGCTAAATTGGCAGTGGAAAACGGTCACGTTGACAAGGATGGGTACCCGCTAATCTCAGTGGTAGCAGACGGTGCCTGGAGCAAACGATCATACCGCACAAACTACAATGCCTTATCAGGTGTGGCATGCATATTAGGTCTACGAACAAAAAAGGTAATATACATGTCAGTTAAAAATAAGTTTTGCATCATATGTGCTAGAAAAGACAGGTATATAGAGAACAAACCACCTGAACATGTATGTTACAAAAACTGGAGCGGCACATCAACGGGAATGGAAGCTGCCATCATTGTAGAAGGTTTTAAAAATTCTATAGCTATGTATGGAATAAAATACGATAAATTAGTGGACGATGGTGATAGCAGCGTGTATCGAAAATTGCGAGAAGTTATGCCTTACGGTTTGGGTTTAATAATCGAAAAAATTGAGTGTAAGAACCACATTTTACGAAATTATGTCAATAAATTAAAAGAATTAACAAAGAGACCTAAAACAAAATTAGAGTTAAAAACCACAATCTCTAAAAATTTACTGAGGTTTAGAACTGCTATCACAAAGGCCATCGAGTACAGAAAATCCCAGTCGGTTCCGTTGGAATTAAAAATCAAAGAACTTGAAGCCGATATTTTGAATGGACCAAACCATATTTTGGGTGATCATGCCGCCTGCAGTGAGAGGGGTTACTTTTGCAAAGGCCCTAAAGAAAACGAGGAAAACCTTTTATCCAAATTCAAAAATAGCGAGTTATATGAAGATTTGATGGTAGCTCTACAACGTGTGGCAACCAACGCTAAAAGCCTAATTCACGATGTAACCAACAACTCTGCAGAATTATATAACTCTCAGGTGGCAAAATTTGTGGGTGGTAAAAGAATATGTTTTTCGTTTAAAAGATCTTACCAAGCTCGTTGCGCGGCTGCCGTGATATCGCACAATAATGTTGGTAGCTTCCATGATATTATACGGAAACAAGTTACCGACACACCTGCGAAATATACATCTGAATATTGTGAAAAGAAGAGAAAAAGGGTTCAACAACGCCTCAACAGTATGACAACTAGCCAAAGAAAGAGATGCTTTGCAGAAGAAGACTCAGATTACGGCCCGAATGCTGGGGACATAATTCCGGATATGAATGACGAACATATGAAGATCGCAGAAGAAACATTTTTACGAAACCTTAGTACAGAAATTAAGAACATTTCACAAGCTACTATAGGGCAACATCGGAATAATCGCTGGCATGAGGAGAGAATGAAAAGATTGACGGCATCCAGATTTGGAAAGATCTGTAAAATGAAACCTTCCACTTCTTGTGCTAATGCAGTTAAAGATATTCTCTACAAAGATTTCTTTGGTAACGCCGCAACGCGTTATGGCGTGGAAAACGAGCAACGTGCTACAGAAGCATTTGAAATCGAAACAAATAAAACAGTATCACCATGTGGTTTATACATTGATGAACATCTTCCATTTTTGGCGGCATCCCCTGATGGTTTAGTAGATGATGATGCCCTTTTAGAAGTCAAGTGCCCCTATGTTGGAAGAGAGCATACGCCACAAGAAGCAACACGACTAAAAAAAATAAGATTTTGTGAAATTAAAAATGATCTCCTAAAATTAAAAAGAAATCATGACTACTATTTCCAAATACAGGGACAATTAAATATATGCAATAAAAGCAAGTGCTTCTTTGTTGTATGGTCACCACTTGAAATTTCCATAGAAGTAATCTATAGAGATGCAATTTTTTGGCAAAACAAAATGATACCAAAACTACAACAATTTTATACGATGGCGTTATTACCAGAACTTGTAGATCCCAGAAGCATAAGGAATCTGCCAATTCGGGAAACTTTTTTGAATAAGTGACAGTTTTTAAAACATTTTACATTCCAAGGAGATTATTACTTGTTCTGATTCCTATCTTTATCTTAACATTAATTAATTAGGTACTTCTTATTTTTATTTTATTATTAATTTAATTAAATATATAGGTAATTGTGACAATTTATTTCTTTTTGTAAATGTATGTGTTTGCATGTTTGTTAATAAAAATTATTTTTTGCATCTATCTGACTCGTACGTTTTGTTTTTACTATAACGACAATAATTTTTTAAGTGCATATTTATCCTAAGCCTGGTTATAAATAACTTAACTATTAAACTTCTTTATATTGTAACAATGAATATTTGATTTTCATGATAACATCGAAATGTTTGTAAATAAATGGTTTGGCGTAACGAAAGCAGAGTATTTGGTGAAAAGTGAAAATTTTAAACAATTATACTGGTATTGGTGTGATATAATTTTGCTTCTAAGGAAGCTATCGAGGTAAAATTATCCGCAGTAAAAGATTTTAATATAAAGCAAAAGTAAATCAATGTAAAATGTAACAGAACAAACCTTTACATTCGAACTGCTAAAAAACGTCTTTTACCTATTTCTCGGAAGTACTTATGCACTCAGAAGCGGCGTGACACAAACGTCATGTATGAATCTCTCAACGTTTAGTTTATAGAAATACACTTGTTTGTTGTGCCAGTGAATTTTTAATTGTGTATCTACAGTTCTCAGTTTGTTATACCGTACCGTGTACATACACAAAAATTTAATTTTCAATAAAATAGAAAAATAATTCATAGTAAGCTAATAATCTAGCTATCTAAGCAGAAACCAGTTATTATAAAACAGGACAGATATTAGACACAGTCTTATAATGATGTTTCAAACTGATATTAAAATAATTAAATGATTTCCTGTCACTCAAATTACTTACACATATGCTTGTCTAAAAGTTCATTTTCGTATTTTCTTGTTGACATCTTTTTATTTATCTTGCATAATCTCTAATCGTGTTTAATGCTGTTCTTGTAGTCTGTAGCAATAGATTTATAATAAAATCTAAATAAATCAAAAATTAATAATTTAATTAATAAAATAGAAATTTTAATCATTACTATCGTTGGATGAATTTTCAAGCACAGAAAACTAAAATTGGGCCCTGTTTTAAAATGTCTCAAATAGTATCAATAATATCGAATAAAGTACTAAACTGAACCTTGAAACTTTACGTTCAAAGCATGAAATCACAACCGATTCTTTGTGCCTTCATTTTAATTTAACTGAACTATCAAATCGTAGAACGTTACATTTGTTAATTTTTCTATTTATTTTAATTAATTATCATGTTGACGCCCCTACACAAATAGAATTCCGACTGCCTGATTTAAGGACCAGATCTCAATTTTCATTTTCATACCCGCATTCTACGTGCATTTCAAATCGCCTATTCTAGCAATGTCAAATGCGTTCAGTCAATTGGAGGTAAATATTGATATATTTTCACTCACAAGTGGTCAGTTTCGTGCTGCAATTTCCAACAGAAGTGATTTTGTACTCGGGGAAATTTTTTATTATTATATTTTAATATGTGGATTTAGGCGATGCTTTCATTTTATTTTATTTTATTATTATAGGTACCGTTTCACTGTTGTGGTGTTATGTTATAGTTTAGTTTAGGATATAATCAGTTATTTTGTTTTATTTGATTTAAGTCTTGGCGACACTAATTTAATTATTAATTTGTTTATGTTTCATGTAATTGGGAATTTAGTTCCCGTTGGAAATAAATTTATTTATTATTATTCAAATAAACTGCAATTTTACTTTTAAAATTTTAAACAAACTGTGGGTATAGCCGCTCATTTATTTGATGTTATCTTAATCGGTTTACCTGGCTTAACTGTGGTGAATCATACCTTTTGCTTCCCTCATCTAACGTGGTTAGATGGGTTGCATATCTTTAGAAATATTTTTTTGAATAAGAATGTTTCAGATGATACAAATTATAAGATTTTGGATTAAGATTAACATTCTTCAAACTTTTTGGTAGCTATCCTGATGAAAAATAACAATCTGAATGCACCGGGAGAGCAAACATTCTGAAATTTGAGTTAGTTGACCTTATATTTTCAATAATAGTTAGAAACAAATATAATAATTTCTTAAATTCTATTTAACTTTTTCAAAATTTGAGGCAGCGGGGGCATTTGTATGTAATATACCGACATGTAAAATAGTCGTCATTTATTCCATCTGTAATAACAAAATTGTAATTTTGTTACAAAGTTATTTCCATTATTGGATAAATACCGGTATACGGCAACTTACTAAATGCAAGCCTTAAGAAGCATTTTCAAAATATTGTTAACGGCTGCGTCTAAAATACCATACTGACTATGTCAAATAAATCTGAAAAGACCTGCTTTTTTCTTCAAATATTTTATCGTACAGGTATCATTATTTGCATCAGTAATCTGGCACACAAAATGTTCGTTTTTATTCCTTTGAGCTAGCAGTTCCACCAGTGCTCATTCTCCCATTTGTGGCTATGCAGAAAAATCTTTTGGCCATTCATTTTCCTCTTTATATCTACAGAGCTTCTGATTTAGTATGAATATAAATTACTTTCTTTGTTTCTAATTTTTACAATTTGCTATTTCTTTCGATTTTGCAATAACTGGTATCACTACATTATAGGAAAGTAATAATTGACAAGTGTCTTTTCTCTATACAGGCTTTCGTATTTCACAGCTCTCCTTATTATCACAACTTGGTACTTTATTTAGGTGCCTATCTTTAAAATATGTCTATTGTTGGTAGTGCTAATTATTGGTGATAATAAGAAATAGACGTAATGGCATTGTTTGTAATTATGGCTTGGTGTAAAACATAGCTGCAAATAAGCAATACCAAACTTTGATCGGGATAGTATCTAAACTTATTAGACACTCCAGCTCTAAACAATGAGAGTGCCTATATACTTCCCTACTCTGTGTTTTTTACTGGAAATATTCTCATATACTAAAGGCATCGATAAGTCTACTATTTTTTTTAGAAAAATTCCTGCCTGTATGAGTCGCCTACCTCAAAAATAATTTAGCATCCTAGCAGAGTATCCAGTCAAATTATTTTAAAAATATAGTTTCCTGAACGATCTCTAAATCTTCCAAGCTGGAGTTAAATCGAAAACGGCGAGAAGGCGAGAAGCTTCAGCTATAAATTCTCCTGTTAGATAAGGAAATGCACCTAACACTGAAAACTTCCTGATAAGCTGAAGCCAGGAGCATTGTCGGAGCTAAAGTTACATAAGGTAGCGCAACAACAATATATTATTCATTTTCTTATATGGGTATTTCGCCACTCTGCAAATTAAAATATTAAATAACGAAAATATTAACAACGAACGTTTCGAGGGACAATCTGCCCTCGTTATCAACGAATAACAATTAAAACTAACAAGAACTTATCTTTTTTTCACTGGAAGAAAAAACGACCAACCTCCAATGAATTTTCTGACATTGACGTTTGTTGATATCTGTACCTACTTGATCTCATCTTTAAGAATCGATAGCCAACTATTGTCTAAAAATATTGAGAAAGACGACACGCATTTTTCTTCGTTAAGTAAAATGTATGCCGTTTCCTTAATTTTTCGCCTTGTTGACATCGATTCTTTAGACAAGATCTTTGTGTTGTCCCATTGTATTTTATGGTTTTCATCCCAAGCATGTTCTGCCAGCTTAGACTTATTGAATTGATACGTTTTCAACATATTTTTATGTTCTTTAACTCTTACTGCTAAAGGCCTGGATGTTTCACCGATATAATATTTCCCGCATTCACAGGGAATACTATATATACAATTCCTTGAATGCTGTTCTTCGTTGAACGGTTTAGTTTTTGTAAGAACTGACCGTAAAGTATTCATCGTTTTGAATACCGTCCTAACATTGAATCTATTTCCAATTCGTCTAATTTTGTCAGATATGCCTGGAATATATGGTATAGTAAGAGTATTATATTTTTGAGTGTCATTCCTTTGTATGTGTGTGGCATTGCTTCGTGTATTGAAAATGTTCCGAACAAGAGTCTCTGGATAGCCATTATCTTGTAAAACATTAATAATAAATTCTTTCTCTTTTTTGAAAATTGTATCATTAGAGCAAACAACTTTGGCTCTGTCGTAAAGACTTTTTACAACGCCTGTCTTTATGTTTTTGTGATGGTTAGAATTAAAATGTAAGTACCTATTAGTATTGGTTTTCTTACGGTATACTGATGTTTCAAAAGTATTTATTGTGCGTGTGATTAGTGTATCAAGAAAGGGTAACTGATTGTTTTGCTCTGTTTCTAATGTGAATTTGATGGAGGTTTCTTTACTGTTAATATGTTCAAGAAATTTGTCCACCTCATCTATATCATGAGGCCAAATTGCAAAAACATCATCGACATATCTCCACCAAACTACTGGTTTGTTGGTGTACGTGTAGACATGTTGTTGTTCAAAGTCTTCCATAAAAATGTTACTAACAATGGGAGATAAAGGTGAACCCATTGCCATCCCGAAATCTTGTTGGTAAAATTCATTGTTTAGTTGAAAGTATGTCGTTTTAATGCATAGTGTTAAGAGTTCCATAATGGTACCAACGTTTAATGTTGTTCGTGTATGTAATGTGTTATCGTTTTGTAGCTTATGTTTAATGATGTTGAGTGTTTTGTCTACTGGAACATTAGTGAAGAGACTAACTACATCGAAACTAACCATTAAGTGTTGTGTGTTTATGTTTGCTTCTTTAAGTTTTTCAAGGAAATGGGGCGTGTTCTTTATATACGTGTCTGTATTTCCTGATATAGGAGTCAGTATCTTAAGTAAATATTTAGCTAAACTGTGACAAGGAGAACCTATAGAACTAACTATTGGCCTAAGTGGTACATTTGGTTTGTGTATCTTTGGTAATCCATAAAAATGTGGTGGTTTACTGTAGTGTGGTGTTAGCGTACGTCTTACAAAATCTGTAAATTGTTCTCTGTGTTTGTAAAGTGTTCTGTATATTTTTGTTTCTATTGTATGTGTTGGATCTTTATTTAGTTTAGTGTATTGTCCCTCACTAATTAGTGTTAAAAGTTTTTCGTTGTATGTGGTTGTGTCAAGTACTACTGTGGCGTTGCCTTTGTCTGCAGGTAGAATTTTAATTGTGTTATCGGTTTTTAGTGTGTGTAGTGAATGTTTTTCTTGTTTGGATATATTTTGTCTGATTGTGTAAGGTCGTTCTAGTATGATTTTGTTTCTAATTCTGTATTCCTGTCTAATGTCTTCTGGAAGTTTTTGACAAGTCTCTTCTATAGCTGTAACTAAATCAAGTTTATTAATGCGTTTTGGCGCCACTGCGTAGTTGAGCCCTTTGCCAAGAACTAATTTGTCAGTGGCGTTTAGTTCTTTAGAAGACAGATTAACTACAGTTTTATTTAAAAAAGTGTCACTGTTCTTTAGTGTATTTAGTTCAGTTGTGTGTTTTTCTTGTATGAGGTGTTGGTACTTTTTTAAATGTGTACGTTTTTGCTCTGTGTGTGTTTTGTTGTAGGTATTACTAATAGAGTTGTACATACGATTGAAATCGTCTTCCCGTACATCCCTTTGCATAACCTGTTCCAGTTTGTTTATGTCAGAAAATAGTATCACTTTGTTATGTCTGTGAAACTGTATTCTGTCTCTAACTAGAGCTTCACTAGCTCTTTTCATGATATTACTAGAACGAGCACTTACATAAGGTGCTTTGAGTCTAAACCCTTTTGGAATAATACAGCTATTTCTACAACGACATAGGAAAGTTATACTATTTTCAGAGTGTGCCAGCTTCTTGTAAAGTGTTTCCCAACTTCGGAAGTTACTAGTTATATTAGGCCCATACCTTTGATTAAGATAATCTCTGAAACTTCTTTGTGGCGTGAATTCATAATTCATTTTCTTATATGGGTATTTCGCCACTCTGCAAATTAAAATATTAAATAACGAAAATATTAACAACGAACGTTTCGAGGGACAATCTGCCCTCGTTATCAACGAATAACAATTAAAACTAACAAGAACTTATCTTTTTTTCACTGGAAGAAAAACCGACCAACCTCCAATGAATTTTCTGACATTGACGTTTGTTGATATCTGTACCTACTTGGTACTAAGTATGCATCTAACATATTTAGTAATTATAGAAAATAAAATATAGCCGATATATTTATAATTAATACAGTAAAGTTATGCGACGGAGTTTGGATGTCTAATCAACGTGAGGCACCGCTCTTTTCCTGAAACTATTTATATGTAATACAAAATTGAAAATAAAAGTGGGTAGGTAAATGTCAGCCATCTCAAATGCACTTAAAAGTTTACTAATCGGGATCGAATACGTTACTAAACTAATAGTTATTTATGAAAAACTTGCAAAATGTGGTTTTTACGAGTCGTAAATGTTGTCCAACGAGAAAGGGGGTTGGGCAATTAGAGCGAGTAAAACATTCAAACTTTCGTAACGCATGTTTTCACAGTTCTGCAAGAAACACAAAATGTTAGATATTATATATTATGTTGACATACAAATTTACGGTTATGCGTGATAGGAAATTACAGTTTTTAAATTGTCATTTGTGGTGTTAGTAAAAAAGTGTGACATTTTAGTACAGGATTGTAAAAAGTACCTACATTATTTGAAAGCGTTGCTGCTACTCGTATTTTACTTAAGTTGTTAAAATGATGTTGGTTGATCGCTTATGTAAGTCACACACAAAATAAATTGGAACATGACAAAAATTGTTAATTAGCGACTTATTCAAATAAAAGGAGTGACTACCTTTAATTTGAAAATCAGCTTGGTAGAAAATCTAGCTTAATGAAAGCAATTTGTTTTCCATAAATTTATTTAACACAAAAAAGCAATAAATACAGTACTTCTCACAAAGTTAATTTAATATTGTTAAGTATTTGCAGATATAACGATGTAGTAACAGCATTGTAAAACGCATCCTGTCTCCTTCAGTTTCAATTTCAGAGAAAATCTGACATTCTAACAATATTGCAGAATTTTTTATTTCTAGCAGAAGTAGTTATTCTAAAAAGTAATTAAATTTTTTGTATTTTAAACAAGAATAGTGATGCTGATAAGTGTAACTTTTGTAGTGCACCATTTAGTGCGCCGGTCTTTGGTTACGCTATCAGATATTTTCTATAGTTTTTTTTATTGAAGTACCCTAACGGGATTGAAAGGCGCAATTTTAAGATTATTTTGACATACACAGGGTGTCCCAAAAAGTTTCGCTCAAAAGTGTATGCATTATTTTAATGGACTACCCTGTTTCCCTTTATGGCAATTCAGCCCCTATAAGTTCTCCGTTCAATTCTAACTTCTCTTTTAAATTTTAGCATTTCCAACTCATGAACATTTCTAATATTTTTTAACAATATCAAGCTCTAATTTAAAATGACAAATTTTCTCCACTTCTGAATATTTCTTTCCTGAAAATTGAAGAGGTCGTCACGTAGGATACAAAAACACTAAAGTTTCATAAAAACTAGATATTTTAATACAGGGTGTACAAAATACCGTTTAAAATTTCAATATCTTCAATCTTTATTCGACAAATCCTTTTAAATGGAACACCCTGTGTTTCTTTACGATTATTCAAGCCCCTATAGGTTCTACGGTTAACTCTAACTTTTCCTATCCATTCGTTAAGCGTTTCCAACTTATTAACGTTTTTAGTAGTTTTTTGTCAATATCAAACTTTCATTTAAAATGTCACTTATTCCTTACTTTCGAATAATTTTTTCGGAAAATTGACGGAGTCGTCATCTAGGATGCAAAAATACTTCAGTTTTATAAAAAGTGGATATTTTAATATAGGGTGTTTAAAATATCGGTTGTAATTTCAATATATTCAATCTTTATTTACTAATTTTTTTGATATAGGACACCCTATATTTTATTACAGGAGACATAAAACCCTAAATTTCCTTTATTTTGACTTCAACATGTTATGCTTTATTCCAAAGTTTATTTGAGAAACTAAGGTTTTAATAAAAAATCAGGATAAATTGATTCCATTAGGCGCATTGTTTATAATAGTGTTGGTGAACGACTGATTTGATGGTTAATCGGCTTTCGGTTTACCACAGTTTTTTTTCATAAATTGAAAATCGGTAACCCGATTAACCGAAAATCTGAATACAGCCGGTTCATAAACCATTTTGTAATCTAGTTTAAAAACCAGTTTCTAAATTGGCTTACAAACCAGTTTGAAAACCTGTTTTTAAACCGGCTTAAAATCGATTTATAAATCTCTCCAACAAAAACAAATTGGTTATACTTATACATATAAAAGTGGAAGCTATAGCGTGTTCAATTTTAAGGTCACTGGTTTCAGGTAGAATGACAAACATCATAAATTACAAAGGCACTGTGTAGAATTTTATTCCAACAATAAACTCACAAAGCACCAAAAATATTAAATTATTAGTGAATCACCCGAGCTACGCTTCGGATCGCTAATTTAAGAAAAATTCTACCATTGAACCAAAGATGCTTCGTTGAATAAGACGCTGCTATTATGATATATAGTGAATCACGCTTAGCTTAGTTAATTACACGATTTAATTTAAACTTAACTTTTTCGTACCTTTTTTGAAAAGAAAACCGGCCTAATATCTAACCCTAACAATTAGCAACCTTTTAAGCCATCATACAATTTAATCGGTCCAGTATCTTCGGAGGAGATAGCGAACAAAGATACATACAAAGAAAGGAAGAGCACCGGTTTTATGGTATAAGATGAATATGGCCCTACATATTAATGAAAGAGTGAGACTATTTAGCATATCAATTTTGTACCAGTGTAATTTCAGTGATAGAACAAGCGTACCCGCTTTAGATGAAAAATATACCAGCTGACTGACGGTAGGATAGATGTAAGACAAAGAAAGATAAAGTTTTGGATTTACAACGTTTCCATCTGCAGATGATTATCAAAATAGATGTCAGTTACTAATTATCGATCATATTGGGTAACTAGTGATAAATCACCATAAAATATACAAGGGTCCTCACTCATAAAGCTTAAATGCCAGCACTGGAGATCAATTATAATTGGGATACCATATATATCAAATGTAATAAGGTGTTGATATTATTTTTGATAGCCAACATCATGGCATAGAAGGAACTAGAAAATTTAATCTACATTGTTTAGTGCGTCATCTCTGAAAGGGATTACTTGACTTCTAAATATTAGTAACTGCACTGCCCTTTGTAAATGACTATCATACAGTAAGTTTGGGAATATTAAGATAATTTCCATAAAAATATATTTAAGTGAGCCAGTTTGGCAGCTGTGACCATAACAAAGCAGGGTTTCAATGTAATTTCTTTAGAATATACACGCGCGGAATAGTCAATATTCCAGCAGGTGGTTATCCCACAAGGAAAACCAATATTAATACACTGACGCAGCGCTGAAGACACCACTGCAGTTCTAACGGGAATACACTCCGAAACTTGTTTTGCAATATTAAATGCACGACTTATGTACTTATAAACCCATCCAAATTTGGCGGTACTCTAGACATGCAACATAATATATCCGTACATTTTAAATTGGCGGTAAATCACCCGTGCAACACGAATAACAGACATATAACTTAGCTGGGTGCAATAATTTAATTGTCTGCAACATGCAAAAATAAAAAAGTCTCCGAGGCTCAAACCATATAAGAATCAGAATTTCAGATACTTAAGCTGCATTTTCTCACAACATGGTGGTATGAATTGTCTCAAATTTACGAAATCTAATAATTTTACTTAATTATAAGTTATACTTCAATATTAGACAATTTTATCAACTGGAAGTCAGTAAAATTATTTTGCTATGAAATTGTTTTTTGTGCTGTGATTCTACATGATTCACCATGTAATTAAACATATTTTACAAGCTGCTACATTTGATAAAACGTCGCATCCATAACTTCCGGTCTTCTTCAGTTCGTATGTTGTACGTAACAAAAGAGAATCACGTTACAACACAAAATATTGATAAGAACGTTTTAAGTGCATTACTTATTCAGCAATTTAGTGTGTTAGTGTAAAAATGTATTATAAAATCTTCTACTATTCGCAATCGAATACTAATATATGTCAAGCTCGTAGGTTACAATTAAATTTACTATCTTTGTGAAGATATTTCTTCACATACGATCCAGAGTTTACTCTGTATTTGTATTAGGTGGAAATAGTTACACTGTTTCAGATAACTACCATTTGTTACAGCTTCACACGTTCAGTACCACAGCGAGATTCGAGTGCAAGACGAGTTACTGAACGGACGTGACTTGTGTTTCTCCCGTTATAATTGTTTTGTACGGCTACAGCTAAGATTCTTCGTTTATAAACAATTGTTAAAATTCGAACATAAATATAAAGTGTCTTCTGTGGAGGCCGTGTGCTGCTATCGCCGCTTGCGGTGAGTACAGCTGCTCTGGCTAATAACCTTATAATTCACCTTGTTTATCTCGAACTAACAAATGTAAAGTTATCAAAATGACTGACACACAGAAATTTATACTAAAACCGCCAAACATAATTTATCAAGGACCTAAAGTTATCACAAATCTGACTGAAATGGAGTGCGAAGGCAGTTTGGACAGCAGAACGAATCCAAACCCAAACAAGCGAACTCTCTCCTCTCCTGAAGAAAATGACCTTAACAAATAATACATGTTTAATAATGATTCACTAATTACACGGAATAAATTTTATCTATTACAAACCAGTGAACAAAATCCCTCTTCAACTACCTTCTAAACCAAAAATACCTCCGATATTTTTACCGAACGGAACTAACTACCAAAATATTATACAAGACATTAAGGCAACGATCTCTGAAGATTTTACAACTACCTACAGAGGCACAGAACTACGCATTAACCTTAATACACCAGATGACTTTAGAAAGCTAACCAAATTTTACGACGTACATAAAGTAAACTATTATACTTATCGAAATCCCGAAGACAGCAACATCTCAGCTATAATTAGAAATGTACCCATTTCCATAACCGAAAAAGAAATTCATGAAGAATTAATCAATCTAAAGTATCCTGTAAAAAAAGCTACTCGATTATTAAATCACAAAAAAATGCCTTTGCCAATTATTGCTCTGGAACTTACTAAAGGAGATAACACAAAGGACATATTTAATCTAAATAGATTACTATATTGCGTAGTAACGGTGGAACCAAGACGCAAAAACAGTGACACACCTCAATGCACTAATTGCCAACTCATAGGGCACACCAAGAACTACTGTCACTTACCCGCCCGATGCGCCAAATGCAAAGAGCCACATCACTACTCCCAGTGCGAAAAAAACAAAGATACACACAAACCCGTCTGCGTCAATTGTGGAGGGGGACACATGGCAAACTACAGAGGCTGCCCTTACATAAGGCAATTCAATAGTAAATCATCATTTCCTACTATTAAATCCGTGAATCCCAACTCTTTACTCAGTGGTAAAATTACGTCTAACGAAACATATGCATCGCAACTTCAAAAAAATCCCTCTGCTCCCAAACCTAGTAATCCAACGAATAACAACTCTACAACTCCTAACTCCTCTGTTATCCAAAACATCCTTCAAACCATCTTAGAACTAATCCCTCCATATATTGACCAAATAAAAAACTTTATCGTCTCTCTCATTCCTATTTTATTTCAAAATGGCGCAAAATAATCAACATCCTCTAAATCAGTTAACCCTCCTAAACTGGAATGCTAACGGGCTAAAGCAACAAAGAGCAACTTTTATTGCATTCCTGGCCAGAGATGGTATCGATCTAGCATGCATCACAAAAACCCATCTTATCGAAAATGAAAAGTTCTCAATACCTGGCTATCAAATCTTCAGAAGAGATCGAATAAATGCAATTGGATGGGGTGGATCTGCGATAATTATCAAACGTAAGCTCGCTGCTATCCCACTAGATTTGGACAAGATTCAACAATTAGAAGCCGTAGGTATCAGCCTCTCCCTTGAAAATAATTCCACACTGAAAATAATCTCATCTTACAAGCCTCCCAACAACAAAATTCTACAGGAAGAGCTTCAACACATCTTTAATAACCAACATCCCACACTACTCGTTGGCGACTTAAACTGTAAACATGAGAACTGGGGATGCCGCAAAACTAACCCCAATGGAGTAAAACTGGAAAACATGACCTCCCAAATAGGAGCGCAAATATCGATCCCACACGAATATACCTATTTTCCATACAGACAAAATCAACTTCCTGATATCCTTGATATCATTGTCCATAGAAATCTTCAATTTCCACTAAACCAGACAGTACTTCCTGAACTTGACTCGGATCACTTACCGGTAATATTTACATTAACCTGTACTCCCTACTATTATCCTCAACTCCCACGATTAATCACTGGCCCAGTGGACTGGGAAAAATTCCGAGCCAAAATGGATGCTATCTTAACGTGTCCTATTGACCTAGAAACTAGAGAGGACATTGATAAGGCTATTGAAATATTCAAAACGGCTGCCACTCATGCCATACAACAATCCACTCAAAATACTCGATCACGTAACCACCGTGCTAACCAAACACCCCCGACACATATACAACAGCTAATACGAGAAAAGCACAGAGTTCGCAGATTATGGCAAAATACCAGAAATCAAGATGCAAGAGCATACCTGAATAGACTTATCAGACAAATTAGAAATGAACTAGACCAAAACAGAATCGCATCTTACAATAATTACATAGAGTCGCTCAACCCGGGGGACCCAAACATGTGGAGAGCCACTAAAAGAATCCTCAGGCAGCCAAATAGCATTCCAACGCTACGAGCACAAGGACTTCCAGTTCCAGAAGACAAAGACAAGTGCGAATTGTTTGCTGAACATCTTGAAAACACATTCACAACTAAAATAAACCATAATAATCCGACTCGTGTACAATTAATTGAAAATAAACTCGAACAGCACGATTTCAATATCATCACACTCTTAGAACCAATACCACCAGCCGAAGTTAAAAAGTATATCAACAAGCTAAAAACGAAGAAATCTCCCGGAAAGGATTTGATCCCAAATATACTACTCAAAAATCTGCCGAAAAAGTCCGTATCATATTTAACAGCAATATTCAATACCTGCTTAAGAATCGGATATTTTCCTAACGTCTGGAAGCAGGCAGTTATAGTGATGATTCCAAAACCAGGTAAAAAACACGATAACCCGCAAAACTACCGTCCAATAAGCTTACTATCATCCATATCTAAACTTCTTGAACGTGCTGTATTGACTCGACTACAAAAGTTCCTGGATGAAAACCACTTACTCCCACATCTGCAATTTGGTTTTAAACCTTCTCACTCCACTGCTCATCAAATACTGAGAATTTCTGAAAAAATCGAAGAGGGGTTTGAAAACAAAAAACATACTCTTATTGCGTTTATAGATGTTGCGCAAGCTTTTGATCGCATTTGGACTAAAGGCCTTATATATAAACTTATTAAAATGGAATTGCCCACCTACCTTTTATTATCAATAATATCATTCGTAACTGACAGAACCTTCCAGGTACGAGTGAATTCGTGCTTCTCTTCTACTCGTCACATATGTGCGGGTGTCCCGCAAGGCTCAATATTAGGTCCCACATTATTTAATATATACATGAGGGATATACCTGACATCCCTGGTGCTGATCTCGCCATGTACGCAGATGACACGGCCATTCTCATACAAGATTGCGACATCAACAGGGCAGCTATCAACCTTCAACGGAGTATTGACCAAGTTCATCAGTGGTTTTCCAAATGGTCCATAACTATAAATGCATCCAAATGCGAAGCCAAAATTTTCACGCTACGTCGACCTCCTGATCCACCTAACATCGTCCTAAACAATACCCCAATACCATGGAACCCCAAAGAAAGTGCAGTAAGATACCTGGGAATATATTTGGATAAAAGACTCACCTGGAGTTTCCATATTAATAAAAAGTTATCCGAATCTTATGTGCGACTTGGATTGTTATATCCAATTTTAAACAAAAAATCAACTCTCAAAATTAAATGTGGCACACTAATCTATACGTCAATTATAAGGCCCATCTTTACATATGGCTGCAGTATATGGAGTTCAACTTCTAAAACCAATTTAAAAAAACTTCGAGTTTTACAAAACAAAGTGCTCCGTATAATAACAAATGCTGAATGGTTCACAAGAAATTCACAGCTGCACAGGGAAACTGGTATTCCAACAATACAAGAACACATCACGAAAGTGACTAAATCCTTCTATAAAAATATTGCTCAATGTGATGGTGCAGTGCATTATGATCTCGGAAAACGTTCAATGCACAGTAGACTTAAAAGGAAGTTACCGATAGATCTAATTGGTAGTGATAGTGAATGAACAGTTACCAAGTTCAATACAACATTTACACAGTGTACGCCTGATATAAGATATTTTAGAAATATATAACATAACTTAACTACCTAACAATGTACTTTAGTGAATAGTGATGTAACGTTCAGAATGTAATAATTCACCATGTCATGAATAGCACCATGTGCTGAACTGGCAATAAAATATTAAAAAAAAAAAAAACTTATTCAGCAATTTAGTGTGTTAGTGTAAAAATGTATTATAAAATCTTCTACTATTCGCAATCGAATACTAATATATGTCAAGGTAGGTTACAATTAAATTTACTGTCTTTGTGAAGATATTTCTTCACATACGATCTAGAGTTCACTCTGTATTTGTATTAGGTGGAAATAGTTACACTGTTTCAGATAACTACCATTTGTTACAGCTTCACACGTTCAGTACCACATACAACTTTATATTCGTTACCTAGAGGAAGTTGCCGTTTCTCCGATCAACATTATGAATCCTGACAAATAATTATTAATCCTACTTATACGTGCATACATATGTACATTAATTCACGGAAGGGAGTTCTTCAAGTGCCACCATTTATAATAACAACGAAGTGCAGTGATTTCACTAGTGCTAGGTTAGTAACGAATCTTGCATTAAATAATCCGACAGATGTGTACCTCGCTAGATAATAAATAAAACATTCCGTAGATATGTTTAGAAGACAGGCATTACAAGTAATAAACTTCTTAATTTTTGTAAAAGGAAGTATTTTACAAATAAAAGTCATTACTTTTCATCGGTCAACTTTAAACCAAAACGATTTACTATGAAGATTACGTAAATCGACCAACAGATAACAGAAGTAATATTTATGAGTCTTTCTGACCTTTTGTAGCTATTGTTAGCTGTCACTAAAAGCGACTGCACTGAATAAGGCTCGAAGTCAATGCAATGCATAATACTTATAGCTGTAGTTCTGACGCTGCCGCTTTTATTTATTACTAATCTATGTATATTATTTGTCAGAAAAATGTTATTACTAAGTGCCATATCTGACATGTAATCTTTTGCAGTAGAAGTGCATATAAAATATCTCCTCTGGCATTGATCGTTGCAATACCTGAAGCGCATCTATTTATTTTATTGGAATCCCGAAAGCAATTTAAGAGCGATGGCAACAATGTCAAGATTGCACGCCAGCACAAAAAGGGGATAGTTGTTTTTATTTAATATTACACATTCCGCTTCCTTACTTTGTTTGTATGAAACAGCAGAGGATTAAAGGTCAAGCAGGATTGCTTTATTCAGAAAAATTTGATCTAGCGTTTTGAACTTTCATACATGAAATTGTTTGCAACATCAATAATATAGTGACAAAATAAGAGGTAATGCTAACGCATTGCACTGCACTTGTACACCAAAATTCAAAAAATTCTTGATGTTGGTCAAAAAGACACAATGTGTTGTACATTATTGAATTCAGAATAAAAAGGGCTTCTAATATTTGACATAGGAAAATAAGAACGGTTGTTTAGAAAGATGAAGTTGGTGATGGTCGCTCGGAGACGAAACGTCGAATAAAAAAATGATAGTGCAATATTTAAGCATATTAAAGGTTACTCTAATAAGGTATTGTCATTTTTGCTGTAACTTTAATATTAACGACAGAAAGAAATTCAATTAAAAATATAAAAGTCTTTTAAGATAACTCAAAAAAGACGTATCATATTGAGGATTTCTAAGCGCCACTTAGCTTTGTAATCACTCAACTTTTTTCATAGTTAACCAAATTTGTGTCTCTTACTATTAATGAGATACCGATACTGGCCCTCTTTATCCGGGATATACTGCATATGGATGTAGTATTTCTTCCTCTACAAAAACTTACTTACATAATTGCTCTAAAATAATGTAGGGAGAAAATAATTTAACATGCAAAATTTAAAACTAAAATTACTTCGTATATACGGCTAGATGAATTTACTGTAGATTCTCTAGTCGAAACTATGCTAAACCTTTCTTAAAATACCGTGTATATTCTATTTAGATCTAGAGTTTTGCTGTATATTTTTTTAATACACCGCCGTTCATTTGAAGTGGATCACTTAAAGAAACTAGTTTCTACTACATTTTTCTAACATATTTATAGCAAACTGTAGTTTGTATTGTAGCTAATAAGTGAGTTAACTATTGTTTTAAAAATATTAAATAGCCACATGTAATTTTTAATTCCTATCATTTTTAATCAGTACGCGAAAAGCCAACGATGCATAACTTGTAGTAAAGTTTAATTGACATCGTGGCATTGTTTAAAGCGGTAATAATCAATAATTAATTAATAATTCATGCATTTTTATCAAACAATACACAAAACACACCAAAATCTTCAAGTTTCTTCACTGCAAGTTTTGCATTGTTAACTTATCGGCTACTTTTTAAATTCATATTTTTTTTAAATGTTGTGTGGCTACCTGATGCTTTTAAAACAATAGTTAATTCGCTTCCTAGTAATACTACAAACTACAATTTGTTATGAAAAAGTCGTGGAAACTAGTTTCTTTAAGTGATCCACTTTAAATGAACGGCGGAGTATTATTTTTGCAAATCCTAATTTCTAAAACAATTTATTCTCTTGTTACTGGACGAGACTATAGTTATTTATGTTACAAGGCCGTGAACTAGGACTTTTTTTTATGAGAATGAATATTATTTGGCGAGGCGCAGGCCGAGCCAAATAATCATTCGAATAAAAAAAAGATAGTTCACGGCCATGTGGCATACAAAATTTTGTGTGCAACTGTGAAAAATTACCAAAATTAAAGTTTCGATCGAATCTTTACATAAAATTAAATTTAGCAGTGTGCTTTGGTATGGTAATCACATATTAATAAATAACGTTAGAATTATCTAATAAAAGCTAATTTCAGTCAAGATCATGACCCGTAAAAAAAAGTCTTTGTCGGCCGGTAAAAAAAAGTCTTTTTTTTACGTTGTCAAGGCTTTATTTTACTATAAACAAATGTGCTATTTCACGACTCAAAATCAAGCAAAAAAAGTGCCGTTTTTTTGACAGTTACACACAAAAGATTTTAATATAGTGTGATCAAAAATAATTTTCCTCTAGTATGGATATAGAATAGTTTCTAATTTATTAATGCAACTATTAATCACTGATAAATCAAATGTCAAGTTTGATATTTCAGTAGATATGAACGTAGTTGCATTCATAAATTAAGAACTAGTAGATAACCATACTAGATGAATATAAATTTTGATCATACTTTAGATCTATTTGATTTGTAATGGTCTAAGTGTGTTAGAAATAGCTACTTTAATATCGTTTAAATCTGATAAGAGAGTAAGTTAATTATAAATACAATTTAAAAAAACTGAAACATTTTGGCTTATATAATGCCTCTATGATGTGAAGAATACGCTATTCACGTCTTTCTTGCACGAAGTTTGTCTATGGAAGTTTCCACATTTCAGCTGTGTAAAATTACTTTGTTTAAATCAGGTTTACAATTGAGATTATGGCTTTCAAATGCATTTACTCTAGAACAGGGGTCGGCAACCTGCGGCCCGCGGGCCGCATGCGGCCCTTTGCAACTTTTTGCGCGGCCCACTAAAGCACCAATATAACTTTAGGAAAAATCAACAAACTTAGAGCGTAAGCGTGCCGAAATGTGGCCGGTGACAAAAATGCGCGACAAACAGAAGCATAGTGGGAAACCTATTTTACTGCGCAAGTTTAATCCCCACTCCCCAGCGAATACGACGTCTCGCTTAGCAAGTGTAGCATTCTTTCTAGTGATGGGCATAATCGGATGATTTCAATAATCGGAATGTTCCATTTCGGAATTTTTATAAAATCGGAATATCATCCGATTATTTTACATTCCGTAAATACAAGCTAGGGAAAACGAGCGAAATAACAACAAGGGGAAGGAAGATGAAGTGCGTGCAAATTTACAATGAGAGCACTCGCCGTCGCGCCGTAAGCCCTTATCTGCGTTGGCATCTATTCTTTGGGTTTGTAGGACGGTCAGTAATAGCTATTTACGTTATTAGACCGGTAGCAACATTTTTATGGCCGCGCCAATACTTTACAGGTCGAACCGTAGGGCGAGACCTGTATGTTTGGCAAGGCCATAAGAATTCTACCGGTCGTGTATCGTATAAGATTTTTTAGGACACTGCATTGGTAACTAGCGTTTACATTGTTACAAATTTTATCTACCGGACTCGTTTGTAACTATGTAGACGCTAGTTAGCAATGCAGTATCCTAAAAAACAATTTATGAGTTTGAGTCGCACAGTGGGATATGAGGAAATAAATATTTTTTTCAAATTATTACAGTAGTTACGTTAATAGACTTTCGGAAAATGGTAGTGATATTTTAAAGTTTAATAGCACATAAAGTACATAATAGATAGTATAAAACAATACTTGAATTTGAAGTCTGTAGGTGTACTATCTAATAATTAATCTACGAAATATCACTGCCATTAGTGCCATTCACGTATCATACACGTGCGCACACGGCGCGACCCGTCGACATTCGCCAACCAGCATATAGCAGTCAAGTGAGTCAATACAACATTCCGTATTCCGTTCAGTTCAAATTGGCATTTCGTTATCTCATTTTGTGCACCGAATAGTAAAATAATCGAATTCCGAAAGTTCCGAATTTTGTGCACCGAACAGTAAAATAATCGAATTCCGAAAAGTTCCGAAATAATAGGAAACTTTCCGATTATTCATTCCGGATAGGCCCATCACTAATTCTTTCATTTCGCCAGTTTGCTACTGTATGTTCATATGTGCGTTCATGTTGACAGCCGTATGACGTTTCACTACAATATTTTATATTTTTTATATTTATTTATTTTATATTTACATATTTATACATATTTAATTGGAATTGTATTTTCTTTTTTTTCCCTTTTAAGAATTGTAAAATTTTTGTTCTCTAACATTATTGTTATTATAGCATGTCAATAAAAAATAAATTTTTTCTATATTTATTTCTAATAATATTTATACTCGTATATGATATAAAAGCACTATTTAAGTTACATTTGAATGTGCGGCCCGCATAAAAAAATTTATTTTGAAAATGGCCCGCCGCCCGAAAAAGGTTGCCGACCCCTGCTCTAGAAAATAAGACAAAACACGCTTCAATTCAAAATTTTTATATTTAAATAGAACAGAAAATAAAACTTGAGTAATGCTTATGTATGTAACCAATTTCGGTAATCGTGTAATTGATGACATTTCTAATTAAGTATATAATAATCATTCTTGATTTTTCATTGATTTATGAGCATTTTTATACTTTATACTGTGTAGGAGCGTATAGAATTTGAGATTTAGAAAAAAATCCTTTTCTATTTATATTTTATAATGGAGAGGCATCATTTAGCATATGAGCAAATCCATTTAGCTGTACAAACGTTGGAAAAATGCCAAACACAGCACGGTGTTGATTTTGGGGTATGGACATATCAGAATTAATCGGCAGACTAGCATTGTTATCGAGAAACTAGAAAATGTCGACGCCACTTGGGCCCTGATCGTCAAACTACCGTTGTTTAAGATCGATATGTGAAAGTCCAAGCTCGTAGAAATCCAACAAATACTGCTAGTGATTTAAAGAAGCAACTCCAGGAAGCCCACAATCTAATTGTTGACATCCAGACGATCAGAAATCGGTTGGTTGGATTGCGCTCTACAAGGGAGAAATTGATAAGGCCGTGTTTTATGAGCCCGAAACCATATTAACAGAAGAAGATTGGACGCCAATCGTGTTCACAGATAGAGAACAAGTGGTCATCCAGTCAGACGCAAATATGTTGAGCTGGGGATAGTATAATGGTCTGGGGAGGAATAAGTTTGGGAATTAAGTATCTTTTTGGTAAATTGGCTTATGAATGAGTCGATATATCGTGATATAATTGTTCATGGTTGCGTTAATCAATTCGCTGCTATCACTGGACCAAACTTTCAACTAGTGTAACATAATAATGACCTGCTCAATAGTCTGACCTTAACCCTATTGAACTCTTCTGCCATCGACTCAAGGACAGCGTTATGCATCATTCTAATGATATTGACCTGCGAGATCAGCTTTTGACAGCACTCCAAAGGGAGCGGGCGAACATTACCCAGAGTGGTATCGGTAATTTAATCACAAGCATGCTGAACTGCTGCTGTGATGATTATTAAAAAAGTTCAAATATAATTAAATACAGTACAGTTAGCATTTCGTTTCTATGATGTTTATTCTAAATAGTAACACATCAACCTACCGATGCAATAAATTACCTAGTTTCTGTTTGACTTTTTCTATAATACAAAGAGAAAATATAGTATATATGTTACAGCAACCTGTATGATTCAGGCATTCAATATAATCACTAGGCATTATATATAATCCCTAATGGGCTGTATGCATTTTATGAAATGTATTTTTACTTTCCCATACCCATAGGTATAAGGAAGTCTTGGAATCATGAAAATTTTGGAAATCGAGATTTTCACAGAAATATCCGTTTTGGGCCTCTAGGAACCCAAAAAAGTGGTTTTTAAAAAATGTCTGTCTGTGTGTGGGTGGGTGACGCTCCTACAGCCGAAAGTATTGCTCCGATTTTGATGCGCTTTGGAATGCGGGGGTGTATCGAAAATTCATCGACAAAATAAGCTTTTCAAAAAATCCGAAACCGGAAGCGGAAGTTACGCATGTTTTTTTGGTATCACTGTTTTCGTGATTAAAATTTTGAAAATTTTATCGCGGATAACGATAGAGGGTCATAAGACAAATCTGTTAGTTTTTTGCCGAAATCGCTAGGTTTAAAATGAAGGGCGCTATGATTTTGTGAAAATTTTGAGTTTAACGCCCTATTACTCAAAAACGGATGAATCGATTCAATTGATTTTTTTTTCTGAATAGTATATGAAGGCTAACATGAGGTGATATACAAAGTGTTTTGAAAAATATTAAAAGGCCTAAATTACAAATTTTCAAAATTATGGAAATTTTCTAAAAATCATTTATCAAAAACTGACCACAGGAATTTGTTTAAACTTCATACACTGATAGACCCCGAAAAGGGCTATCGATCTGTTTTTTAAAGAATCTCATGAATTATCTGTGGCGCCCTCTGCGAAGCTTTGAAGTTTGAAAATTTAAACCCCTTTAATTAATAAACAAAACAAGATATGTAGCTGGGGTTTTCACTGAATTGCTCAGTGCATAATGGAGCATATGAATATGCAAAAAAATATTACACTTGTGGATATATGTAAGCGCACCGGCCCTCTCCCCCCTCTATTTTTGAAAAATAATTTTTTTATTTTAACGGTTGTTATATTTTTCCGCGAAAATAAAAAAATCGATTTTGTATGCCCTAGAAAATATAATTTCTAGGTACTTAGAAAATTTCACCTCGGTGCTACAGCCGTTTTGAGGAAAATAATACATAAACTAGCACAGTGGCGGCTTGTCCACTTGGCGCCATCTACAGAAGCTCGGTGGTCACGTTTTGAACTACACATTCTTTTATATTTACCCGCAATTTACGTGAAAGTGTAAATGCTTATCACGGTGAAGACGTGAGTCATCGAGTTGAAATTTTGATATGTTGTAAAGACTGTTGAATAAAGACGATATGAACAGTTTCCAGTATGGGAAAGTCCAGGGAGGTAGTCACGTCCACTTTTTTAATGTAAAAGTTGGCACTCAATAGCCAATGGTTTTAATGTTATTCACCCTAGCAAATTTTGTAGGTATTTATGGCAGGAGATCTCATCACCGGCATCAGGAAAAGACCAGTGAACATAACCGGAGACAGGCCAACTCATATAAGGATGCATATAACACACACAATTAAAAGCTGCAACCAACCTTTTTTTTTTTTAGTTATTAGTTTTATTAACCAGATCAACAATTATTACTTTGTTATACATGGCTGTTATAATTAATATGATTTTTTTTTTTAACTTTAATATCTTAGCTTAGAGGTAATACAATATGACTCCTCGATACTTATGATAGGTTAGATTAATTAATGTCTATAATGTCTATTATTACGTCTTGAGGTAACTTTCTTTTGAGTCTAACGTGTATGTTTTGGTGTCCAAGCCGGTGATACACTGCACTTTCACATAAATGTATGTTTTCGAAGAATTTTTGGGTGGTCCTGTATATAAATTTTTTGATCGGTTCGATTCCTAGTTCGTTGTGGATTTGTGTGTTACGAACAAACCATGGGGCATCTATTGCTATTCTGAGCACCTTATTTTGGAACGTCTGGATTTTTCTGATATTGGTGTCTGATGTTGCACACCACACGGGGCAGGCATAAGTAATGAGCGACCTCAGTAGAGCTTTGTACAATAGTAGTACGCATTCCGTTTTTAGAGAGGATTTCCTGTTGATTAATGGGTAGAGTTGGGCAAGTCTTGCGTAACCCTCATTTAGCTTTTTATTTATATGTGCGCTCCAGGTCAGTCGAGTGTCAAGTTGCAGTCCAAGGTACTTGGCTGTTTGGTTTTTCTCTATCCAAGGTATGTCTGTGCCATTGATGGATATGTTCGGAACGTCTTTGATCTGCTTTAGTGTGAAAATTTTGCTAGCACATTTAGCAGAGTTAATTGTTAAGCCCCACTTATTAAACCATTTCGTCATTATGTTTATTGCTTTTTGTAGTTGTTCTACCGCTTCTGCCAGTTGTTCGTGTTGGGTAATAATTGCCGTGTCATCAGCGAAGGTTGCTACCTCACAGATGTTTTGGTGTGGTATATCATAGGTATATATGTTGTAGAGAATTGGTCCTAGGACGCTTCCCTGCGGTACTCCTGCCATTATGTTTTTAGTTGATGAAATTGACCCATTGATCTTCACTGCATATGTACGTTTTTCCAAAAAAGAGAATAAAATGGTCTTTAGGTAGTTTGGAATATTGATGTGTAAGATTTTGTACTTTAGCCCGTCAGTCCATACCTTGTCAAAGGCCTTTGTAATATCGAGGAAAGCTATTACTGTAAATTGCTTATTCTCGAAACCCTTTTCAATTATTTCTGATATTCTTTGTAGCTGATGAGTTGTTGAATGAGTTTTTCTGAATCCAAACTGAGTTGGAGGTATAATATTAATGTTTTCTAATGACAGATTGAGTCGATGGATTATTACTTTTTCTAGCAATTTTGAAAGTGTACTAAGTAAGCTAATCGGTCTGTAGCTATTCTTATCTTTAGCATTTTTCCCAGTTTTTGCGAACATCAAGATGTGGGCATGTTTCCATGAGTCAGGAAAATAGCCTGTTCTTAAACAGGCATTAAATAGCGTCGCAAGATATGCTATAGCTTTTTTTGATAGATTTTTTAGAGCCACGTTAGGTATTTGGTCAGATCCTGGAGCTTTTTTTAATGGTAGTAGGTTTATGTATGTTTTTAACTCTTGTGGAGTGACAGGATGATTGAAATCATTACTTATTGGCATGTGAGATTCATTATATGCTATAGCCATATTGAAAAATTGTCGGTTGTCATCGGTCACAGTAGGAGTAAATATTGATTCTAGGTGATCAGCGAATAGTACACTTTTTTCATCGTCCGTGCTGTAGCTGAGATTTTCTTCGACCAGTGTTGGAATAATAGTTTGCTGTTTTGTTATAGCTTTTGTAGTTTTCCACATGCCTGGATCATTTGGCTCTAGATTTTCTATGTGCTTTCTATAGGTGTTGATCCTGTGATTGTCTAGTTCTCTGTTTATCCAATGGGTGATGTTATTTAAAAGATTTTTTAGCTGGGGGGCTCTTGATTGTTGCCATTCTCTGCGTAATCTACTCTTTTCGTTGATAAGGTCAATGATATAGGCTGGCGGAATATTTGCGTTAGCATTGTTTTTGCCTGGTTTAACTTTTGTAGCAGCGCGAACTGCGCCGATTACTGAGGTAGTAAATTTTTCAATATTACTATCGATGTCTCGTGTGTTGTTAATTGAATATGGGTTGACTAATAGCTCATTTAGGTTATCTTGAAACCTGTTCCAGTTTACTATTCCGTTTATTAATCTTGGTTGTGGTGTTCTTACTATGTTTATACCGTTTAGGTTAACTATTACTGGTAGGTGGTCAGAATCTAACTCATTTATTACGTTTTGTTGTATCGGATAAGCGAGGTTTCTTGTTACCACGATGTCCAGTATGTCGGGTTGATGGTCGTAGCGATAGGGAAAGTAGGTGTAGTCATTCGGGGCGTGTATCTGAAGTTGCTGACTAGCTGCTATATTATTTAGGAGATTTCCGCTGGGATTGTTCGCGCGGCAGCCCCAGTATGTACTCTTGCTATTCAGGTCTCCCAGTAGGAGCGTGGGCGTGCGGTTGTCAAAGATATTGTTAAAGTCGGTCGCATATAGTTTTCGATTGGGTTGTCTATAAGCTGAAGTGATCTTGATTGGTTTGTCTTTGTTCAAGGTTAAAAGTACTGAGACAGCTTCTATACTATTATAGTTTGAGCTGTCAAGCATGTTATACGTGTATTTCTTTTTTATTAGTATAGCTACTCCCCCTGAGGCAACACGAGCTGATCTGTCGCTACGTATTACGTGATATCCACTTAATTTGAATATTTCACCTTCACATAAGTGCGTTTCCGTTATGCACGCTACATCAATTTTGTACCTCGCTAGGAAGGAGATAATCTGTGATCGTTGAGACTTTATGCCATTGGCGTTAAAATTTAAGAATGTGAGGTTATGGAGTAATAAGTGATTTGCATTATTTGACATTGAGAATATTAGGGAGAAGATTGCTGATAAGATAGGACTTGATTTGTTCTATGATAGGGGTTATGAGTTGTAATATGAGTTGGCTTATATTGTCAGTTAGAGGGGATGTGTTTGTTGTGTGTGAAACTTGACTAGAGGGTTGAGCTTTGTTTGAATTTTGTGATGCTGCTTGTGAGTATGTTATATTAGGTCGAATGTAAGATTGGTTTACAACTTGCCTGTTTTTGTAGTATGGAGTTTGTTGTTGCTGTAGCATTTTATGATGTGGGCATCCTCTGTAATTTGCGGGATGGTCTCCCTTGCAGTTAACACAAATTGGTCGAACCTTATCTTCTTTTTTGCAGTTTTTAGTGTGATGGTCTTCGTTGCACTTGACACATCTGGGTTTGGCAGCACAGTAATTTTTAGTGTGCCCATACTGCTGACAGTTATGGCATTGGGGGATGTGGTGTTGCTTTCTTCTCATTTCTACTGTTATTTTGCAATTAGCTAGATATTCGAGTTTTAAGATGTTATTAGTTTTTAATTAAATGTAGGAGTTACAAATTTGTACAGAGTAACGTTCTGTAAGAAGCACATCTAAAACTAGCAACGTTCTGTAAGACACAAATCTATAAACTAGCAACGTTCTGTAAGACACAAATCTATAAACTAAACTAAAATTACACAAGCACGGCTATTTATAGCCTCTGTCATCTTCGGGTGGGGTGATTGAGTGGCGTCACATAATTTCACAATATTGCGCAATGTTTCACAACTCTAACACTTCTTTTTAGTTCAGAGAATTCTAAATATAGAATTCGCGGCAGCAAGCATTTATTTTGATAGTTAATTGAGTTAAGTGGTTACATTACTCCCCCCTCTTAAGACAATTCAAAGCATTTGAATTTCACGTTTTGATTTCTAAGAACTCAAAAGGTTTAGGAATATCGTCTTTAAATACTTTTGATTTTATATATGCCATGAATTTATCTTGTAAGGCTTGGCGTTTACAATAGGTATATACTAACAAACTTAAGATTATTATTACAATCATACTTAGTATTATAATCGTGGTTACAGAAATGTACTGCAAGTTCGTTACATTGGCAGGCTCAAGCGCCCTTTGTATTCCCCCAAGCTGTGACTGGTCTTTAATTAGCTCTTTAATGTTGATCGGTGTTAGATCCACACTTGCTGTTTTAGTGTGTTTAGCACTATTTGCATCCAAGGCATCAATATTGGGTATTTGCAACTTTACAGGTTTTGAAGAAGAGGTTCTGATTTGGAACAACAAGGTGTCATGGGCAATGACTGCCGTGCAATCCGGTGTGAGATTAATTAGATTCGTTTTCGTTACTATTTTCCTTGACTTGGTGTCTAAGCATTTAATGTCAATAGTTACTTTTTGTGGAGTAGTAACCAACCAAGTGGAATCGTCAATTTGGGCTATTAAACAGGTAGGGTGAACAAGTTTTGTTGGAGGAAAAAGACAAAAGTTGGGTTCTGGTGTGTCTAATTGTTCAATTGATAGGGGATTTATATTAATTCGACTTAAAGCATCAGCTACCTCATTAGTTTTTCCTGGTAGGTATTTAATGGTAAAATTAAATTCTTCTAATTTTATACTCCAACGGGTTAATTTAGAATTTGGCTCTTTGATGTTGCGAAGCCATATTAAAGGTCTATGGTCTGTAAATATTGTAAAATGTACGCCATATAAATAGGGGCGGAAATGTTTGCAGGCCCAAACAATGGCTAATAATTCTCGTTCTATTGTGGGGTAGTTAATTTCGGCTTGGTTAAGAGTTCTTGATGCATAGCTGATAGGTCTGTTATTTTGTGATAATACTGCTCCAATAGCAAATTTGCTAGCATCTGTAGTTAGCTCAAATGGTTTTGTAAAGTCAGGATAAGCTAATATTGGATCATTAGTTAGCAAGATTTTTAGTTTCTCAAATTGTTCAATGAAATTTTGATCGTGTATAATTTTTGAATCTTTCTTTAAGGTACGTTTTGCTTGGAGCGACTATTGCGATAATCGCAGAGCGATAGTAGCGCGACGATCATCGCGGAGCACTGCTTAGTATGTTCCTTTATTGTTTCGTTTTCCTTCGAGCGACCATCGCTAGAGTCGCTAGCGGTCATCGCGGACGTCTGGTCCTAGAGCAGATATAATCGCCAGTCGCGAGCGATCATTGAAAGGTGGTACATGTACTTTGAAGTATCCTTCATCCCTTCTCCTTTTGAAGATGGGATGTTTAGGAAATCTTGGCAAACTTAACATTTCTAACATGTCTTCATCGTCAATTTCTTCCACCAAAAGGTATTTCAACATCAAAATTTTTTTTTTAGTTTTTGTTGCACTCATCGCGGCACTCACTCTGTACACAACAAAAGTTATCAGCCTACTGACCAGAGACAGGTTATTTTTGGATACTGCTAACAGAATAGTCGCTTCAAGCAAAACGCTCCGGCTGGCGATCAACGCTAACGATTATCGGCCCGCGATTATCGCTCTGCGATCATCGCAATAGTCGCTCCAAGCAAAACCTACCTTTTAACATAAAGTCAGGAATTTTGTTATTTTAGCATAATCTTTTATAAATTTTCGATAATAACCCAAAAGTCCTAGAAACGATTTTATATCAGTTCTAGTTTTTGGTAAGGGAAATTTCATAATAGCACTGATTTTATCTGGGTTTGGTTTTACACCATCTTTGGTAAGGATATGTCCTAAATAGGCAATGGATTTTTTTAAGAATTCGGATTTGTCTAATTGTATTTTTAAGTTAGCAGTGCGACATTTTTCAAAAACATGTCGTAGTTTAATCATGTGTTCTTGTAGGGATACTGAATAAATAATTATGTCATCAAGGTAAACCATGCATTGTGTGGGTATTAGGCCAATCAATGCCTGATTTATAAGTCGTTGAAAGCTGCTGGGACTGTTTTTGAGCCCAAACGGCCTTCGTTTAAACTCAAAATAGCCCTCTTCAGTAGAAAAGGCTGTCTTTTCTTTATCAGCTTTGTTTACTTTAATTTGATAAAAACCTGAGGCTAAATCAAGGGTAGTAAAATATTCAGATTTACCTAAATTATCAAGTACTTGTTCTATGAGAGGTAACGGGTATTTGTCTTCTATGGTATTTTCGTTCAATTTCCTATAGTCAATAACTATCCTCCATTTTTGTTTGCCTGAACTATCTAATTTTTTTGGAACGATCCATATAGGTGCGTTATACGGTGACTCTGAATGTTCAATAATTCCGTCAGCAAGCATTTTGTTTATCTAGTTTTTTACTTCTTCGCGATGAACATAAGGGTAGCGATAATTTTTTGTAAAGATTGGAATGTCATTTTTTGTACGTATAAAATGTCTTGTCAAGTTTGTGTAAGTCAATGGTAGTTCTGGGTGATGAAAAATATCTTTGAATTCGTAACATAGAGTCGTTAATGCATGAGCTTTTTCAGCATTTAAATGTGTTGTATTAATGTTTTTTAAGTTTTCATTTTGAAGTTGATTTCGAGATTTTAAATTAAAATTTTGATTCTGAGTATTGATGTTATTTATTTCTATTAAATTTGAGTGTTTATAGTCATCTAATAACAGTGGGTTGTAAATATAAAATTCTTTTGTCTGATTGGATGTATTAATTGCTGTTGTATAAAAATAATTATTATGGACTTTAACTATAGCTCTAGGTGTTCTACACTCTTTGTCAAATATTATTTTGTCACACAAATATGTACCATTACTATTTACAGTTGGTAAAATGATTTGTTTTTCTGATCTAGGGGGTAGTTATATTCGTTTAAGAGGCTGCGAGTGTTGATTTATTTTAGAAAAATTACATTCGTTTCTTTTTTGAACTTCTTGTTTAAGTTTGGATTGGTTGTAGTAAAATGGAATAATATTTTGCTCGGTTTGAATATGCATCCATTTAAAATCAATGTTTGCATTTATATTTGCTAATAAATCAGATCCTATTAATCCAACATAATCGGGGCTAAAATTAAACATATAGCACACATGACTTTCGGATTATGTGTCGTAGTACCATGGGGTGTGGTTATTGGAAAATTATAATTATATATTAAATTTGGAAAATGTTTTTCTACAAATAAAGGTGATATTAGCGTTTTACTACTGCCTGTATCAATTAATATTTTATCTTGTGTTCCTGGTATTAAAATATACGGTAAATTAGATTTGATTGTTGTTACAAAAAACGTTTCAATTTTATCCAAGGCTGTATTTAAAAATTTACAGAATCTGGGTCAGTGTCGTGTTCTGCTAAATATCTAAAACTCTGAATAAACATTCTGAGATTCGTTGTTTATGTTAGGTTCAAGTGCGTCGGCTTCAAGAAGTGGGTCAAGTGGGTCATTACGTTCTGTGTCGATATCCTCGTGGAATTCCTCGAAATCGAAATTACTCGGCTGGGCCACTTGTAAATGATTAGAACGAAAATTTGGTCTTTTGTTTGAATTTAAATTTTGCATGTTACTGTTTAATGGTCGTTTTGGAATAGCGGCGTGTATGGTTGACGTTTGCATTTTTTCAACAGGATTATTAGGGACAAAATTTTGTTTCGGAGCGAAAACATTTCTTTCAAAAGGTTGTCGATACCAACCTGGGGTTTGAGAAAAATTACGTTGTAACGTGGGATTCTGAGGGCTTCGGAATGTATTAGGAAACTGTGGAATTGATTGTCGTTGAAAATTTTGATTAGGTCTAAAATTATTGTGTTTCATTTGTTCATTATATTTAATCCATGGGTTGTTTTGAAAATTCTGACGATTCATTACTGGTTTATTACTTTCAGTTTGTGAATAATTACGATATGCAGTTTGAGAATAGCGTATATCTAGTTCATCTCGAACGATTGCGATAGCAGCTTCTAGGCTATTAGGATTTCTGGCTCGTAACAAAGTGCCAAATGGTTCACTTAAACCCCTCAAAAAGGATCTAAGGGCTAGATTTTTTGAATTTAATAATTTATAATCTTTTATAGGTCTGGCTTCAGGTCCAAGGGAAATTTTTGAATTAAAAGTGCTAAGTGTGTTCTAACTCTGTTATAAAAGTCAATAGGGGACTCTTTTTGATTTTGCTTCATTTTTGCAAGGTCTATGGTTAAATTTAATTCTGATCGCTGATCTCCAAAGTTATTAATTAGTGTTAATTTTAATTCATTCCAGTTATTGAATTCATAGCCGGTAATGACTTCTAAAGCTTTGTCTCTTAATTTATTTCTAACGGATGACAGTAAAAATTTATTAATATAAGCTTCTGGCTGAGCTGGTATTAAAAATTGGGATAAAATTAGCTCAACAGATCTAATAAATTCTGATAAAATTAGTGGGTTACCGTCGTAACTTGGAATTTCATAAATCATTCGTACAGAAAAACCTGGTGGGAATAAATCTGCTATGTTTCGATTTGCTTGTATTTGGTTGAAAATTAAACGTGGTGGTCTCAGCATAAAAATTCACTATTATTTTTAGCGATTGATTTTTATGTTAGTAAACAGTTTATTCTAGGGAAAATGTAACACAAAGCAGTGCTTAATCTGTGCGATGATGGATCAAGGTTACTGCGTTCTGTTACGTACTAAGTAGGCTAGATAAATATTTAAAACTATGTTATTAGGTTTATAAATTGTTTAAAAACAAACACACACACTTTAAAACGTAAAAGGTTGCTTACTTCATATTTGTAGTTGGAACGTGTAGACTTCCTTTGGAGTGGTCGTACAGATGGTCCGTGGTTAATTAAAGGTGTAGAAGTCCTCTGGATTGGTCGTACAGGTGATCTCGATGATCAAAAAACTCCTCGATGGAGCAGGTGTCTGCCATAGACTGATGTGTCTCCAATAGACTGGTCCAGTAGTTAGCGTTGCTGCTTTTTGGCGATGTTTGTCCTCCAAGTTGCGTTGCTTCGTACCGGTGTTGGTTGATTTCGGAATACTTGGTTAAGTATTGAAATACACAAAAGAGCGTAAAATGAAAAAAAAATTATTTTTTTTTCAAAATTTCGCAGTGCCCTTTTGCCAAGTATCTTACCGACTGCGCCAGTTAAGTTGCCAATCGTGACCTTAACGAAAAAAAAACTTTATTTATTTTACTACACAAGTTTTTAATTAAATGTAGGAGTTACAAATTTGTACAGAGTAACGTTCTGTAAGAAGCACATCTAAAACTAGCAACGTTCTGTAAGACACAAATCTATAAACTAGCAACGTTTTGTAAGACACAAATCTATAAACTAAACTAAAATTACACAAGCACAGTATTTATAGCCTCTGTCATCTTCGGGTGGGGTGATTGAGGGGCGTCACATAATTTCACAATATTGCGCAATGTTTCACAACTCTAACACTTCTTTTTAGTTCAGAGAATTCTAAATATAGAATTCGCGGCAGCAAGCATTTATTTTGATAGTTAATTGAGTTAAGTGGTTACATTACTCGCGCGGGGTGCGCGCTAAATTCAAAATGTTCGTCAAAAAACCCGAAATAACATAGACTGTGCGCATATAAAAGCTATAGAGGCTATTAAAATTATTAGTGCCTAAGGAAAATGGTTCAAGAGTGACGTCGTGGTTAAAAGTTATACTTTATGAAACGAATTAAGCTAATCACAATCCTACCTGTCTATTAACGATATACAAAATCTTCTCTGAAGAAGAGGGAAGCTCAAGCTGGTTTCCATCACGAAAACATTCGGAAAGTGAATGATGAATGGCGAATAACTATTATTGCATAGGAATAATACAATAAAAATTTTTTTGCTTGAAAAAGGCTCTGTCGATTCAAAACAGATTGATGAAATTATAATTCTACCTATCTTGAATTTGTGATTCCCGATGACTTTAACTTAATGTATTTGAGTAGATTTGAGTGGTCTTCCTGAATAAATATGCAATTAAAGTAACAAATATTCTGTTGGTATGTAAACACCTACCTAATAACTCACTTGGCTAAGATGTGATAAGTAATATTTCCTGATTACAGAATCTATCATTATGGACAACTGCCGTTGAAAGCCTGCAATCGACAAAGTACAAAGTTGATTAGTAATATTAAGATTTCTAATTAATATTATTAACTTGGATGCAAGATGTTTTTTTAATGGGAAGCTCTAATTCTACCTCAATATGAAGATTTGTATAAATAGGTAGGTCCGTTTCTGTAGGGTTTACGATTCAACTTTTTTCAGATTGACCGCATGGGAATGGTGTTAAATTTAGGTGCAATAATAATGCAGTATGTGATTTCTCATAGCTTAACTCTGTTTTAGAATTTGTTTTATATGGGGAAATTGCTTAAACAGTAAGCAACCAATTTGTGTCAACTATACCGACTTGAAGGCATAGCAAGCCTCCTGAAAGAAGTAGAAAATTCAGAGGGTTGGGCTCTCTGATGGCACACCTGATGGAATAGAATGCCTTTCATTAGAGCAGGAGCAGGGGTGACCCTCGAAAATGTTCGCCGGCACTACAATAATGCAAAAAATTTGACCAAATCTAAGGCTAGATGGTACTGTTGTGTGTATATAAAAAATTGGACATTTTGCGACGGAAATCAGGCCAACGTTTTTAAGCAGATCGGAGTTTATTATCACTCTGATTAAGACCGATTATTCGACGTAGCACCACTTAACATTACTGCATTCGCATTTCATATAATATGTAAGACATGAGCGCCGGTTCATGCGTCTAACTGTACTCACGCTCGCTAATTGTATGATTGCACCGTTACAAATGTTTGTCGTACGTTTCTTGGGATGCTGACCTGCTCACAAAACGAGTTCAAAGGTGCAAAATTAACATAACCGAACGTTACGGATTCCACAGGTAGAGAGCAGAAGAAATATTTTTATTCTAAAAGGCTCTCCCGTCTATTCCGCCTATATAATCCGACGAGATAGCATTGAGAAACTCGTCATCTAGGATAAGGTCAACGGAAAGCGGCAAAGAGGACGTTTTCCTAACCGGTACATCGATCAAGTAGGTAGACAAACCTAACGCTTGACGATATGATGCGAACAGCAAAAAACCGAGACACACGGCGACATAACGCAATCAAACAATGGCCTAGAGCAGCGGTCGGCAACCTTTTGGCAGACAAGGGCCACATAGTGGCAAAATGAAGTGAAGGCGGGCCGCACTTATTCATAATTTTGATAATAGGTATACTATGTATATCGGGGTGATATTAAAAATGCGAAAACATTGTATTTAAATTTTATTAATACGCAGGAACAATGACAAAAAAATTAGGAAAAATAATAAAAATACGAGAACTATGTACAAAGTATATCTACCTACATATAACTGTACTTATAAAAAATTTAGTGTGACTTTTGAGGCTGTATTTTAGTGGCTATTTGTTGTACGTTAGCTTTCATGTTTGTAGTTGAAATTCGAAGAACGGCTCTCAAATGCTCATCTGTGAGACGAGAAGCATATTTATTTTTTCT
The DNA here is from genome assembly GCA_940337035.1 of Agriotes lineatus. Taxonomy (NCBI): domain Eukaryota; kingdom Metazoa; phylum Arthropoda; class Insecta; order Coleoptera; family Elateridae; genus Agriotes; species Agriotes lineatus. The sequence continues at coordinate 91,611,560 of OW679194.1, forward strand.
GTAACTGAGAATTGAAAAAGTTTGTTCGCACAGGTTAAGTACTGCCAAACATTGTAATTAATTGCTGAGCAAACCTTTTTAATTCATCAAAATTAGATGGCAAGCTGCCATAAAATTTTAACAAGATCATTGATTTCAGAGACAGAGTTTTTGAGAGTGTCATTAGATTGGAGATCAATCACGTTCATTTGTAAATGAATCGGCACATCCTCAATATCACACGAAAAAGAATTTGCAAAAATTTCAGTGGCTATTTGTTTCAATAATTTCAAGGAACTACCGATTTTGAGAAAATGGTCATTTTCATTTCTTAACATTAAACTGCAGCAGGGTCGTTTCAGAATCCATGCTTTTAAAAAATTCCCGCGTTTCTAGGTTATAATTAGAAGTAAACCCAAACACCGTCTTCTGCTAAGTTGTCAAGCGGAAATGAAGCGGAAATGGAGCGAAAATAAATTCGCTCCCAAAAATGGCGACTGCTGCCGAAGCGAAACCGAAGCGCTGTCGGTCAGCGAAGCGTTCAACGCAATCGCTACCTCAGTGCTATGCCAGCTGAACGCACCCACTCTGTGTCTGTGATATTACATTCTTATTAAATGCACGCTCGCTTGAATTTTGCGCGCGCATGACGCAATTATTTAAATTTTAGATAGGTATATAAGACTTTCATTTACAAAACAGTCGCGGGCCGCAAGACGGAGCGTCGCGGGCCGCATGCGGCCCGCGGGCCGCGGGTTGCCGACCGCTGGCCTAGAGGAAGAACTGGAATTTAGTAGAAAAAATAATCTACCCCTTAACTTTGTAAAAAAATTAAAATATATTGTAACTAAAACAGATAAGTCTTACTTTTTTAAATGCTCGCCAATATGCTTTGCCTTACACTAACACTTACGTAGTTTCTATTAAAACGAGTCTTGTCTTCATTCGTCAAATATTGCTGCCGTAGTATTCTGATTTTTACGAAAGTGATAAATTGATGTCAACGCTAGAGTATAGTTATTGGAAACGGTGTTAATGTTATTAAAAACTGTCGACGTTTGCCCTACATGTTGATTTTGTGAGTTTTTATAACAGATTCTTTGTTTTTATTTAATTTTCTTGGTCACTTAGCTAAATTAACTGTCGGTACACTCTTCGTACACTAATTAAATTGATCGATAATCAAGGGAATTGCATTGAAGCTAATATTCCGTTGGTCAAGCAGCAATTGCTTCCTTGGTGGTTCATAAAATATTAGAATGAGCGACATCTGCAAGGCATTGCGTCCTTTGCGCTTTCTGACGAATTCACTCGGATTATCAGTTTTCTCCATAACAATACAGCAAAACACCGTAATTATAAAAAATATTAAAAGACGCAGTGCATATAAAATTACCTTCTTTCTTTTCATCGTAATGGTCGTCATATGCGGATCTTTAAACAACTTCACATTTCTTTTAGGAGCAGACTTGATAAATGTTAGCATGTATCTCCACATTTTCAAAATGAATTTAGTAATAATATTTATGATTACCACAGCAATTTGCAATGAAATTCGGGGCGCAGAAGTGGCAATGGCTATAAAACAAATGATAAAAATAGATAATCAACTGCGTGAAGTAGGAATAAATGTAAACAACAACCAAGTGAAAATAGCCAGTGTCGGATTAATTTCGATCACAATGATTCTAATATTGCTGATGAATACTGTTGAAGCTTTTATACCGGGAGTACATTTGACCCGTAGCTCGATTATGATGTTCTCAATTTTTGATATTTACAAATCTGCCACAGAATTATCTTTTCAAATTTTAGTAAAGTTTTTGAATTACAGATTTAAGCTCTTCCATGCATATCTACTCAGAAATGAACGAAGTTTTAACAAATTTAAAGATATGATTGAAATGCATTTCAATCTGGCAGTGGCTGTAAAAATTATAAATCATTCGTATTCCTGGCAAAATTTACTGAATGCAGGATTAAATTTTATTTTGATTATGGCAAAAATACATCTTCTAAGCACAGTTGTCGTTTTAAATTCTAATGTTAGTATGTTCGAACAATTCAAGGGTGCAATTGTAATATGGATGCTATTTTATTCCGCTTGCATGATTGCTACTGTTGCAGCTGGAGATGATCTGAAGAGAAGCGTAGGTTGACCTGTTGATATAGATCTTGTATTGTAACTACTGTTTTAGGTAAAAGCTATTAAACCAACATTATTGAAGGCCTTATTAGAACTCCAAGATAAAAACCTAATGAAGGAGGTATGTACGTAGATTCTAACATTCTATTTGAATTCATTGCTTTGCTTACAGATCAAAGGTTTGTCCTTGCAATGTCTACATTTTGATGCGAAGCTTACAGCTGGAGGAGTTTTACCCATCGATTTTACCTTAGTGTTTATGGTGCGTTATGTGATATACCATAATTGGTTTAAAGCCGTCTTTGTTGCAGATGGTGGGCGCATTTTCAACTTATCTAGTTATATTGCTACAATTTGAAATGTCGTTTTTTTGAATTTAGAAGCCATCGTAAAACACGTACTTTTTATTGCTGTAGTAGGTAGAAAAAAAAAGAAAGCCAGAAGGTTTAGATTAAAATGAAGTATGTTACTTTGGTTTCTGTTCTTTTGTATACTCTGTAACTGAAAATGTAGTATAATGTGGCAATCTTAACATAGTAATCACGAATGCTTACACATTACTCATATTTATGAAAATAAATTAAAAATAAATCTCTTTTATTTCCCAGTAGCATTATTGCTGCAAAGTTTTTGAACGGAAAAATAACGAACGACTCACTCACGTAAAACGTTTACAGTATAATGTTTCAACTACTTCCTGTACTTCATAAAATGTCCAACTGGGTGCAGTCTACAGACCGATATAGTATAGTAAAACTGAACATTCACAACCTCAACGACGTAACTTATTAATAATTCAAACAACTGTATCAAGCAAAATGTGAAAAAGGACTCTTGAGCATCAATTGTACGGACAATTTTTAAATTTAGCGCTTTTCCGCGCTTGTATTCCGCTTCATCTAGGCCCAAATTGATAGTTTAGCTATGTTTTAAAACTCAATTTCTTTCATTTCAAATACTGGCGTCTTCCGGTTCATTTTATTATATCTTGGACAAGGTTTTCTTCAAAGTCACATGTGGTTGCTTGCCGTATAATTGACGCCTTATCTTAATTACCAGTTTAGCGGCAGATTGTCTACGTTTTCCAAAGTCACGTACGAGTGATTGGATCACGTAGTGCAATAATGACGCAACCCGGACGTTTCTGTGCGAGTCAGCGGGAGAGCAAGATGAGTAGCGCAGGCACGCATTCCCTTGGCTTTCGGTATTCTACCGCTTAACTTGAACAAGGCAACAAGTGTGTCCGTTTGTTTCGCGATGGCGCAGTTAAGTTAAACTGTGAATTTGTGTTCCCGGTCAAGGTCTTGGTCATTTAAGAGACATGTGCTGCAATTATTAGCTGAGAAATTCTCGTACTGCGGAGGGAAATTCCGAAATGACGCCTTAGGGCGAATAATTAAATGGGAACCTCTTTCTTGCTAAGTGATTTTAATGAAGATAAGTGTACCATGCCGCAACCTTGCCTGTCGTTAACGTTCTTCGTTCTACTCTTGTTTGGGATTTAACGTCGTCCAAACCCGCTAGACAGATCGCACCCGAAGCCGTTTCTCGCAGTTTCTTAAGCATTTTGGGGCAGTTGCTTGGGTATGACTTGCACCATCTTTGGACATCATAATTAGAGCTAGCTGAACCCCAAGGTACTGTCTTTTGTTGTAACTGTACAGCGCACAATGTCCCGTAAAAGGTGAATTTTGAAGTCTCTCCATTTTTAGGTAACGAAGTTGTTGTCATTTAAAATTAAGCGATTGAACTGTTGTAACTGTCAATTTGAGTATTTATCGCGAAGTCTTAATGTTTCTACTTAGCTTAACCATGTGATATTAAAGTGATCACTGTCATTCAGTCAGATTTGGTTGTTTACCGTCAAGATTTATTCTTTGTAAGCAGTTGTGTTGCGTAATTAGAGTTGTTACCGTTTTTGAGTCAGTTAGATCATTAACAATACTAATCTTTATCGCGTATTTCATTTAATTTTTTTATTGTTTATTGTTCACATACATATTTTTGCTTTAATATAGTACTAATTAGTTGTGTTTTTTCTTTAGTAGATTTATGACGTTTGCATGTGTTTTTTGTGATGTTTTTCTCTGTAAAGAGATTCGGGGAGCTGTAAGAAAATGCAAGCAAGGTAAGTTCAACGTAGGTTAGGGCACCGCTTCCACTCTCTCGGAGAGCCCACCTGTGCTTTTCTCGATTAATCAAAGTGGTGGTGTCTGGAAATGAACACCTTTATCTTGTTTACCGGGTGGTTGCTTTAATTAAGATCGTAATGAGTCTTCTTTTCTCCGTCTTAGTCGGCAACTTTTGTTACATCCCATCGTAGCGTAGTTGGGGCAACGGATCCGAGAATTTTCTGATTTGTGTCGTTTTATCGGGTAACTAACGCTTGAGTATTTTGATGTCAAACTCATGTCGTAACGACGGCTGCGTCCTGTAACCAAATAATACGTAATAAATTCTCCTAATTATTATAAGAAGCAGTAATTGAATGGATAGTGGCAGCAGCCTTACGAACTTACCCTGAACCACTCAAACTAGTCAAGTTGGGAGGCAATTTAAAAAGATATAATAAATACTCAAGAACAATAACAACGGTTAATGTCAAACGTCAACTATACATTTCTTCAGAACGACGATATTAATACACTGAAAGACATTAATATGATCAGGTACATGAATGCAAAATGAACCCAGAATTCAAACTGTTAGCATAATAACTATTTCAACAAGTCACTCACGCGCTCATCTTTAATATTACATGCGTACCATGTCACAAAAAAGAGCCAACCTGCGTCAAATAGCTAAGGTAGTGAATCGGTAGCCGCTAGAACGCAGATTGACTGATCTCTTGCGATAACCACACTTACCGTGTGGGCCGAACTAGCTCTATTCGGCGCTTTTTAGGTCGTGGATTTTGGCTCAGCTGTGCACCATGCAAGTAGCTTCAAAACACGATATGGGCGTCAGGAATCAAAATGATTCCGAAAAGAATAACCCAACAAGAGTTTATTAAATGTGAAAATGTGTTAATCATTAAAATAGTGTAGGTAAATGGTTTGTAAAATTGTTTAAATTACAGTATAATGTAGCAAAGTTTCACGAGATGTTTCCACATGCACAACTCGAAGGAACCCCTTTGTGGGTTTTTAATCAATTAAACCTGTCGATTTAATCGTGAGATGTGCACATCGCTGTCAGTTAAAAAACTTTAATTCCAGGTCACCGATAGCCTAAAGCGTGAGTGCGCCTTTTACAACAAATTTCAAACTACCAATTCTGTTATTGTAATTAGGAGATTATTGAAATCCTAATATTAGGCGCGATTTTATGAATACATTAATAATGCGCGTAATGCATCATGTACTGGCGTCGCAGTGAAATTAAAGCCACCACACTAACCTCCTGTAATCAGCAAGCTCTTGGAAGGTGGCGTCGGCCGTGTGTTGCCATACGTGGGATTTTCCAAAGTCGACAGGATACCTGCACGTCGATTTAGCTGCTGGATTCTGGACGTGGAAAGAGGCTTGTATTTATTGCCCGCAAGGGGAAATTGTGGCAGAATATGCTCTTGTAAAATAATTATTGGGACAAAACGCCGGTCACCAATAACTGCAATAAAAGAACTAAAAGCGGCCAATTAATATGGGAATACCAAAATTTAAAAGCCCATCATACCTGATTTATTTTCAGCTCTCGGAACAAAATGCTTAATCAAGCACAAGGTGAGTCTCTTGTAAATTAGCGAGCAGCTAAGCCGAGTCGCAGAAGAAGAATGCGCTCAAGCAACAAAAAGAGATAACACCAGCGTTGAGCTCCAAAGATAGCGAGCGGGAAATGATACAGGTACAAAATTAACGGAACTCGGAAATTGAACAATTCGAAATGCAAACTGATTACAATGCAAATAAAAATATACAGGTTAGGCCTGAAATAATTTGGTAAGTTGAGAAAACAATTAAGCGGAGCGAAAAATGGTTTCAACCACACGTGGTGTCGAACGAGACGTCTCAAACCATCGCTGATATAAATAACATGTCAAACTATCGCATAAAGATACAAATAAATTCTTCGCATAAACCCCAGCTGTGCACATGTACCAGTAGAATTTCCGGTTTACTACTATTAAAAAACAAAAGAGCACAGTACAAAAATAGAAAACAACTAAAGCTAATGACATCTGGTCAACAAAAATGGTTGTTCACCATCTAAGAAATTACAATAGAGTTATCGATAGATAGGTGGTGATTCTTTATTGCATACCAAAAAAGTTAGTGTAAAACACGCACACAACTTCCTTTTACAGTGATCTTATAATGAGACAAACATCTGTGTTTTAATTATAAGAATTTGTCAAAAATTTAAAAAAATTGCAAATTTTATAGAAACCGCGCAAAATGTAATAATATACTGGGTGTTCTATTTCAAATAGGAATTAGTACAAAAATAGTAAAAAAAAGCAAAAGAAACCCATTTCAGAGGCATTCAACTGGGAAATCACCTATCTCACGTTAATGCACATTAAAAATGTAAAGTTTAAAAAAATCGAAAAATCACAAGAGTAAACACCATACCGGTTATGAGATTTTCTTAAAATGTTTGCTGTCGCATCTAGATGGTTCACAAAATCTATATATAAAGTTTCAACGCCATACCCCTTTTCATTTTTGAGATCTTCTGTTCACAGACAGACACACACACACATACCAAGATAGACAGACCAATGAACAAACACACGTTTTTTGCATACAGGGGCTTAAAAACGTGAAGATCTGTTGAAAACTCAGTTTCGAATTTTTGGGGTAAATCAAATACTTCCTTTATCGTAAAAGGAAGTAAACCTACAATAAAGTTTTATGATGAGTATGCTCCGTAAAGGGTGCGAGTTAATAAACCTGACATTTCCCGCTTGGTATGCCGTCCCGGATGCAACCAAAAGTTGGAAGAGTTGAAAAACCTGACGTTAAATAGCTGCTAGTAGTGGAAAATCCTAAAAGAGGTTGTCGGGACGAGCTCGCAATCTTAAGAACGATCGGAGAAATATCGGTACAGAGACACATAATCGGAGATCAGGGACCCCAAAATTCCACAGTGCATTATGAAATTCTACCTTCATTCCACTTCCGAAACCCACCTATTGCATCTAGAGGTTACAATACGGGTACCGCTATTTACGGAAGCAGTGTAAGACCATATATGACCCATAGTGTCGAAGATTTCTCCGGAGGAAAATCTGTTGAGAACGCGTTGAAAATTCCTACCTTAAAGCTACAAACAAAAGGTTTTCGAAAGGGAGGAGCTCCAATATGCAATCTAAAGTCACTTAAAACTACGTAGGCAGCCTGAAGTACTTCATGGTGTTTCACGTTGCCGGACTTACAGCAAAATCTAGTGGAACTTCAAAGCGACACCTTCGCTTTAACACATATTGCAAAACGGGCATATTAAAATCAAACACGTTTCTGAAATCATATCAAACAGGACCTTCTAAAAATAGAAACGGGAGAGTTAATACCGTTAATAGTAAATAAATCTTTCTAGTATGCAAATTAACGTAATGCGCAAAATGGCGAAGCTGATCTGCATATTGGGTTTGCTCAACCACATTACTTCCACTAATAATAAAAGAACAAATACAAATATCACAGCTGAAGAAAGTTTGATAACCTTGTTTTGCGTGTTCCTACATTTAAATGAGACTGTGCTAATTGTCCTTCTCGTAATACAAAATCTGTCCATTGTTAGACAATAAATATTTGCAAATACAGTATTATTATGTTTACCCAAATGGTTCATATATTTATAATATGGCGCAATTTTATTTACACAGTGTTTAGTCTCCGTCATTGACAGGTAAGATTGCAGTCGCTGTAGTTGCTTAATGTTAAAGCTACTTTATAGAGTAGCACTTATATCTAGCAGCTGTGACCCATTGGTCAGTACATCTTTCTATAGTTAAGCCCAAATTTCTGTATCTTATAGTTGTATTATATATAGTCCGCCGATGGTTATCGTTGTCAAGATTTCCCTCAAGAAGAGAGCACCCATTTGGTAGGTACTATTGGCTTTCATAACCCAAATTTTTGCCCATGTCGTGAGAAGGAGATACATAATTGGGCCAATCACGCTTTCCTGAGTCATTACAGACTTAATTGGGACCAATTATGTGTAAGTTTCTAGATATTTCTCAGAGAAATGTGTTTCGGTAAAGTATGCTGTTCATACTTCAAAGCAGATATAAGGTAACCCCTTTCTGATGTTACTGTCATGTCATGTGGAATTATTGGGACACGTCCAGAAAATCAGCAGGACATTAACGCTTTAACAATTCCATGTATTTTGTTAACAATCAAAAGTGTAGGAAGAAGATTGATGCTAATGGTACATAGGATGGTACATCAGTTATTTTCTTACCAAGCTTCGCATTAAGTATAATTTGAATTACTTTCAATTGCAATTGGACGTAGCATAATTGGGATTAATTATCTTGTTACGGCTTTTTAGTGAAAGTTCTTTCAACAATGTATCACTAATAAAATCGCAATTCGCAGCTATATGCGGTTTACTTCAATTGTGTCTTCACACATTTAATGCGGCGTTTCGTGTCTCTACATATTTATTAATTTTAGCCTTTGATGTCTTCGGTCACTCACGCAGCACAGTTTCATTGGTGCTCGTAAAGAACAGTCTGGACTAAATCACACATCTTAAGTAATTATCGTTGAACACCAGTTGCACAATAATTGACATCTGCTTCTCGCAGGTATTCCCGGCGATGCTTTACTATTACGCCGCTTAAAGACGAAGGCGTTTTCTTTCACAACTTACTGAACATATGAGTCGCTAAACAGCAATATCGGTAGAGAACTCTCCTTGAAGTTAACAGGCTACTATTACTATTACTTGGTTCTAGGAGTTCTTCAGGAGAATATAGAAGCGCTCACTTTTAACTGACGCTGGGTTACACATTCAAATCTGAGGGCGACCGTTGTGCACTTGTACCTACGACTAAAGCCCACATTCTGTCTCTGTCAGTTTGAAGCAAACTTCCGCTTCGAATGGTATGCGCACACGCATCAGCGCAAATCACCTAAACTAGCAGTGTCGTTTATTGTTGACGCAGAAAATCTAATTATTATTAACATCTACCAACAAAAATAACGAACATGTCAATGTATAAATCCACTGTACATCAAAATGTGAGATTTCCGTTCCTCAGAATCTGTTTAACTTTAAAACATTGTAGTTAATTAATTTATCAATTTTGGACTACATTGCTGGAAAGAAAGGTTGAAATATCATTTAACAGATGATTAGCAAAGCTTTCAGACAATAACATTTTTGCCCCAGCAGACTCTTAGAGAAGTTTAATTGCATTTGTTACCTTCCACATCGAATAAGTGCATATCTACACAATACTGCTTTTGACTTCTCTGCTTAGGACCTTGAATTGCTTTGTATCCCTAATCAGCTTTGTCGCATTTCTGAGAGCAAAAACGAATTTCTTCGTAGTCTCCATTTTTCTATAATTATGTCTTTAATAAATCTGAAACAGCCAGCGATATCTCTATATCCATGTGTGTCAGGATTTTCCAGCCCATGGTAAAATATTTCGTTTCGTTCACTTAAAACGGACTTTAGTGGAGAATTAATTGGTTTGCGGTTATTATTTCTCGGAAGGCATCCCAATTTTTACGTTTCTTGGTTAGTACGTGTTCTAAGCCAAAAATCTGGGTTCACACATCAGAAACTTCAACAACCACAAATATATTTTGCTGGCCTCAATACGATATCCTCATCCGACTATGACAGTCGTGGGTCTTAATGCCTTAACAACCCCAAAGAAAAGCGACCGATACCCCTTCAGTGAGGACGTTTTCAACAAGGCTAATAACGACGATGAGTAGGACAATGAGGGGTCTCACCCTATTATTAATATGGGCATTCATAGTAGAGTTGTCAATGGTTGCCTGACAGGTCTAGGTTATACTTTTTGTTATGCAGAAATCTAAGATATCCAGCATTTTATGTTGGTTTGTTGGCCAGATTGTAGGCTCCCCTATGAACAATTATATATTATTCGGCAATATCGCAGTTGCCTTCATCTTAGAGCTTTCAATCTGGATTCTCAGTACTGATGCTTGGTGCTGTAAAGCGCTCCTGGAATCATTCTACATCCAAGTGGTTTAAAAAAGACGTTAAGTTATTCTTGAAGATATGGTTATGAGGGCGCTAGTTGCTTGGAGATTTCGTAAATGTTGAATCTATATTAAATGAAAGAGGATGAAATTTCTTTCATTTTATGAAGGTGAAGTTTTTTTCTCCGATCAATCGTTCAACCGCGAGAGCTCCGCGAAATTATAGTGCAGTGAAATGGTAGAAGACAGGAGAAGGTTTTGAAGTTTTGATATTTGGTTCCTATATGCTTTTTGGGTCGCTGTTCGCGAATATTAGGTTTTCCTACATTTCATGTATAAATATTTATTTCATATACCATTTCTTATTTACGAAAAATGGATAGTTTTCGAGTTACTTTGAAATAAACTGAGATAATTAAATTTTTTGTTATTGCTTTTAACACCTAACTTTACGGCGCAATCGCGGCTGAACTATTGATCAGAGAAAAAACCTCTAGTAAATAAAATGTAGGAAATTTTATCTTCTTTTATTTCATCTAGGTTAAACATATACGTAATTGAATAGTTTTCGAGTAATTTTAGAGAAAAACTAAGAAAACCGTCCTTTACACCGTTTTTTGCTTAGGAAAACGTGTTTCCGGTCAAAATTCTTGTTGGTAAACCTGATATTCTTGCACAGCGACCCAAAAAACCTATAGGAACCAAATATCAAAACTCTACCAAAACCTTCCCCTATTTTCTACCATTTGACTGGACTATAACTTAGCGGCGCTCTCGGGGCTGAACGATTGGTCGGAAGAAAAAACCTCAAATACATAAAATGTAGAACATTTTATGTTCTTTCATTTCGTATGGGTTCAAGATTTACGAAAAATAGATAGATTTCGGGTAATTTTAGAAAAACTGAAAAAATCCGTTTTTACACCGGTTTAGCTTAGAAAAACGTGTTTCCAATCAAAATTTTTGTTGTAAAACCTGATATTTGTGTACAGCGACCCAAAAAACATATAGGAACGAAATATCTAAACTCTACCAAAATTTTACCTATTTTCTACCATTTGACTGCACTAATCTGACACTAGCCGTTGTTATTTTTTTGAATCCGTATTGTTACTTCACAGGATGAACTGGACAAAATTTTTCAATAATCGTGCACAAAGACTACAAAGAGTGTTATCGTGTTGGCACATTTATGGGTAGATATGTTTTATATTAATTTCTTTTCACTTTAATTTTTAGTTAAATACAAATACTTAGAGTCTTATGTTTGTTTATATTTTATTTTTATTTTAATTTCTTATAGTGTTTAATTGGTTTACAACTGTATATTGTTGGTTTTTTAATGGCAAAAGAATTTAAATTTGTACATATAAATATTCGATCATTAGTTAAGAGTTTAGTTGAATTGAGAGATCACGTTATTATTAATGGGTGTGATATTTTAGCAATTAGCGAAACATGGTTGAAGGATAATATAATAGATAAAAATATTGAATTACCGGGATATAAAATAGTACGTAAGGATAGATTACACAAAAGAGGAGGAGGTTTAGCGCTTTACATTCTGAATTCTTTAGAAATCAGTGTTATTCCTACATCTGATTTAATTGAACAACTGTGGATCAGGCTTAAAATTAACAAAAAGCAATATATTTTTGGTGTCGTATATAGGCCACCTGATGTACTCTATGATCAGTTTTTAGAGGTGCTTGACAGCACTATTTCTTTTCTAATTACAGACTGTGATGAATTGTTTTGTACCGGCGATTACAATTTTAACATGCTTGACTTAACCGATGTAAAAACTCAAAAAATGCAATCTTTAATCGACAGCTACAATTTAAAACAAATAATCAAAATGCCAACTAGGTTAACTGCTAAAACAGCTACACTTTTAGATTTAATTATAGTACCAAATAATAAAATAGTACGAGATTGTGGTGCTTCGGACTTTGGCTCGACGGATCACCAGATCGTGTACTGCACTATGTTGCTTGAAAATAAAAAAATAAAATGCCAGTATAAAAAATACCGCACATACAAGCACTTCGATGAGCAAAGTTTTAATACTGATTTATCGTTATTGGATTTATCTGGTGTGTTTCGTATGGGTAATATTAATGATAAAGTAAATTATATTACAGAAAAATTAATTCAACTGCACCCTATACTTACTCCAGATTCACAAAACCGCCTGCTCCATGGCTCACCGACAATATTAAACTGATTATGAATCTTAGAGATAAGGCGTTAAAAAAATTTAAAGAAACTATGAAACCGTCGCACTGGGATTATTACAGGCAACTACGTAATTATGCAACACAGGCAATAAGAAATGAAAAAAGGGCATTTTTTGAATACGAGCAAAACTTTCAAAATACAATATTCATACTAAAGCTAAACCAGAAATACCAGCATCACTGAAAGATCCCAACAAGATTAATGATTTTTTTGTTAATTCAGTACCGACAGTTGGCAACAATACAATCCCAGCAGTAAATTTTTATAGTGAAAATCGACTCCTTAATGAAAATATCTCGTTTAAATTTAAACAAGTAAATGAGGAAGAAGTTCTTAGCGCCATTAATAAAATCAAAACAAATGCTGTTGGTGGTGACGGACTAAACATAGGTATGGTGCGCTTATGTTTATCTCACATCTTACCCTACATATGTCATATAATAAATTTTTGTTTAAAAGAAGGAGTATTTCCAGAAAATTGGAAGCTAGCTCTGATAACGCCTGTGCCAAAGAATAATAACCCCAGTGAATTGAGAGATTTTCGGCCCATTAGTATATTACCTGTATTGTCAAAAGCTTTAGAAAAAATAATGGAGTTGCAAATAAGGACTTATTTAGAACAGTTTCATATACTTCCTAATACACAGTCTGGATTTAGACCGGGGTATAGCTGTAGTTCTGCTCTTCTTAACATCACGGATGACATTATTTCAGAAACTGACAACAGCAAATTAACTCTTCTTGTATTGCTTGATTATAGTAAGGCATTCGACACCCTAAATCATGAAGTACTTATTGCTATTCTAAAGTATATTGGATTTGGCACTACCTCCGTTAATCTATTTAGAAATTACTTGAGTAATAGAAAGCAAGTTGTTAAAATTGACCAATGCACTTCTGGTGTTCTGGAGTTGAAGTCGGGAGTCCCGCAAGGCTCTATATTGGGACCGTTACTTTATACTATTTATACATTAACTTTTTCGAAACATTTGCAGTTCTGTTTATCTCATCAATATGCCGATGATACACAAATATATATATATCTTTTCAAGCAGATGATCTAGTGTCTACTTGTTCTAAAATTAATGAAGACTTAAGCAGCATAGTAGAGGTCTCAAAAAATCACTCATTAGTTATTAATGCCTCAAAAACGAATGCTATTTTATTTGGACCAAGTCGGTTAAAAGAAGCGGTAGCACCAAGTGTATCTGTTTCAGTTGGAGGTCAACCTGTAGTTCTCGCTGATGTTGTAAAGAATTTAGGATTAACAATTGATAGTAATTAAAAATTTTCTGATCATGTTGTACAAATTTTAAAGAAAGCCTACGGTACACTTAAATGTTTATACCCGTATAGACATTACCTGTCAATAAAGACTAAAAGTAATTTGTGTGAATCTCTGGTTCTTTCTTATCTTAATTATTGTGATGTGGTATACGGCCCTTGTTTAGGTGCTATGGATAAACTTAAATTGCAACAGATTCAGAGAGCTTGTCTACGTTATATTTATGGGGTGAGAAAATATGATTCTATATCTCATAAACTTAAAGATACTGGTTGGCTGACCACATACAACAGGCGGGTATTGCATACAGCTTATATGTTTGTCAATTTAATAAATAGTAAGTGTCCAGTTTATCTGTACGAAAAAGTTGATTTTAGGTCTGATGCCCATGGTATTAATTTACGTCCAACATCAACAATAAGCATTCCGAAACATAAGACAGAGAGGTATAAATCATCATTTAGCTACCAAATTGCTGATGTCCTAATTAAACTGAAACCTGAATTTAGGTCTAAAAGCCCTGTTTTCTTCAAAAACGCCTATAAAAAATATTTACTGTCCTTACAGGTGTAAGGTGCTAATCCTGACACACGTTCTTCCTCCATGCCTACTTATTTGCTTAGCTCTTAATTATGGTTACTATTACTTTATTAATTAGAATTTAAGCCAATTATTTATTTTCTTAATTTTGCGATTGCTGCATATCAAATTCACTTTTTCCTATTAATTAATTATTTATATTTACGTCAAGGTTAGATGTAAGAACAGCAATGCTGAATCTCGCCTTGTGAGTTCATATTTATGAATAAAAGACTATTATTATTATTATTATTATTATTAATTATTTATTATGTTACATTGCATCTCAACTACTCCGCATAATTCAGCGAGGGTGTCCCGATAAGTTGTTGAACTTGGCGTCCTTAGCTGTAGGTTGGCTACTGCTTATGACAATTAGCTAAAATGTATAGAGTATTCTTTATGCCCACGATTTTCCTCGGGCAGTCTGTCATGAGTTATCATTTTGAATATTAACAAGTTTCGACTTTAATATTGGACGCTTTTATATACTGTTACATTTTACCCAAAACAATTGTTAAGAATCCAACAGCAATAGAAATACAATGGCGAACGTCGAGATTCTAGAAAGAGTTCCCGAGAGATAATCTCTAAAAATAACTGGTGAAAGGTGAACATACAAAATAAGCTAATATTTAAAGAGCCAAGTGGATTATGATGTATAGCTACCAGAAGTTGATGTTAACGAAAACTAACAGAGAAATTTGCAAAACTGCCAAGAATCAATATAATTCACAGGAAGACGAACAGACTAAACCCCCTCTTAATTTTAAAGAGAAAAATCGATAAATTCAGTTCAGCATTTTATAAGCAACGTAAGCAGGGTTGAAAAGGTTTTTTTAAATGTTGGGTTATAATTCTGCTGCAGTTATTTTTAGAAAAATCGATTAGAGTTTAGTATCACCTGAATATTTAATTGAATAATGCTTATAGGGCGATTAATTATCTAAATGTAGTTTATTGTTTAGTCTTTAGCGCACCAAAACGCTTTTAACTAGTCATCTACTTTAAGCAGTAGGTTTGTCAACATTTGTAACTAAATGACTTATGAAGAATGACAGAATCGCATATAGATGTACATCAAAATGATATCTGGACAGCATTATCACCCACCCATACCGTTGCTAAATGGATAGGTTTAACGCAATTTAAAGTTGGGGGGTTGTCGCGTTCAAGACGGATTACGAAAGAAAATTGGTGTTCTCCACATAGTTTAGCATTTCATGCATTTATTTTGTGCATAGTTGTGCTAATGATTGCGATGAACGATATTTGGAAGTCGTTTGAGGCGTATAACCAGCTTGATGAATATATGATAGCGTACGAAGTTCATGCAACAGTTGCTGTTGTTACTTGTATAGTAATCAATAATGCCGCTTTCTCGGCAAAACAAGTAGGAAATGTTCAGGCAATAATAAAACTTAATAATAACTTGTCTAAAGTTAACGTTGCGATTAACGATAAAGTTACCAGGTGGTTTAGTATACTTGACATGTCATGTTACTACATAATTTTTGGCATGGGATATTCTTACGAGTATGTAATACGATGGACCGCTTGGAAGCTGTGCATTGCGAATACTTTATATTTTGTTACTAACATCTGTACGATTTCAGCAGTGACTACTTTTAGATGTTGGATGTTATTGATAGCACAACGATTTGAAGCAATACACAAGCATGTAAGTCGGCTTCGTTTACCCACTGACATAGAAGCAGACGAAATTAATATTTTCGCAGCGTTTCATCTAGAATTAGGAAATATCGTTAACTTAATAGAGAAATGCTGGTGGATACCAATTATAGCAACTTTTACATTTAATTTCTCATACATTATTATTCAATCCCATCATTTAGTTATAGCAGCGCTTGATGGAAAATATGAGCACGTTCTTTCTTCTACATTTTGGACTGTCACCTATTGTACAGATACGGGATTAACAGCATTTTGCTGTCATCTCCTAAGAATGCACGTAAGTAATATTTAATTCTTTTTTATATTCAATGTCTTTGAATCAAAGATGTATGTTAGTCGATAGACTATAAATTACTTATCCGTAATATGTATATTGAATGAAGTGTTTTCCTTGCATTTTTCGTAGTCCCCTTTTTTGTAAATTCTTGAAACTATGGATATAGACTGCCTTTGACATATCCTTGATCAAATATATACTATGTAAACGTCAATTGACTTAACCTCTAAATTTAAATATTGATTGTTATATACATTTTGTTTTGTGAAATTTCCCGGTGCATAGATTATGTTTTATTAATTAATTATATGATGACTAAGTAAATTACCTTGTCAACATAAGAACCCTTGCCCATGTTGGGACATGCATTTAAATGTGAAGGTAGAGTAAGTATTAGGAATTGACGGTTTAGTTAATCTCGGATTGTATATAGCACCTTTGGATATTAAATTCCCATCTTCTCTCGGGTAACTGTTTATACAAAATTAGAAAATTAATTTTGTTTTTTATCGAAGTTGCTTAACAGATGTATTTTGATATGGTTTCCAACCTATGACGCCTCTAACCTTTAGAAAGATCAAAATATCAAAATTTTAATTGTGTAGTTGTTAAAGAAGACATGGTAATTACGACTCAAAACTAGGAAATATCGATATTAACGGCACGGAGCGCCCAGTGTGTCAGAGGGTAAACCCAATTGGGCCTTCGCCTCCGTTATACAGACAGATTCACAACTTTTGGGTATACTGGGTGTTGTTCCACTGTTCGATCGATAATTTAAAAAAATAATCCGGTAATAACGTACCCAAACAAAAACTAGCCTCAACTACATTGCAAATGTTCCTATAACAGGAGTTTTGTCTGCTGCTTCTCGGAAGGGAGTGGTTTGTTTCGATAAATGTAAATTAGGACAATGTGTTGGTGAACTAGTTGTTGCTGTTAAGAGGTGCGCCTCAGGCTTTAAAAATTTCGTTAGGATCTGTTCCCCTGAAGTCTAAAATGAGAAACATCATTTCGGTTCGGTAACAGCTCTGTGTAACGTCCAGCCTCATACATCCGCGGAACTTACCTTGCTATTGATTTCTTGTAGGCCACTAACACTCTTTACACAACCAAAAATACAATATGACGTCGCATGCAATCACAATAAAAAAAAAGTAAGGATTTATTTAACCTGGCTGACTTGATATTGAATACATATTGTATGGTGATAATTTGTATATTATAATAATTACAAAAATGAAATACTCACAACAAATACAAATCAGTTTTATTTTTAATAATAGTTAATTGTTGAATCTCAGGGTTTGTTGAAAATGTTCTGATTTGTATTATTATTTGCAATAATAAATGGTCTATTGCTTTTTTATATCTTATTCATTGGCTACTCAGATCAAAAGGGTTAGGTTGTTACACACAGTATCACTTTTACTCTTGTATAGCAAATGCCCACTTTCTAATGAGTGACAGTTAACCTGTAAAATGAATGGTAGACAGAGCTGATCGAATACACAAAATTCAGAGCAATTTGATCGAACATCGCTCAGCGATCAATAAATCCACCTCAGGTAATCAAAACCAATGCAATTTAATGAATCAAGTAGTTTGGGCTAACCTGTATTACGTCATGGGTAACGCTAACTCGCAACTGTTTTACTTCCTGCTTCACGAATCCACGTCCTTCCACCACAAAGCCAAGGGACACCAAGCTTGTAATCTCTTTCTGGAACTCACTCTGCAACCCGTCTCTGGACCTCACACGATGTCTGCCCTAGTTGGACCACGATGCTGTACATTTTTCGGAGCTCCCCTGGTGTTTCAAATTTAGGTCTAAAGTTAACGTCGTACCTGCAGAACACCTCCTATGGTCGCTAAGACTGTAACTTTTTTCTGTGGAGCTTTCCGCTGCTGCTGTCTGGTTGTAAGCCACAATGAAGGCGCAATCTACAAGTTGCTTACTGTAATTTGCTTTGCATTTGCTGCCTCAAAATTCGCCGAATCTGGTCCGGAAAACGAAATCAAGTTAGCGAAATTTCAGGATTACTTACCTCTGGGATAACACTTTATAACTTTGTGAAAATTTCCACAAATGGACTTTGCACACAGGTAATGAAATAAAACCAACAATTGGCACAACATGATAACTTTTACGTAAATAAAAATTTAGTTTCTGAGGGCCATTCTTAAAAGCAGCTTCTGGCTTGGCTTCGCTTATAAAAACAATCGTAATTGTACATCTAGGTATCCTAACAACATGCTACAATTGTCTTCAAGTAGGTTTATGCCATGGTCTTTTTTAATAACTAAAGTGCTTTTGCATACCTAAATGTCAATTGTTGAATAAACTAACCTTACTGTGTTTGTTTTTCACTATATGTTTAATGAAACACTTGTCCACAGGTTTATTTAGCACTGCACTGTAGTCTTTCTTGTATTCTTCGGTTGACTTTTAATGGACTTTGCATCTTATGCCTTCTCACACCGCTTCCTTACCCTTCAGCTGCATTACAGATTGCTGGCATAATAAAATCGACACTAAACGCTGCATAAAACTTTTGTACCGCATCGAAACACCTCTGTATCCAAGAAAATTCACAATCTTGTCTTGACGTTATAAATATGAACCTGTCAGTCATCATAAATTGGATACATTTGCCATAACGAGCACAAATATTGAAAAATAAGCTGAACCTAACCCTTCCGATTGTGTTCTATTCAAATAATAACTTCTGTTTATCAAATTACAGTTATTGGTCATTGTATCTTGTGTAATTACTAATGTTTAATAGTGACTTATTGTTGCCATAAATAGAATATCAATTCTTGGCCTATTTGAATCTTTCTGACATGTTCCTATGTTAGCAAGGCAACTAGAATTGCTGTAAGAAATATATCATTACAATATATGTATAACAAACACAGTCTAAATAATAAGAAAACGGTTATTCCTACAACTAAATGACGTCATAGGTGGTTCACACGCTTCTAAAAACAACAGCTAATGATTCTTGTCAAACATTTGGGTATAGGTTACTACTACTTAAAAACCTAACGTTTATGGATAAATCATGTCGATAGTCAGCTGTTTAAAAAAGGGCCACTGACTGATTAATTGATTGCAGCATTTATACTATAGCACCAACATGAGCGGTTAATTGTAACAACGCAAGACCTTATCTAGCATCCTAGCGGCACCTTTGTGCGTTTTATGGAACACGACTTTTCCGTTGCACACTTGCTGTACGATGTATTATGCATACAGAGATGGAATTTGACCGTGGCGAACTTTTATATCTATTACTAATAGGGGATATTTAAAGAAACTTTCGTATCTACATGATTAAATAAGCCCTGTCAAATCATCTTGTAGATCGACGCCCATGCTCGTAGTCAATCTTTGAAATGTCATTGTTAATTATCTGTTCGACAAGCTCACGCAGTCTTCAAATATCTAGCGTTATATAATATATAATTCCTGTTTTTCATTTGCTAGGGTGAATTAAATTTGAAAGTACATCTTCACCAATATTTGTCCACAATATTCCATCAATACAAGAGGATTTACGGTGTTTATTTTCAATGCAGCTGTTTCAGCTTCTACTGACTAGATTTCTATATTTTTCGTATTCTCCGTAATTACTGATATATTACTTTTTTTTTCTCATCTCCCTCCGTTATAGGTACTATTTGAAACTCAAGGAATTAAAAAGTTTTTTCTTGCGACCACTATTGTAAATGCTCAAAATTGTACAAGTCCCAAATTGTATGAGAGTGTTCTTACCCACAACCATATGTAAAATGGACCGATTGCACGATTGGAGATTTAATGACTTATTTTGTTGGTAGCAACAATGATTCTTGGTTTTGCTTACCATAATTATTCATTTTTATAGTTTTTATTTGTACGAAGCGATGCAGAGTGGAACAGCTATCAGTGCAACCACCTTAATTTTAAGATGCAGGTACAGTACTCGTATGACAAGTAATAAAACGTCTGTTTTTATTTAACGGAATGACTATAGTAGTAGGTTGTAAAAAATGTATAGTATGTAACTCCAGCTAAAGAAATTACTCGTGGAATTGCGCACTCGTTCCGCTACGAGAGTTCTGTTTATTTAACGACGGTTCCGTTTTTCAAACGCATTCAATTAATACTCAAAAAACATTAGACAAAAAATATGTCGGAGCTCTGCTCAATACACTTGTATCAGAAGACGGTAACGTAAGCGCAGGAACAAAATTGAACTGTAAGAAACATATTTATGATAAGGTAACCTTTATCTAAAGAATGTTAGTTCTGTGTAAAAGAACTTGCTTTCCCATGATCGTTCAAGAAACAGCTTGCAAGTCTAGCAGAGAGCACATTTATCTTTAAGCTACAAAGCATTTTAAATACTTCTCCATCCTGATAATCTTAAATACGGTGAATTGGTATTGAAGTTGCATTGTGACGATAGAGTAAGTTAATACGGTAGCTTAATTCTGCGGTTTTCGCAATTGTTTTATTAGTTCTAATTTGATGGGGTCAAGCTCGCAACAAAAATATAATATAATGGTTACGAGCACAGCGATTAATAACATAATTATAATAAAAGAAGTTGAACTTAATCTATTTACAAAGTGGATATCGTTGTTTATCAAGATTTTTTATGGTGTGTTAATTCTATTTGTATAATGATTGGGGTTAAATGGATTTTTGAAATTAATTTAGATTGGTTTATTTTAATTTGCTTATACCAAGAATTTGATGGTTTTAATGACCAATGGTAGTTCCAGCAACATGCCATACATAAAATATGAGATATTGTTTAGAATCTTCGATCTCCTAATATATTGTTTGGGGACTGAAACAAAATTGTCGCTTAATTTTTGGTTTAAAAAACACTTCTTCTTCTTTCTCCCCTTCCATATTACCCTCTCGGGTGTCGGATTCGGGTTAGTTTTCCTTAGTCTCCATTTTTTCCATTCCTTCCTGGATTGTGCTAGTTGCTTAATTTCTTTCATACTTTTTCCCCTTTCTTTTCCCTTCTCTTCTATTTGAGTTATCCACTTCTTCCTAGGTTTTCCTCTTCTTCTCTTTCTGTGGTTTCTTGCCCCCCATATCTTCTTCACTAGTTGGATTTTATCTATCCTTACCATGTGACCGTACCAGTTTAATTGTCTTTTCTTTATTTTATTTGTTATTGGTTCTTGTTTAATCGAGTCTCTTATTTTTTTTTCACTACATCCCATTTCGTTTTCCCTGCTATTTTTCGTAAGTGTTTCATCTTCAATGCATTTAGCTTTCCGATGTGTTTTTTCTGTATTGTCCAATTCTCGCTTGCGTATATTAATGTCGGCAATATGATGGTGTTGTATATTTTTATTTTTGTGTGCTTGTTTATTTCTTTTTTTTTCAAGCATTCATTTTAGAGCATAATATAGTTTATTTGATCTGCTCATCCTACTTGCTAATTCTATATCTGTGCTTCCATAATCTGTTATGATGTTTCCCAAATAATTAAATGTTGTTACTGACTCTAGGTTTATGTTATTACATTTTATTTGTATAATATCCGATTCTCTCTCATTTACGAACATTATTTTGGTCTTTTCTATGTTTATTTCTATTTTTAAACCCTCTATATCTTCCATCCATATGTCTATTAACCTTTGCATCTTCACCTTGGAGTCTGCTATCAGTACTATGTCGTCTGCATACAATAAAGTGTGAATTTTAACTGGTTCCAGATTTTGATATTCCATTGTTGTTTGTATTCTTTTCGTTTTTTCTCTATTATTTCTAAGCAATTTGTCCATGAGTAATATGAACAGCAGGGGGCTAAGACTGTCCCCCTGTTTAATTCCTTTCTTCCATTTGAAAACCTCCGATCTTCTCCCCGCTATCTGTACTTTCTTTTTTACCCTTTCGTATGTACTGCGTATGATTTAGATGAGGTGTTTCGGAATGTTCATGTCTTCTAGGCTTTTCCATATTACTTTCCTCTCTATTGAATGGAAAGCTGCTCTGAGATCAATAAAAGCCAGTATAAGTTCCGGTCTCTAGGCTTCGATCTATTAGGTCCCTTATTATAAACATGTTGTCACAGAAAACAATTAGAAATTTTAACAACTGGTTGCATCGCTCCGGCAGCTCACACGTTTATTTACCCTTCTAAGCATGTTGCGAATAAGGCGTTCAACTGAGTCTTGCAATTACTCATTCCAGGCAACTTGTTTGGCAACCGTTCCTGAAGGTTGTGGCAAAGTAAACATCTTTCGTCTCATCATTTCCCAGGCAAGTTTAATAGGCTACAATATTAAACAATCTGTAAAAGGCTTCACCAGAACTTTCCTCGCCCGAATTAGATCAATTTGCAAAATTTAAAAAAAGTATCCCGCAGAGGTTTGAACCCACCGCACCTGCATAGCGATGGTAACCGTATCTGCGCAGCGATCGTAACTGCATCGATAAGTCTAACTGCGCCATCAAGCCTTAGAAATAAGTGCGGCGCGCGCTTCTCTTGAACAGAACGGTTTTATTGTTGAAACGTTTTTACTCTTTTGTGACATTATCCTGTATCGGTTGAGTCCTATTTTAAGCAAATGTAAATCCTGACCTATGTGAAAGTTACAAATCTTCTATTTCAAAAGTAATCCAAAAATAACCAAAATTTTATTTTTTAAGGTGCCCACCCTGTATATATTTATATGAAATTGTACCGCTTTTATGCGAGGTAGATATATAATATGTATGCAAAATATCTTCTTCCTCTAACAATTAGTTTTTGAGCTGTACCGCCAACTGACAAACAGACAAACAGATATACAGACAGACGCACACACAGAAGGAATTGAGAAAACCTCTTTTTCGTCATCTAGGGACCTTGAAACGTGAAGATCTGAAGAAATATTGGAAGCTGATTTCTTCGTAATTACAACACTTCCTTCGTCTTTCAGACGAGGGAAGTAAAAATCAAAATAATGTTTGTATTTTAGGTGGGTGCAACGATTTTTGTGACACTGAGTATATATGTGACTTGCGTGGTACATCTGCAGTTGGCTAGCGACGTTTGCCGCTGAAGTCGACAATGCCACTACCGTCGCGGGCGTTTCGGATTTCGCTTAGAGAAGGTTAGGCGTAAGTGAATCTCTAGTCTCCTGAAGTAATTCCAAAAAGGTTCCAGGGGGCAACGGTAGAGGTTAAGCGCAAAAAATGAAACCTTCCTATATTTCCCACCTACCTAACATGCTCTCCGGTATTGCTCTCGCACCATAGCTTGAGAACAATGCTCATGGATGCAACAAACTTCGGCACGTATTTTCTGTAATTTTAGTACATACAAATAAACGAAATTCACGCTAGACAAAAAACGGAAACGCTCGGTGTGACGCACGCTCTCGATATATGGCATACCTTTAAGGGGATTTTTTTGTTTGAGCAAATACTTTAGCAGGTTATATTATGCGTCAGTTTGTGTCAAAATTGACGAAAAACCTAACCTGCTAACCTCGAATTTGACATAGACTTACAGTCTTGCCAATTTTTAAGTAAAGTTTTAGATAGCATTATGTAAAATTCAAAGCATACTAGATGTAATTCTTTTAAGACACTTGGTATAAATGACAAACAGAATATACAATTAACAGTAAATAGAATTTAATAATCACCAAATGTGTAATAATTATCAAATGTAGTTATAAAAGCAATATTGACAAACAACTCCAGTAAAACCTGGCGGTCTACTGGGCAAACACACTTTGTAAGTTTGGTGTCAAACCAAATCATAAGCTCAACAATTTATATCATTATTATTGAAATTCCAAACATTACACACCAGCAAACATTATTTCGCTCAGCTGATAAAAGGTCACCCGCCATTCATATACAATCATGTCACAGTTGATAATCAAACTATTAAAAAATCCACATCTAAAATGCTATGCAAACATTCCAGCAATTATACATCTCCGCCGGCTTGCACACTGTTAAATTGATAGCGATGGTATCACCGCGTACACAATGAATGCGTTTTTTAGTAGTTTCCTGTATGATAACGCAATGGCGTCTGATAAAAGCTAATTAAATTACATGATTCCAAAAGCCTTTGGTTATCACCGCATAAAATCTAAAAAAAATTCACCAAAAACAAACCGCTGAATTATGCAAAACAGTATGCACTTACTGCTATTTATTAGGAAACTCCTTAGTGGTGTTCTCAGAGTTAGCAATCAAGTGTGAAGACAGCTTGAGGTAACGCAGGCATTCCATGGTAGAAAATGTTGTGGGAAGCGTCCGTGGATCGGGAGCACGTGCAGGATTTTTGCGCTCAGCGATTGACTTTCTCCGGGGCACAATGCTACAAAAAAGATATCCGAGGAAGATAAAGGCCTAATTACCACTTGATTAGTACTGAAACTAATTAATATAGAAGATCTTACCCTAAGTTGGAGAACGGGCCTTAACGAATTGCAAGCACAGCCGCCTTAGCGTAAGCTGGTATCAGAAGAAAGCAACTCGAAATCCTCAATCCATAAACGCCCATATCCAAGGTTGCGCGTTTTGAGAAAATACAATTCTTTTCGCACATGAGGTGCGAGCATGGCTATTTGAATTAGAGATGCGAATAGAAATCGAAAGCGCACTTCACAAGAAACTCTAAAATAAAACGCGGCGTTACAATGTATACCACAATATTTTGGAAAATCATTTTGCAAGAACATGGTCTATTTAAACTATTTCGAATATTTTAACAAGTTTAAATGTTCTTTATTGGTCATCTTATTGATTTGACGCTGTTTCAGAAAAAAATCTTTAAAAAACAAGTGCACTTGCAATTCAAAGTCATTACTGATTTTTAATTACTAAGGAAAGTTCGGTTTAGTTAAAACTTTGTACCTACCTAAACCGAAGATGGAATTTAACAAAACATAATAAAACAATGTTTAAAATTATTACAGTTACAGCATCATATAAAGAGAGGTTGCTAATATTATATTATAGAATTACTTTCCATGCACTTTTAATTTTGCACAGGTTACAGTTGACGTATTTACAGCCAGCGTAATATCTACATCAGACGGTCGGCGTTGTGTCTACTGCAATTGGTTGAAATCGAGTCAAAATGTTAGTTTCTTGTGCTGGAGTTGTTGCTGTAGTCGGCGTTTTGTCTACGGTCGGCGCAATGTTCACTTTAGGAGCCGACGTTGTATCTACGTCTACTTCATAGTAGACCGTCGGCGTTGTGTCTGTGATCAGCGTAGTGTCCACAATAAATTTTCGGCGTTGTATTTACGGTCGGTGTAGTGTTTACATCAGACGGTCGGCGTTATATGTTCGGTTGGCCTAGTGTCCAATTTAATTGCGGCGTTGTGTTTGTAATTGGTGCAGTATCCACGGCACGATATGATGGGCGTATTATACACTTCAGGCAGTTGCAATTGTTTCCGCGGTCTAATAAAGAAATGTTGGAGAATCTTATTTTGTTGAATCACTTCCCATGTAATTTCGCTTTAGCGATAAACGTAGACTACAAATCTTACTGTTGAAGTGCCCAGTTTCCACAGCAGGCGATCGGATTTGTGTCTACAGTCGGCGCAGTATCCACATCAGATGGTCGGCGTTGTCTCCGGGGTCGACGCAGTGTATACTGCAATGGGTTAAAGTCGAGTCGAATTTTTTTTCTTCAGTCGGCATTGTGGCCTTAGATGGCGTTCTGTCCACGGTCGGTGTAGTATCTACTTCAGGCAGCCGACGTTGTGTCGACAGTCCTAATAAAGGGGTGTTGAATAATATTATTTTATCTACTCCAGTGGGATAAGTAACGCATTACGTCACTCATTTGACACAATTTCAGTTAGGTAATGAAGCTCATTACACCACTCAGTTATGTAATGGTTTCATTACGCAACTGAGTTGTGTAATGACTTCATTACGTAACTGAAATAGTGTCAAATGAATGACATAATGGCATGTGCCTACTAAAATATTTTTGAAAATGACAGATCTGACATTTCTCTTAATGCACTTTTCTCAATTTTAGGCAGTCGTAGATAAAATTTTGTACAATACATGTGTGATAGTGCATCATTAATATACTTGTGTGCTTACATAACTCGTGCTACGCACTCGTTTGTAACTTACACACTTATATTAATGATGCTGTTATCCCACTTGTATAGTAAATAACTATTAAAGAATCACTTTCCATGCAGTTTTATTTTTGTGACAAACGTAGTCAAAACCAACGTACAGTTGACGTTGTGTCCGTGGTCGACGTAGTATCCAATGCAGACGATCGGCGCTGTGTCCATAGCATACGGTGGGCGTAGTGTC
This sequence comes from Agriotes lineatus, assembly GCA_940337035.1. Taxonomy (NCBI): domain Eukaryota; kingdom Metazoa; phylum Arthropoda; class Insecta; order Coleoptera; family Elateridae; genus Agriotes; species Agriotes lineatus. The sequence goes on from OW679194.1 coordinate 91,638,212, forward strand.
CATTTCAAACAGTCGGCGTTGTGTCCACGGTCGGCATAGTGTCCACAATAACCGGTCGGCGGCGTAGAGTCCATGGTCGACGTAGTGTTCCCCTTAAGCAGTCGGCGTTTTGTCCACGTTCGGCGTGGTGTCCACTCCAGACGGTCCGCGTCGTGTCCACGATCGGCATTGTGTCTAGTGGGAGTTCTGTCTATCCACCTCAACTGCGCATTAATCAGTTCGGGTAATGAACAGCAGATTCGGCAAAGGTCGGATATGCCTCTCTATAACCACACCTGGTTTAAAAAGATACAGTAGAAGCTGAGCGCTAACCTGGCTCATTGTTTCTAGTGCATCTCCGACAGGGTGGCCGACCAAAACTGCCGCACGGGTGGGGGAATATTATATGCTTAATTGCTAGAAACATCCTAGCTTTCAAAGGACGAATGTGTGTAGCTGTGTCATTTCGGAGACTTAAATGAAAGAAACAAGAGACAAAGAATTTTTTAATGCTTTGCAAGCTGTTCCCCATACACTACAAATGTCATAGGATAATTAATTTCCGCATTTCTAAATAATGAAAACTTTGTGCTTCAAGCCGGAGGGAAGACAAGTCTAATCTTTGTGGGAGTATTCAGATCAGAATCTATGTTATTTCAAAATATAATTAGAGAGATTGGAATCGCATGCGTTCTTACAAACACTAAGTTAGGGGTTAGGGGTTAAATGATTTTCTATTATAAGCGAGACGGTTTCATTTTATGGATTGCAATTGTTCAATCAACCAAATTTAACGTTGTTATAAATTGGTGAATTTAGAAGAAACAAGTCCAATTATAACCGTTTGTTAGTATTTGAAAGATGTCATTGCCTTCTACCTATAAAAATGAAAATGATATCTGGATTGCTTTATCGCCTACTACTGCTGTTGCTAAGTGGCTAGGATTAATGCAAATTAAGATTATCAGATCCGTTACTTCGAAGAGTTTTACGAAAGTCAATTGGTTTTCAACATACAAAATAGCTTTCCACCTTTTTATTTTATGTACACTAGCACTGACGGTCGTTCTAAGTGATATTTGGGTGAATTTAAAAGCTTCTACTAAGCTTGAACCGAATGTGGTACGATACGAGATTTATACTGCAATTGTCGTAGTCATCTGCTTGGTACTTAATAATGCTACATTTTCAAAGATACTAGTCATGATTGTAAACACGATAATGGAAATTGATGATAACTTGTTCAAAATTAATATTAAACTTAATAATAGAAAGACACGGTGGTTGAGTATACTTGGCATGTCATTTTTCTACGTAGTTGTTGGCATAGAGTACTGTTACGAGTATATATTACTGGACGACGTGTGCAAGTTATATCTCGTAAATACCTTATACTTTATTTTCGACATTTTGAATATATCAGTGGCCGCTACCTTTAGATGCTGGATGTTAATTCTAGGGCAGCGATTTCAAGCAATGCACAAATTTACAGGTGGCTTTCGTACTCGAAACGGAGTAAGAGCACACAATATTCAGTTTATAGCAACACTTCATCTAGAGTTAGTGACTATCGTTAATTTAATAAGGAAATATTGGTGGATGCCAACTTTAATAACTTTTAAATTGAATTTTTCATTTATTATTTTCCAATTATATCATTTAGCAATAGCAGTATATCGGGAAAAACCCATAAATATTCAGGAAGTTCCTTATTCTGCATTTTGGATTATCATCTATTGTACAGACATGGGATTAACAATATGTTGCTGTTATCTACTATCAAAGCATGTAAGTAGTGCGTATGAATGAGTGCTGCATTAATACAATGCATATTGTTATCTCAACTACTATTTATATTATTAAATGGCGCTGTAATACATTACAGTTTGTATCTCCTGACGTGGCTTGTGTATGGAGCAATCACGAAAATGATCTAAAACTGCATTTGCATGTACTTGCTGGTGAGTGGTAGATAATATTTTAGATGATTTTAGTGACTGTTCTATGCGCTGTAATGATTTCTTAAATTGCATTTGGCGCTTTTATTGCCAGCTAGCTCAATAGCAATGAGATTTCTTTTACGTTACTCACCATACTCAAAGTTAAGGTGGTGCTAAGCTGAAAAACTAGCTTGAAAAGTTTACTCGTAAATATGAAACCTTCTTTCCACCCAAATTAACGTACAGCACCAACTAATAATAATCCTAAATAACAACTTACCAGCTAATAGCTGTTTCTACCCTGCACTTATTTTAATCTTAAAGTAGATCTACGCACGAAAAGTTCTTTCTACTACGCAAGTGTATTAACAATAATGAATTCTGAACGTGAAAAGTTTTTTCTACTCGGGAATTGTACTAACACTGGTTAATTCAGCCAGCCGCGAATGCTTCTATGACTTCTTCAGCCTACCAGTCTGCGGCGCATGTGTCACCGCACCGACATGTCAGACTATAATATTCAACCGTGCTGAAAGACACCGTAGTAAAGTAAATTAGGTACTAAAGCACTCGCCTGCAGTGATCACTGCCGGATTACGGTTGTGTAATACTTGAACTGTGAGCTTCCGTAGTTCTCCAAGGCCATGCCTGCAAAATTTCGTCACGTAACCGTAGACGATCCCTCTATTGATTTCCTAGCTTCGGTTCGCCAAATTACACTGCTTGCAGAGCTTTGGCTCACTCTGTAAAGCCGGAAGGCTGCTATTTTAACTCTACATTTACTTGTGACATCCCAGGATTTATAAAAACTTCACTTTTGGCTAACGCTGTGTTCAGTTTCAAAACTATGTCACTTGCAGCTCAATTGTATTTGCAAACGAACCAACTTTTCACACCGGGCGCAGAAACGCTTCTCCTCGCTTGTAGTAGCATAGCAAATGCAAGGGTTCTGCTTTTACTTTACCATTAAAAATTAGCTCTCCCCGGCGACACTCCTGAGCCCGCGAACGAAACCACTTCACATGATCAAAGCAAGCGATCTACCAATATTTATCGATGTTTTTTGAGCGAAAGCTTTTCGGTTACAGCATCCGCGTTCGTGTTAAAAAAACGGGATTTGACCAGATACCAATGAAATTCATTGACGCTATTTTAAAGCTAACTAAGTCTATTATATAAAAAAACAATCAACCATAGATACAGATGTACCAACCGGCTGTATACTGAAATGATTTTCTAAACACACTTAAAAGGCAGGTCAAACCCGTTACAGCGCACATAACGTCGAAAAAGGATTCATGGGATAAATTGTATAGACGTTTTCAAATGATTTCTCTTGATATGAATGACTGGCAATATAATCGACGTTTTTTACCAATCATTCAATGTCAGGCATATTATAATCCCTTAGAACTATAAACTTTGTATCTACTGTCGTGGTTCTTGCTCTCTAAATGATAATTTAATTTTAAATAAATAATTAGAGCTACCAAAGCAAATATTTTAGTTTGGGTTCGTCAAAGAACTAATGAATTAACTAAGTCTCCCAGGGATAATTAAAAATGAGCTTTATAGTAACTCAAGTTTAAATAAATGATCGTAGCCCCTACTTCTGATTTAATCTACCTGCACTTTAAATTTTGTTGGCTAAACTCACGGTAGACAGGAGCTCTTACTCAAGGTATGGGTTTACAGTTAGTTTTTGAAATGTATTCGTACGCCACTGGAGCGTAGGTCAAATGCAAACTAATATGCTTCACTCGAGCTAATCGGTCACAAATTTACGTTATGAAATTTATCAGGTGCTGGTCGTTCAGTGTTTCTCAATATTAATTACAACAACTCAGTGAGCAGATCTAACAGGTAATTTTAAATCCTCCGGCTTAATTGAAGCGTCAGTAGCTTGTCTTTGGTTTTAAGAGAAAACACAACTTCGTTGTTTCTCAAATCGACGCTGCAGAATCCTAACCTCACCTCTACATTTTTTAATTAACAGATCTAGGCTAACTGAAGGTTTGAAATGCCTGGAATCAGCTTCTGAGCAGCTTTCCTTATGTGTCCGGTAAGTTTCACGTCCGTAGCGTTTAAATTGGCTTCATTAACCGACCTTATAATTTGACGCCGGCAGCGTCTCGATTCTCGGAAGGGTCAAACTGGGCCAAATCTTCTGCGGGGGAGCCTGGAATGAAGTGCCGTGCATGCAGGAGCTGGATGGGGTTGCCGGTGATGTGGTCTCTTACCTAGAATCCCCTCACGATGCCTGTAGTTGCTGGTACGAAGCTGGATCTCTGGTGCGAGGGTCGCTCGAAAGCAGATGATGAAAATTTCAAAAACTCAGGGAAAATTATGCCTTTATTTCCCCGGATGCACTGAATTATACTCGTCACAATGGTGCTATTATTTTTAATGTATTTTGATATTCACTAGAGAAAATCTTAAATTAATTGGAGATGCAAAAACCATGCTGTCAGCAATAATTTATTCAATTGTAAATTTTTTTAAAAGTTCGTTATAAACAAATGCACAAATTCATAAAACGGATATTCGAACTTATTCAACTTAGTTACTTTTTACAATTAAAATGCTTAAATCTAAAAACTTTTACAATAGTAACTTATTTACTAAATTATCCTATAATTTTGCAATTAATGTTTTTCGATATTTCTCGCACTGCACTCTTTTAACAGTCCTTTCGCATATCAGTTGCACTGATTAATTATTCATTTCGCGCACTTCCTTTTTTAATAACTTTGGTGTTCAAATAAATGTTCATTTCATTTTGCACTTTTAAGTCAATTCACTGTTTGGATTCCAACTAATCTTGAAAATTAATGATCCATTTTTTTATTAATTGCCTTAGATCTGTTATAATTTGTGCTCGTTGCACTTTTCTCTTAGCATTCTTCTTTATTTCCATATTATAATACGCTCAAAGAGAATGTTTTTATTAATGACTTATGATTTGCAAATACACTAGACAAGCATGTAATAATAATTTTCATAATCGATTCATTCTTAATTGGATTGGCTTTTACATTTCATCATCCCCTTTATTATTTTAAATTAATTAAATATTGTGTGAATCCATTCTCTACGGTTTTGAGCTCTGCCTTTTTCCTTATGTTATGAAATTAATTTACTTATTACTGGCATTGCTTTGCAAATATGATTACTACTTCAAGTCGGATTTATTTTATTTATTGCAATTAGATACCATCTCCCATTCTGAGCTTTTATGAATCATTCATTACTTTGCAGTGCTCACAGAGGTGGGATACAGGGCTTAAAAGCATTGCACTACTCAAATGACTTTCGTGTACGTCACTGGGCGAGCTAGGCGGAATATAAACACAACAAACATTAAATTTGATTTTAGCTCACATCCATATTTAATCGTACTTTGTACCTGTAAATCTTCACCACTGCTTTCCCACAGCTGTAAGCACACCGAAGAATACTTTTTAAATGCGGCACTAAGAACTTTCTTTACCACGACGGTATACTATATAAAAAATTTCAGCTAAGCCAATGGAGTCGAATATTACCTTTCAGTAAAACATATAACACCATATTATTAACTGAGATCTGATTCTTAACGTCTACAGTTTTGGTCCGAACACCTCTGGCAATAGACTACATTATTACCACATTAAAAAAATATTAGTGAGCAAAAAATCTTCTCCTAATGTTAGTAACTCTGTGACTTTGGGCAAATGTACCATCGATTTTATACAGTGGGTTCGTGCACTATCATTTTTTTAATAAAGATTCTGCAATATTTCACCCATACATATTTATAGCCAAAACGCTGGCATCTTTGACGCACATTGTAAACAAGCTTCTTATTTGCAGGGGAATTGTGTGTATTGATAAATATGAGCCGGTCTGGGAGGTGTAGTCGGTAGCATTTGCATGCAGAACTCGCTTATTCTTGATGGCTGCGTGAAATAACTGCTATTGCTGATGGAAAAAGAACATAATTACCATGGTTTTGGGTTCGCTCGAGCTATTGTGCAACACGATGACAAACTTTAATATCCTCATTTTTTATATCGCATTCCAAAACAAAGGAGATTTTCAAAATTTGATTTGAAATATTTTCGCTTGAAATTTCGGGAACTACTTGCAATTCCAAATTGTTTAGTCGGGAGCGTTGCTCCAGATGATTACGCCTCTCCATAATTTCAGACACATCGGTCTTCAATTTACTGTTTTCTTGGGAAAGGTAATCAAAAAGTTTGATTTTATTGGAAAATAGGACGAGAGTCGAATTCCTGGATTTTGTTCGAACAAAAGTTGATTTCATCAAGGAGATCCGACTGCTATTGTCTTACAGTGGTTAGTTCGAGATGTTTTATTTTACTCATTACGTCACTCAGCGTTACTGATTGGTTTGGGGACTACGTATTTGGTAGGACATCACAGTTTGCAACATTTGTTTGATTACAAAGTTTGCATTTCCAAGAAATACCAGCGTTTAATAGAATATCAGGCGATAACTAGACATATGCAAAGTAGAAAAGTTGTTTGTATAAACCCGAACACTGAATGGTATTTCTTTTCTTCCTGTCGGCAGATTGTCTGCATACAGCGCAGTCAGTCATTTTTCTTAAGTTCTTAATAGTTATTGTGACATAGCATAGAAAACTCTTAGGTATCACTCTTACTAAAAACACGGATTTACAGAGGCATTCATTGCCTACGATTCCAGAAAACCATTTGCAAGTACGGTGACTGGAAATGTCTATTTATGCTTTTATATTGGTTTCTTTTCTGCTTTGCATTTTTCATTCTAACCCTTTATACCCCTACTACTGGGTTATGATCTGATTGCAAATCTGTTCATGGATAAGTTTTAAATAAAGTGAAGATATTTATATATTTTTGTTTTACAAGAATGTAATCAAGTTAATTTCCATAAATCCCATTCTAGGTGTCCATGGGTAATGTCGAGGTGTAAAGCCTTTTTGGTGAAGGTCAAGGAAAGTATTTAGTGTGATCTAGTATTCTTCTGCAAAAGCACTTACTGCCGGTCTTATAAGGACCACTAATCTGAGGTTAACTTTAACTTAAAATAAACAACAGGGCATCAAAACCTTAGTGGTTATGACATTTTATTCGTTAGTAAACTAATTGTGATACACTTTTGTTCATTTTAACAGCAAATTAAAGTTAACCACAGATTACTGGTTTCTATAAGACTGGTTGTTAGTTGTTCTCCTCTTTTATTTCTCTCATTCTACCGGTGTGGAGTAATGTGAGCTTCAGTTCGCTCATCAACAATCTTTACATTAAGGTTTCCATGTTATTGTAAGATCTTGTTTATGAAGCTTTTTAAATTTTCTGATTTCTGTGTACAGTTTTTCTGTTTTCTCAAATTTTTTTGCCGTATGTTGAGGCATATGCTTGGATATGCTTGACACTGGGCTGCTTGATATTTAAAGTAACGTTATACTCTCTGATATAGGTACGAGGTTTCTCACATGTCTTGTAATGATGTTTTATACAATAATCCTTACTCCATGTTGATGTTCGTTATTTGGCGTTCAGAACTAGCTCAGGTATATTAAACTAGTTCTAAGGACAACCTCACACAAAATGTAGTTCTGATTTTTGGCAGAAATGTTCCCTAGTGTCCTAGAAGCCATCCCTTAAAATTCCCCGTTTCTGGGATGTCGGCATCGTAGTTTTTATAGCAAGATCAAGAAAAAGACACCATGTATTTATAAAAAAGCGTCACGAATAAAGTGACTTATTCGTTCATATTACAAAAAAAATTCAGAATGCAGAATTACAGCCAACTTCAAAATTTCAGAAATATTGGCCTACTTTTATGAAACCGTGTGTATTATTACCTCATAAAACGAGATTAAGGCACTATTGGTTGTTTACAAGCCCAGCCTGCCCGGAATCGTGACTTGATGGTGGTAATAAAGGGTTGCCGTCTGGCTTAGTCGAGAGGGCGTAGGTTATTCCGAGATTCTTCCGTTACATCGGGCACAGACTCGATAACTTATAAAGGGGCAAGTAATGTCTTGAGCGTCATTATTTCTCGGGAGGCATCCCAATTTTTACGTTTCTTGGTTAGTACGTGTTCTAAGCCAAAAGATGTGGCTTCACACATCAGAAACTTCAACAACCACAAATATATTTTGCTGGCCTCAATGCGATTTCCTCATCCGACTATGAAAGTTGTGGGTCTTAGGGCCGGTTGCAGAAAGCACCGTTAAGTCTGGTGTTAGCTAACGCGACGTCAAAGTGAAGAAAAACGAATCAAATCTCAAATCTTTATGGTAACTAATACATTAGTAAACAAAATTTGATGCGATTTTGTTCACTTTGACGCGACGTTAGCTAACACCAGACTTAACATTGCTTTCTGCAACCGGCCCTTAATGCCTTAACCACCTCAAAGAAATGCGACCGATACCCCTTCAGTGGGGATGTTTTCAACAAGGCTGATAACGACGACGAAGAGGACAATGAGGGGTCTCACCCTTTTATTAATATGGGAAGTAGAGTTGGAAATGGTTGCCTGACAGGACTAGGTTATATTTTTTGTTATGGAGAAATCTAAAATATCCAGCATTCTATGTTGGTTTGTTGGTCAGAGTGTAGACTCCCGTATAAACAATTGTATATTATTCGCCAATATCGCAGTTGCCTTTATCTTAGAGCTTTCAATCTGGATTCTCAGTACTGATGCTTGGTGCTGTAAAACGCTCCTGCAATCAATCTACGTCCAAGTGGTTTAAAAAAAACGTAAAGTTACTCTTAAAGATATGGTTATGAGGGCGCTATTTCTTTGGAGATTATATTTGCTGTATTTGGTGAGTTAGCGATGCTAAATAGCCGCTCCACAGCGAGTCTTTTCTCTTGGGTATTTAGCATTGTAACTTAACGTGGAAATTATGTTTTTGTTCCCCGTTGTATTGAGTTCGCTAAGTAACTTATACGTGAACCATGGTTTACAAACTACATTAAAAAAAGGCAGTCGAAAATAAAACGTTTATTAATGTTAACATTACAATAACAAAGTACTCTTAAGTTAATTACAGCAATGTATAGGTATATATGTAAAATTACTAACTGTTATCAATTTATAATTGTATTTGTGTATCCTGGGACCCTTTGACCTGCTGCAACCCAGTGCTTCTAGCGTACTTGTAGAGGTTCCCGCTAAGGCTATGTAGATGGGGCGAAGTGTTTGGTCACGGCGTTAGAAATGCAGAAATATGGTTGCTTGGCTACTGTAGATAAACAGATATTTTTTTTTGCAAGAACTTGGAGCTTTTGGTTTACTACAGGGATAATGAGAGAATTGAGTTCTGTAAGGTAAGTCCGCCTCTGTGCGGTTTGGATCCACAATTTAAGCTCGGGCGGCGTGTTTGGAGTCTGCAGATCGGGACATTTACTTTTCAAGCGGGGCATACTGAGGCAAGATCTTCCTTTAGCGACGTTATTTCTTAATGTGGCTCTAGTGCAGCGTCAGTTACGAGCCCGTGAGTTCATGTTTACAACAAGATCGATATACGGGGTATAGTTTGAAAGTTTTATACCTCGTCTAATGAATTTGGACGTACTCTCCGACACCATGGGCTTGTATATGCTCCTGAGAGTTTTAGCTTATCTACAAGGTTATCGGGATCTCGGCGTCTGTCGCTGAATTAGCCCGGGAATGTTACCCAAGCGTGGACCGGATTATCGGGAAAGCTTTTCGGGCAGCGATTGAACCTGTCGCTGTACTAGCTCAGAAATTCAGCTGGGGTATCGAGTACCAAACTATTGGGCAGAGATTTTGCCCGTCCTGAAGGCTACGCCTTGGTCATAATACCAGATAGGTTTCTCGGATTTGAGAAAGGTTCTAGCTAGGTGAGGCGGATTTGGAGAAATTTCTTTTATGGCCAGAGCGCGTGCTTTTATATCATTTTGGGGCTCGCGTTATCGAGTCAGCTGGCTGGTCGTTGAGCAGTGGTAAGTGTTATAGCCGCGTTAGACGCAAGCTGCTTTGAGGAGCACCGCGTCACTCCCACCCGAATCGTGCAGCCAACGAAAAACTGATAGCGGGTTAAAATATACCAAGATTGCCACATGCAAATTTAAAATAGTTGCAACTGTTTACAAGCAAAATTTGCCAAGGAGCTACCGTTACAGATGATTGTGTTGTAAATTGTTAAAATGAACACCATTTTTCATTTTACTTTTTATTAGTGGCCACTTGTGCTTAAAACAACCCTCTTTTTACATTTCGCTTTATATCGAGTATACTTGTTTCTAGGTTATTAGTGGGTTATGTATTTCTGAAACAACATGATGTTAGATAAAGCCAGCTGGTCCCATCAAAATTTAGCCGATCGCACCAAGTAGTATAGGTGGAAGCAAAAAACTCGAGTCTTTGCACCTCCCCCCCCCCCCCCCGCCGTTTTGAAGTGGAATGAAAGCTCTAATGGAAGCCTCGTTAAGCCTGTTAAGCAGGGAGCCGCTGGTCCAGAAACCAACAGCACCAGCCTCCAGCGTAGCCAGAACTCCTCATGTGAGTTCTTTCGTCGCGCGAAACGAGCTACCGTAAGTCACGTTTTGACGGAAGTCCAAGGAACAAGAATTTAGATCAAGATCCCAAATCGTCTCTATGGTACGGTGACTTTAATTTTTTTTTGTCTTGCATTGATCTATACCGTTTTGCAATTCACAGTGGATAATTTTCTCATGTGGCAGCCTTTTTGAGTTTTACATAATATATTAATAGGATTGATTCATTATGAGCAGAATCGTATTCCAGAGTGTCTGATTTCCATTCGTTTTTTACTGTGAATTATAGTAACATCGTAAATGTAAATAGTCATAGAAATAGGGCTTACGAATGGAAAAATATTATTTTCAGTGATAAAATTAAGTTTGATTTGGATGGACCATAAATAATCTAGTTTTGCTTATTACGTAGGTTTCCTTTCTTAATTTTAAATATTTTTAAAAATGTATTACATTCGAAAATTCTGAATAATCAACTGTCGCGGACAGTACAGGTGACATCTGCATTTATTAATATATTAGACTATTGAAATTTACCTTTCAGAATGTCGCAGTATTTACGACCTGAACTGATCACTGTAAAGCCTAATATATACTTCAACTATAAATTACATTAGTTCAATTTCTGAAAATCCATACACAGTTACTTAAAGATAGCCTAAAATAACGGGTGTCCGCCGGCAAATTTCATTTTTAAATTTGAAATAAAATTTTTATTTCTTAAAATATGTTATTGAAAAAAAATACAAAATAAACCTTAATCTTTGGGAAATTATTTGTGAAACAGCACATCCGCCAAATGACGCCCCTCACGTCGTATCACTTCTTCCAAACGAACTTGAAAATTTTGCATCACACGCGTAAGCATAGCAGGTGTAATCGCACGAATTTCTCGGGTGATGTTCTGCTTTAAGACATCCAAAGTGGGTGGTGCATTCTCGTAGGAAATTTGCCACTGGACACCCAATTTTTTTGTGGGCATATCTCAAATCAAAAGTCTACGAGAATGCACCACCACTTTGGATGTGATGAACATCACCTAAGAAATTCGTGCTATGCTTACGCGTGTGATGCAAAATTTTTAAGCTCGTTTGGAAAAAGTGATACGAAGTGAGGGGCGGCATTTGGCGGATGTGCTGTTTCACAAATAATTTCCCAAAGATTAAGGTTTATTTTGTATTTTTTTCAATAACATATTTTAAGAAATAAAAATTTTATTTCAAGTTTAAAAATGAAATTTGCCGGCGGACACCCGTTATATTATAAGATAGAAAGACACAAAATCTGTGAGCAATTGACGAATGTCATAAAGCACTGTTAAATAATCAACTAATAGTAGATACGATATGAAAACTTATCAAAATAAAGACTCAAACTGTTACAGCAAAGAAGAAGACACCTTGAAGTTTAACTACATTCAACGAACAATTTATAGGTAAGATATGTTTCAAAAACTGCAACAAGAAGAAACAGAAATACAGGTGTGGAACTTCAAGTAAACGCTGGTGATATTCTTCAAAAATTTCGAAGCCATAAAGCACCGAAGAAACCACACAACTGTAACAATTATTAAATAATTTTGCAAAGAAACGGCATTTTTGAAATGAGTTCGTCCGATTGCAAATGCCCTTTGTAGCTTTGTATCCAGAACCCGGTAATGGCTTGCCTGATTAGTTAGACTAAAAATATTGAATTAATTCGCTTTACTAACAACTGTTCCTTGTCACCAATTATATATAGAAGCTTAATAATGTATCATATAAATAATCTATGTATAAAAATATAAACAAATGAAATTGAGAATTAAGATGATTGCTCCATGATGGAGTCTAAAACGCCCGCTTGATAAGGCTTGTTGAGGCATTTTCTAACTGTCACAGAAAGAGCTGCAAATTCTTTACAGCTGGCTGTAAAAAATGTGCGATAGAAGAAAATCTCGATATAAGCTACACAACATAAAAATAGTGAATTTTCATTACAAATATGGTAAATATTTCAGAGCGACGTGTTATTTGGCGAAACGAAGATATCAATTGACCACCCAGATCGTGTGATCTGATGCCGCTTAACTTCTGCCTTTTACCGTTGGGGCTACATGAAGGACAATGCCAAAAATTCCTCAAATACAATGTTCGAGCTATTCGCAGAATTAAGCCTGAATTAATCGACAACGTGATGCCTCCTTAAAAGCCAAGGCGGCATTTACCAAATAACACGTTCCATTTTCAATTACAGAATTTTCATTTTGGATTGAAATAAAGATATTGGCACTTTTGTTAACAAAAGAGATGTGAATTTAAAATGACACCTTCGAGCTATATCCAAATTCCTGTAATAAGACCTTTAAATGGCAGATAGCTTATCTGTGCTGATAATTTTTAATTAGCTTTGGTACTTTATTTGTGCTTGAACAACTTAGTTCTCTCCCGGCGGATCAAGATTTGCCTGCGGGACAATTGCAGGGTGCCGTCGACGTTATATATTAAATATATTCGACAGGCCTCGTCGTGCAACCCCATACATAGATTACGTTATGAAATAGCTTTTATAAGACGCCTGATAAAGTTAACTTCAGTTAGGGTTTTTACACTTTGCTCAATCGATTCCGTGCGCCTTTATGTTTTATTATATTTATTCGGATACTACTAATAATATTGCTCTCTTCCAAATACTTAGGTGAGAACACTTCCTTTTCTGTATTAAGGTAATTGTCGTGAATAAGTGTATTGTTGACATTAGTTCAGTCAAATGGTACTCAAAAAGGGCGAATACGGGAAAGTTGTGATGGAGTTTTTATATTTGGCCTCTATACGTTTTTGGCTCGTTGTACATGATTATCAGGTTTTTCAACAAGAATGTTGAACGAAAACACGTTTTTTTGGCTAAAACGGTGTGAAAACCGATTTTCTTAGTTTTTCTAAAATTACCCGAAAGCTATCCATTTTTCGTAAATGTTGAACCTATATGAAATGACACAAGATAAAATTTTCTGCATTTTATGTCATTGAGGTTTTTTTCTCCAACTAATCGTTCAGCAGCGAGAGCGCCGCGAAATGATAGTCCAGTCAAATGGTAGAAAATAGGGGAAAGTTTTGATGAAGTTTTGATATTTGGTCCCTATATGTTTTTTGGGTCGCTGGATACGAATATGAGGTTTTCGAACAAGAATTTTGACCGAAAACACGTTTTTTTCTAACAAAAAAAAAGCGGTGTAAAAACGAGTTTTTTTTAGTTTTTCCAAAATTACTCAAAAACTATCCAATTTCGTAAATGTTAAAGTTATATGAAATGAAAGGGGATAACATTTCTTACATTTTATGTACGTGAGGTTTTTTCTCCGATCAATCGTTCAACCGCGAGAGCGCCGCGAAATTCTAGTCCAGTCACATGGTAGAAGATAGGGGAAGGTCTTGGAGTTTTAATATTTGGTTCCTATATGCTTTTTGGGTCGCTGTACGCGAATATTAGGTTTTCCAACATTTCATTTATAAATATTCAATATATTCATTTAATATATCATTTTTGATTTACGAAAAATGGATAGTTTTCGAGTTACTTTGAAATAAACTGGGATAATTCCTTTTTGTTGCTTTTAACACCTAACTTCGCGGCGCTCTCGCGGCTGAACGATTGATCGAAGAAAACAACCTCTAATAAATAAAATGTAGGAAATTTTATCTTCTTGCATTTCATATAGGTTCAACATATACGAAATTAGATAGTTTTCGAGTAATTTTAGAAAAACAAAAAAATATGTTTTTTACACCGTGTTTTGCCTAGAAAAATGTGTTTCCGGTCAAAATTCATGTTGGCAAACCTGATATTCTTGTACAGCGACCTAGAAAACATATAGGAACCAAATATCGAAACTCTACCAAAACCTTCCCCTATTTTCTACCATTTGACTGGACTATAACTTCGCGGTGCTCTCACGACTGAACGATTGGTCGGGCAAAAAAAAACCTCAACTACATAAAATGTAGGAAATTTTATCTTCTTTCATTCATATAAGTTCAAAATTTACGAAAAATGGATAGCTTTCGGGTAATTTTAGAAAAACTGAAAAACCCGGTTTTTTTACACCGGTTTAGCTTAAAAAACCTGTTTCCGGTTAAAATTTTTGTTGGCACATTTGATATTTGTATACAGCAACCCAAAAAACCTATAGGAACCAAATATCCAAACTCCACCAAAACTTTACCCTATTTTCTACAATTTGACTGCACTAATTTGACACTGGCCGTTGTTACTTTCTTAAATTATTTATTATGTTACATTGCATCTAAACTACTCCGTATAATTCAGCGAGCATGTCACGTTAAGCTGTTGGCGCCCTTAGCTGTAGGTTGACTACTGCTTATGACAATTAGTATTCTTTATGCCCACGATTTTCCTCGGGCAGTCTGTCATGAGTTATCATTTTGAATATTAACAAGTTTCGACTTTAATATTGGACGCTTTTATATACTGTTACATTTTACCCAAAACAATTGTTAAGAATACAACAGCAATAGAAATACAATGGCGAACGTCGAGATTCTAGAAAGAGTTCCCGAGAGATAATCTCTAAAAATAACTGGTGAAAGGTGAACATACAAAATAAGCTAATATTTAAAGAGCCAAGTGGATTATCATGTATAGCTACCAGAAGTTGATGTTAACGAAAACTAACAGAGAAATTTGCAAAACTGCCAAGAATCAATATAATTCACAGGAAGACGAACAGACTAAACCCCCTCTTAATTTTAAAGAGAAAAATCGATAAATTCAGTTCAGCATTTTATAAGCCACGTAAGCAGGGTTGAAAAGGTTTTTTTAAATGTTGGGTTATAATTCTGCTGCAGTTATTTGTAGAATTAGAGTTTAGTATCACCTGAATATTTAATTTAATAAAGCTTATAGGACGATTAATTATCTAAATGTAGTTTATTGTTTAGTCTTCAGCGCACCAAAACGCTTTTAACTAGTCATCTACTTTAAGCAGTAGGTTTGTCAACATTTGTAACTAAATGACTTATGAAGAATGACAGAATCGCATATAGTTGTACATCAAAATGATATCTGGACAGCATTATCACCCACCCATACCGTTGCTAAATGGATAGGTTTAACGCAATTTAAAGTTGGGGGGTTGTCGCGTTCAAGACGGATTACGAAAGAAAATTGGTGTTCTCCACATAGTTTAGCATTTCATGCATTTATTTTGTGCATAGTTGTGCTAATGATTGCGATGAACGATATTTGGAAGTCGTTTGAGGCGTATAACCAGCTTGATGAATATATGATAGTGTACGAAGTTCATGCAACAGTTGCTGTTGTTACTTGTATAGTAATCAATAATGCCGCTTTCTCGGCAAAACAAGTAGGAAATGTTCAAGCAATAATAAAACTTAATAATAACTTGTCTAAATTTAATGTTGCGATTAACGATAAAGTTACCAGGTGGTTTAGTATACTTGACATGTCATGTTACTACATACTTTTGGCATGGGATATTCTTACGAGTATGTAATACGATGGACCGCTTGGAAGCTGTGCATTGCGAATACTTTATATTTTGTTACTAACATCTGTACGATTTCTGCAGTGACTACTTTTAGATGTTGGATGTTATTGATAGCACAACGATTTGAAGCAATACACAAGCATATAAGTCGGCTTCGTTTACCCACTGACATAGAAGCAGACGAAATTAATATTTTCGCAGCGTTTCATCTAGAATTAGGAAATATCGTTAACTTAATAGAGAAATGCTGGTGGATACCAATTATAGCAACTTTTACATTTAATTTCTCATACATTATTATTCAATCCCATCATTTAGTTATAGCAGCGCTTGATGGAAAATATGAGCACGTTCTTTCTTCTACATTTTGGACTGTCACCTATTGTACAGATACGGGATTAACAACATTTTGCTGTCATCTCCTAAGAATGCACGTAAGTAACATTTAATTCTTTTTTATATTCAATGTCTTTGAATCAAAGATGTATGTTAGTCGATAGACTATAAATTACTTATCCGTAATATGTATATTGAATGAAGTGTTTTCCTTGCATTTTTCGTAGTCCTCTTTTTTGTAAATTCTTGAAACTATGGATATAGACTGCCTTTGACATATCCTTGATCAAATATATACTATGTAAACGTCAATTGACTTAACCTCTAAATTTAAATATTGATTGTTATATACATTTTGTTTTGTGAAATTTCCCGGTGCATAGATTATGTTTTATTAATTAATTATATGCTGACTAAGTAAATTACCTTGTCAACATAAGAACCCTTGCCCATGTTGGGACATGCATTTAAATGTGAAGGTAGAGTAAGTATTAGGAATTGACGGTTTAGTTAATCTCTGATTGTATATACCACCTTTGGATATTAAATTCTCATCTTCTCTCGGGTAACTGTTTATTCAAAATTAGAAAATTAATTTTGTTTCTAATCGAAGTTGCTTAACAGATGTATTTTGATATGGTTTCCAACCTATGTCGCCTCTAACCTTTAGGAAGATCAAAATATCAAAATTTTAATTATGTAGTTGTTAAAGAAGACATGGTAGTTACGACTCAAAACTAGGAAATATCGATATTAACGGCACGGAGCGCCCAGTGTGTCAGAGGGTAAACCCAATGGCGCCTTCGCCTCCGTTATACAGACAGATTCACAACTTTTGGGTATACTGGGTGTTGTTCCACTGTTCGATCGATAATTTAAAAAAATAATCCGGTAATAACGTACCCAAACAAAAACTAGCCTCAACTACATTTCAAATGTTCCTATAACAGGAGTTTTGTCTGCTGCTTCTCGGAAGGGAGGGGTTTGTTTCGATAAATGTAAATTAGAACAATGTGTTGGTGAACTAGTTGTTGCTGTTAAGAGGTGCGCCTCAGGCTTTAAAAATTTCGTTAGGATCTGTTCCCCTGAAGTCTAAAATGAGAAACATCATTTCGGTTCGGTAACAGCTCTGTGCAACGTCCAGCCTCATACATCCGCAGAACTTACCTTGCTATTGATTTCTTGTAGGCCACTAACACTCTTTACACAACCAAAAATACAATATGACGTCGCATGCAATCACAATAAAAAAAAAGTAAGGATTTATTTAACCTGGCTGACTTGACATTGAATACATATTGTATGGTGATAATTTGTATATTATAATAATTACAAAAATGAAATACTCACAACAAATACAAATCAGTTTTATTTTTAATAATAGTTAATTGTTGAATCTCAGGGTTTGTTGAAAATGTTCTGATTTGTATTATTATTTGCAATAATAAATGGTCTATTGCTTTTTTATACCTTATTCATTGGCTACTCAGATCAAAAGGGTTAGGTTGTTACACACAGTATCACTTTTACTCTTGTATAGCAAATGCCCACTTTCTAACGAGTGACAGTTAACCTGTAAAATGAATGGTAGACAGAGCTGATCGAATACACAAAATTCAGAGCAATTTGATCGAACATCGCTCAGCGATCAATAAATCCACCTCAGGTAATCAAAACCAATGCAATTTAATGAATCAAGTAGTTTGGGCTAACCTGTATTACGTCATGGGTAACGCTAACTCGCAACTGTTTTACTTCCTGCTTCACGAATCCACGTCCTTCCACCGCAAAATCAAGGGACACCATGCTTGTAATCTCTTTCTGGAACTCACTCTGCAACCCGTCTCTGGACCTCACACGATGTCTGCCCTAGTTGGACCACGATGCTGTACATTTTTCGGAGCTCCCCTGGTGTTTCAAATTGAGGTCTAAAGTTAACGTCGTATCTGCAGAACACCTCTTATGGTCGCTAAGACTGTAATTTTTTTCTGTGGAGCTTTCCGCTGCTGCTGTCTGGTTGTAAGCCACAATGAAGGCGCAATCTACAAGTTGCTTACTGTAATTTGCTTTGCATTTGCTGTCTCAAAATTCGCCGAATCTGGTCCGGAAAACGAAATCAAGTTAGCGAAATTTCAGGATTACTTACCTCTGGGATAACACTATAACTTTGTGAAAATTTCCACAAATGGATTTTGCACACAGGTAATGAAATAAAACCAAGAATTGGCACAACATGGTAACTTTTACGTAAATAAAAATGTAGTTTTTGAGGGCCATTCTTAAAAGCAGCTTCTGGCTTGGCTTCGCTTATAAAAACAATCGTAATTGTACATCTAGGTATCCTAACAACATGCTACAATTGTCTTCAAGTAGGTTTATGCCATGGTCTTTTTTAATAGCTAAAGTGCTTTTGCATACCTAAATGTCAATTGTTGAATAAACTAACTTTACTGTGTTTGTTTTTCACTATATGTTTAATGAAACACTTGTCCACAGGTTTATTTAGCACTGCACTGTAGTCTTTCTTGTATTCTTCGGTTGACTTTTAATGGACTTTGCATCTTATGCCTTCTCACACCGCTTCCTTACCCTTCAGCTGCATTACAGATTGCTGGCATAATAAAATCGACACTAAACGCTGCATAAAACTTTTGTACCGCATCGAAACACCTCTGTATCCAAGCAAATTCACAATCTTGTCTTGACGTTATAAATATGAACCTGTCAGTCATCATAAATTGGATACATTTGCCATAACGAGCACAAATATTGAAAAATAAGCTGAACCTAACCCTTCCGATTGTGTTCTATTCAAATAATAACCTCTGTTTATCAAATTACAGTTATTGGTAATTGTATCTTGTGTAATTACTAATGTTTAATAGTGACTTATTGTTGTAATAAATAGAATACCAATTCTTGGCCTATTTGAATCTTTCTGTCATGTTGCTATGTTAGCAAGGCCACTAGAATTGCTGTAAGAAATATATCATTGCAATATATGTATAACAAACGCAGTCTAAATAATAAGAAAACGGTTATTCCTACAACTAAATGACGTCATAGGTGGTTCACACGCTTCTAAAGACAACAGCTAATGATTCTTGTCAAACATTTGGGTATAGGTTACTACTACTTAAAAAACTAACGTTTATGAATAAGTCATGTCGATAGTCAGCGGTTTAAAAACGGCCACTGACTGATTAATTGATTGCAGCATTTATACTATAGCACCAACATGAGCGGTTAATTGTAACAACGCAAGATCTTATCTAGCATCCTAGCGGCACCTTTGTGCGTTTTATGGAACACAACTGCTTCCGTTGCACACTTGCTGTACGAGGTATTATGCATACAGAGATGGAATTTGACCGTGGCGAACTTTTATATCTATTAGTAATAGGGGATATTTAAAGAAACTTTCGTATCGACGTGATCAAATAGGCCCTGGCAAAACATCTTGTTATTAGCGCTTAGATCGACGCCCATGCTCGTAGTCAACCTTTGAAATGTCATTGTTAATTATCTGTTCGACAAGCTGACGCAGTCTTCGAAGATCTAGTGTCATATAATATATAAATTAGTGTTTTTCATTTGCTAGGGTGAATTAAACTTGAAAACACACCTTCACCAGTATTTGGCCACAATATTCCATCAATACAAGAGGATTTACGGTGTTTATTTTCAATGCAGCTGTTTCAGCTTCTACTGACGAGATTTCTATATTTTTCGTATTCTCCGTAATTACTGATATATTACTTTCTTTTTTTCATCTCCTTCCGTTACAGGTACTATTTGAAACTCAAGCAATTAAAAACCTCTTTCTTGCGACCACTATTGTAAATGCTCAAAATTGTACAAGTCACAAATTGTATGAGAGTGTTCTTACCCACTACCATATGTAAAATGGACCGATCGCACGATTGGAGATTTAATGACTTATTTTGTTGGTAGCAACAATGATTCTTGGTTTTGCTTACCATAATTACTCATTTTTATAGTTTTTATTTGTACGAAGCGATGCAGAGTGGAACAGCTATCAGTGCAACCACCTTAATTTTAAGATGCAGGTACAGTACTCGTATGACAATTAATAAAACGTCTGTTTTTATTTAACGGAATGACTATAGTAGTAGGTTGTAAAAAATGTATTAGTATGTAACTCTAGCTAAAGAAATTACTCGTGGAATTGCGCACTCGTTCCGCTACGAGAGTTCTGTTTATTTAAAGACGGTTCCGTTTTTCAAACGCATTCAATTAGTACTCAAAAAACATTAGACAAAAAATATGTCGGAGCTCTGCTCAATACACTTGTATCAGAAGACGGTAACGTAAGCGCAGGAACAAAATTGAACTGTAAGAAACATATTTATGATAAGGTAACCTTTATCTAAAGAATGTTAGTTCTGTGTAAAAGAACTTGCTTTCCCATGATCGTTCAAGAAACAGCTTGCAAGTCTAGCAGAAAGCACATTTATCTTTAAGCTACAAAGCATTTTAAATACTTCTCCATCCTGATAATCTTGAATACGGTGAATTGGTATTGAAGTTGCATTGTGACGATAGAGTAAGTTAATACGGTAGCTTAATTCTGCGGTTTTCGCAATTCTTTTATTAGTTCTAATTTGATGGGGTCAAGCTCGCAACAAAAATATAATATAATGGTTACGAGCACAGCGATTAATAACATAATTATAATAAAAGAAGTTGAACTTAATCTATTTACAAAGTGGATATCGTTGTTTATCAAGATTTTTTATGGTGTGTTAATTCTATTTGATTATTGACTAAGCCTTGTATAATGATTGGGAATAAATGGATTTTTGAAATTAATTTAGATTGGTTTATTTTAATTTGCTTATACCAAGAATTTGATGGTTTTAATGACCAATGGTAGTTCCAGCAACATGCCATACATAAAATATGAGATATTGTTTAGAATCTTCGATCTCCTAATATATTGTTTGGGGACTGAAACAAAATTGTCGCTTAATTTTTGGTTTAAAAAACACGTCTTCTTCTTCTTTCTCCCCTTCCATATTACCCTCTCGGGTGTCAGATTCGGGTTAGTTTTCTTTAGTCTCCATTTTTTCCATTCCTTCCTGGATTGTGCTAGTTGCTTAATTTCTTTCATACTTTTTCCCCTTTCTTTTCCCTTCTCTTCTATTTGAGTTATCCACTTCTTCCTAGGTCTTCCTCTTCTTCTCTTCCTGTGATTTCTTGCCCCCCATATCTTCTTCACTAGTTGGTTTTTATCTATCCTTACCATGTGACCGTACCAGTTTAATTGTCTTTTCTTTATTTTATCTGTTATTGGTTCTTGTTTAATCGAGTCTCTTATTTTTTTTTCACTACATCCCATTTCGTTTTCCCTGCTATTTTTCGTAAGTGTTTCATCTTCAATGCATTTAGCTTTCCGATGTGTTTTTTCTGTATTGTCCAATTCTCGCTTGCGTATATTAATGTCGGCAATATGATGGTGTTGTGTATTTTTATTTTAGTGTCCTTATTTACTTATTTTTTTTAAGTATTCATTTTAGAGCATAATTTAGTTTATTTGATCTGCTCGTCCTACTTGCTAATTCTATATCTGTGCTTCCATTATCTGTGATGATGTTTCCCAAATAATTAAATGTTGTTACTGTCTCTACGTTTATATTATTGCATTTTATTTGTGTAATATCCGATTCTCTCTCATTTACCAACATTATTTTGGCCTTTTGTATGTTTGTTTATATTTTTAAATCCTCTATCTTTTCCGTCTATATGTCTATTAACCTTTGCATCTTCATCTTGGAGTCTGCTATCAGTACTATGTCGTCTGCATACAATAAAGTGTGACTCTTAACTGGTTCTAGATTTTGATATTCTATTGTTTGTATTCTTTTCGTTCTTTCTCTATTATTTCTAAGCAGTTTGTCCATGAGTAATATGTACAGCAGGGGGCTAAGACTGTCCCCCTGTTTAATTCCTTTCTTCCATTTGAAAACCTCCGATCTTCTCCCCGCTATCTGTACTTTCTTTTTTACCCTTTCGTATGTACTGCGTATGATTTGGATGAGGTGTTTCGGAATGTTCATGTCTTCTAGGCTTTTCCATATTACTTCCCTCTCTATTGAATCGAAAGCTGCTCTGAGATCAATAAAAGCCAGTATAAGTTCCGGTCTCTAGGCTTCGATCTATTAGGTCCCTTATTATAAACATGTCACAGAAAACAATTATAAATTTTAACAACTGGTTGCATCGCTCCGGCAGCTCACACGTTTATTTACCCTTCTAAGCATGTTGCGAATAAGGCGTTCAACTGAGTCTTGCAATTACTCATTCCAGGCAACTTGCTTTGCAACCGTTCCTGGAGGTTGTGGCAAAGTAAACATCTTTCGTCTCATCATTTCCCAGGCAAGTTTAATAGGCTACAATATTAAACAATCTGTAAAAGGCTTCACCCAGAACTTTCCTCGTCCGAATTAGATCAATTTGCAAAATTTAAAAAGAGTATCCCGCAGAGGTTTGAACCCACCGCACCTGCATAGCGATGGTAACCGTATCTGCGCAGCGATCGTAACTGCATCGATAAGTCCAACTTCGCCATCAAGCCTTAGAAATAAGTGCGGCGCGCGCTTCTCTTGAACAGAACGGTTTTATTGTTGAAACGTTTTTACTCTTTTGTGACATTATCCTGTATCGGTTGAGTCCTATTTTAAGCAAATGTAAAGCCTGACCTATGTGAAAGTTATAAATCTTCTATTTCAAAAGTAATCCAAAAATAACCAAAATTTTATTATTTTAAGGTGCCCACCCTGTATATATTTATATGAAATTGTACCGCTTTTATGCTAGGTAGATATATAATATGTATGCAAAATATCTTCTTCCTCTAACAATTAGTTTTTGAGCTGTACCGCCAACTGACAAACAGACAAACAGATATACAGACAGACGCACAGACAGACGGAATTGAGAAAACCTCTTTTTCGTCATCTAGGGACCTTGAAACGTAAAGATCTGAAGAAACCTTGGAAGCTGATTTCTTCGTAATTACAACACTTCCTTCGTCTTTCAGACGAGGGAAGTAAAAATCAAAATAATTTTTGTATTTTAAGTGGGTGCAACGATTTTTGTGACACTGAGTATATATGTGACCTGCGTAGTACATCTGCAGTTGGCTAGCGACGTTTGCCGCTGAAGTCGACAATTGCACCACCGTCGCGGGCGTTTCGGGTTTCGCTTAGAGAAGGTTAGGCGTAAGTGAATCTCTCGACTCCTGAAGTAATTCCAAAAAGGTTCCAGGGGGCAACGGTAGAGGTTAAGCGCAAAAATTGAATCCTTCCTATATTTCCCACCTACCTAACATGCTCTCCGGCATCGCTGTCGCACCAACCATAGCTTGAGAACAATTCTCATGGATGCAACAAACTTCGGCACGTATTTTCTGTAATTTTAGTACATATAAATAAACGAAATTCACGCTAGACAAAAAACGGGAACGCTCGGTGCGACGCACGTTCTCGATATATGGCATACCTTCCAGGCGATTATTTTTCGAGCAAATACTTTAGCAGGTTATGTTTTGCGTCAGTTTGTGTCAAAATTGACGAAAAATCTAACCTGCTAACTTCGAATTTAACATAGATTTACAGTCTTGCCAACTTTAAGTAAAGTTTTGGATAGCATTATGTAAAATTCAAAGCATACTAGATGTAATTCTTTTTAAGACACCCGGTATGAATGACAAACAGAATATACAATTAACAGTAAATAAAATTTAATAATCACCAACTGTGTAATAATTATCAAATGTAGTTATAAAAGCAATATTGACAAACAACTAAAGTAAAACCTGGCGGTCTACTGGGCAAACACACTTATGTAAGTTTGGTGTCAAAGCAAATCATAAAGTCAACTATTTGTATCATTGTTATTGAAATTCCAAACATTACACACCAGCAAACATTATTTCAGCTGATGAAAGGTCGCCCGCCATTCATATACAATCATGTCACAGTTGATAATCAAACCATTAAAAAATCCACATCTAGAGTGCTATGCAAACATTCCAGCAATTATACATCTCCGCCGGCTTGCACACTGTTAAATTGATAATTGAAAATCCCGACGTTCAAGGTCTCACTGCGCAGCGATGGTATCACTGCGTACACACTGAATGCGTTTTTAGTAGTTTCCTGTATGATAACGCTATGGCGTTTGATAAAAGCTAATTAAATTACATGATTCCAAAAGCCTTTGGTTATCACCGCATAAAATTCATAGCCGAAAAATCCACCAGAAACAAACCGCTGAATTATGCAAAATAGTATGCACTTACTGCTATTTATTAGGAAACTCCTTAGTGGTGTTCTCAGAGTTAGCAATCAAGTGTGAAGACAGCTTGAGGTAATGCAGGCATTCCAAGGTAGAAAATGTTGTGGGAAGCGACCGTGGATCGGAAGCACGTGCAGGATTTGTGGGCTCAGCGAGCGACTTTCTCCGGGGCACAATGCTACAAAAAAGATATCCCAGGAAGATAAAGGCCTAATTACCACTTGATTAGTACTGAAACTAATTAACATAGAAGATCTTACCCTAAGTTGGAGAACGGGCCTTAACGAATTGCAAGTGGCGGTTCTTGGAGCGTCCACAACGTTTGTTAGAATTAAACAAAATCGCAGTCAAAATGCAAAGCCTACTTCGGAAATCAGAAGAATAAAAGCCATATAATAGGTTTCGCAAAGAAGCTGCGTGGCGCAGATAGGTAAGCGCCAGGCTTGCATTAAGCAAGTCCTCGGGTCGAATCCCGCTGGGGTCGGAATTTTCCCGTATCCTTGGCGATTAGAATAGGGCTCAGTGAGACCATTCACAGTTGGGCACCAAATTAACTGTGCTCTACTCAGAACCACAGACCTAAGAGATAGAGTAACAAGGTCAACACATCACCAAGACACACAACTCACACAATGGTTGCTGCGCAAGCACCAAAGACGCGCTCCAACTCTGTATCCCGGATCCGGGACAAGTTGAGCATTGTACCGCCAGATGCCAGCGCATAAAGCACCAGCCTCTATACCGCAAGGTAAATGAGGTTACAGATTATACATACATACATAATAGGTCTCGCTTAATCCTGCGGCACTACCGCCTTAGCGTAAGCTGGTATCAGAAGAAAGCAACTCGAAATCCTCAATCCATAAACGCCCATCACCAAGGTTGCGCGTTTTGAGAAAATAAAATTATTTTCGCACATGAGGTGCGAGCGTGGCTATTTGAATTAGAGATGCGGAATAGAAATCGAAAGCGCACTTCACAAGAAACTCTAAAATAAAATGGGGCGTTACAATGTATACTACAATATTTTGGGAAATCATTTTGCAAGAACATGGTCTATTTAAACTATATTTTAACAAGTTTAAATGTTCTTTATTGGTCATCTTATTGATTTGACGCTGTTTCAGAATTTCTTTAAAAAACAAGTGCACTTGCAACTCAAAGTCATTACTGATTTTTAATTACTAAGAAAAGTTCGGTTTAGTTAAAACTTTGTACCTACCTAAACCAAAGATGGATTTTAACAAAACGTAATAAAACAATGTTTAAAATTATTACAGTTACAGCATCATAATAAAGAGAGGTTGATAATATTATATTATAGAATTACTTTCCATGCACTTTTACTTTCGCACAGGTTACAGTTGACGTTGTGTTCACAGTCAGCGTAGTATCTACAACAGATGGTCGGCGTTGTGTTCAGGATTGGCGTAGTGTCCACATCAGACGGTCGGCGTTGTGTCTACAACAAATGGGTGAAGTCGAGTCAAAATTTTAGTTTCTTGTGCTGGAGTTGTTGCTGTAGTCGGCGTTTTGTCCACGGTGGGCGCAATGTTTACTTTAGGAGCCGATGTTGTATCCACGGTCATACTAGATAATATTATTTTATAAAATCACTTTTCAAGCAGTCTTGCTTACAGTTGACATTGTCTCCGTGGTCAGCGTAATATCCATGGCAGACGGTCGGCGTTGTGACTGTGATCAGCGTAGTGTCTACAATAAATTTTCGGCTTTGTATTCACGGTCGGCGTAGAGTTTAAATCAGAAGGTCGGAGTTATACGTTCGGTTGGCGTAGTGTCCATTTCAGACAGTCGGCATCGTCAAGTAAAATAGGAATTTTAATTGCATGAGACGGCGCTGTGTTCGTAATTGGTGCAGTATCCACGGCACGATATGATGGGCGTAATATACACTTCAGGTAGCTGCAATTGTTTTCGCGATCTAATAAAGAAATGTTGGAGAATCTTATTTTGTTGAATCACTTCGCATGTAATTTCGCTTTAGCGATAAACGTAGACTACAAATCTTACTATTGACGTGTCCAGTTTCCACAGCAAGCGATCGGCTTTGTGTCTACAGTCGGCCCACTATCCACATCAGATGGTCGGCGTTGTCTCCGGGGTCGGCGCAGTGTAAGCTCCACGGTCGGTGTAGTGTCAACTTCAGGCAGCCGAAGTTGTGTCGACAGTCATAATAGGGGAGTGTTGAATAATATTATTTTAAAGAATCACTTTCCAGACAGTTTTATTTTTGCGACAAACGTAGTCAAGACCAACGTACAGTCGACGTTG
This sequence comes from Agriotes lineatus, assembly GCA_940337035.1. Taxonomy (NCBI): domain Eukaryota; kingdom Metazoa; phylum Arthropoda; class Insecta; order Coleoptera; family Elateridae; genus Agriotes; species Agriotes lineatus. Next base: position 91,665,116 of record OW679194.1, read on the forward strand.
TGTCCGTAGTCGACGTAGTATGCGAATACAATGCAGAAGGTCGGTGTTGTATCGACGGCATACGGTGGGCGTAGTGTCCATTTCAAACAATAGGCGTTGTGTCCACGGTCGGCATAGTGTCCACAATAACCGGTCGGCGTAGAGTCTATGGTCGACGTAGTGTTCGCCTCAGGCAGTCGGCGTTTTGTCCACCTTCGGCGTGGTGTCCACTCCAGACGGTCAGCGTTGTGTCCACGGTCGGCATAGTGTCCACAATAACCGGTCGGCGTAGAGTCTATGGTCGACGTAGTGTTCGCCTCAATCAGTCGGCATTTTGTCCACGTTCGGCGTGGTGTCCACTCCAGAACGGTCCGCGTCGTGTCCACGGCATACGGTGGGCGTAGTGTCCATTTCAAACAGTCGGCGTTGTGTCCACGGTAGAAATAGTGTCCACAATAACCGATCGGCGTAGAGTCCATGGTCGACGTAGTGTTCGCCTCAGGCAGTCGGCGTTTTGTCCACCTTCGGCGTGGTGTCCACTCCAGACGGTCAGCGGCGTGTCCACGACGGCATTGTGTCTAGTGGGAGTACTGTCTATCCACCTGAACTGCGCATTAATCAGTTCGGGCAATAACCTGCAGAGTCGTCAGAGGTCGGATAGGCTCTCTATTACCACACCTGGTTTAAAAAGGTTCGGTAAAAGATGTGCGCTAACTTGGCTCATTGTTTCTACTAGAGCCCCGACCGGGTGACCGATTAAAACCGCCGCATGGGTGGGGGAATTATATGCTTAATTGCTAGAAACATTATAGCTTTCAAACGACGAATGTGTGTAGCTGTGTCATTTCGGCGACTTAAATGAAAGAAACAAGCGACAAAGGATTTTTTAATGCATTGCAAGCTGTTCCTCATACACTACAAATGTCATAGGGTAATTAATTTCCGCATTCTAAATAATGACGACTTTGTGCTTCAAGCCGGAAGGAGGACAAACCTTATCTTTGTGGGCGTATTTAGATCATATTTTGTTATTTCAAAATACAATTAGAGAGATTGGAATCGCATGCGTTCTTACAAATACTAAGTTAGGGCTTAGGGGTTAAATGATTTTCTATTATAAGCGAGACGGTTTAATTTTATGGATTGCAGTTGTCCAATCAACCGAATTCAACATTTGTTATAAATTGGTAAATTTAGAAGAAACAAGTCCAATTATAACCGCTTGTTAGTATTTGCAAGATGTCAGTGCCTTCTGCCTATAAAGATGAAAATGATATCTGGATTGCTTTATCGCCTACTACTGCTGTTGCTAAGTGGCTAGGTCTAATGCAAATTAAGATTATCAGATCTTTTACTTCGAGGAGTTTTACGAAAGTCAATTGGTTTTCAACATACAAAATAGCTTTCCACCTTTTTATTTTATGTACACTAGCACTGATGCTCGTTCTAAGTGATATTTGGGTGAATTTCAAAGCTTCTACTAAGCTTGCACAGAATATAGTAGTATACGGAGATTTATACTGGAATTGTCATATGCATCTGCCTGGTACTTAATAATGCTACGTTTTCAAAGAAACTAGTCTTGATTGTAAACACGATAATGGAAATTGATGATAACTTGTTTAAAATGAACATTAAACTTAACAATAGAAAGATACGGTGGTTGAATATACTTGGCATGTCATTTTTCTACGTAGTTTGTTGGCACAGAGTACTGTTGCGAGTATAGTATTACTGGACGACGTGTGGAAGTTATATCTCGCAAATACTTTATACTTTATTTTCGACATTTTGAATATTTCAGTGGCCGCTACCTTTAGATGCTGGATGTTAATAATAGGGCAGCGATTTCAAGCAATGCACAAATTTGCAGGTGGCTTTCGTACACGAAACGAAGTAAGAGCACGCAATATTCGGTTTATAGCAACACTTCATCTAGAGTTAGTGAATATCGTTAATTTAATAAAGAAATATTGGTGGATGCCAACTTTATTAACTTTTAAATTTAATTTTTCATTTATTATTTTCCAATTCTATAATTTAGCAATAGCAGTATATCGGGCAAATCCCATTAATATTCAGGAAGTGCCTTATTCTGCATTTTGGGTTATCATCTATTGTACAGACATGGGATTAACGATATTCAGTTGTTATTCTACTATCAAAGCATGTAAGTAGTGCGTATGAATGAGTGCTGCATATTATATAATGCATATTGTTATGTCAACTATTTATATTATTAAATGGCGCTCCAATATATTACAGTTTGTATCACCTGACGTGGCGTGTGTATGGAGCAATCACGACAATGATCTAAAACTGCATCTGCATGTACTTGCTGGTGACTAATAGAGAATATTTTAGATCCTTTTAGTGAC
>OW679194.1:92267572-92497288 GCA_940337035.1 Agriotes lineatus
ATTCACCGGCGTCTGGCGTATTACTCATGTCTCTTGCACATTTTGCATTATTTGTGTTTTGCGTAATCAGGAGAGGTATTACTTTCGGTAGGTTGGAATTAAACCTGTGTGTTGTTTCAGCCACATTTGCATATATTCTTCAATTTATGTATTTGTCTGTTTTTTTTTTGTTGGATTTAGATATGTGCGAAGAAGCTGAACAATATATATTTTTGGGCTTTAAGTGTGGTCGTTATTTTAATTAGAATGAATTCCGATTCGCAACCTACCTTCATTCTACATTAAAAAAAAATAACGGTTGGAAGTCAATGTGGCAACAATTTTATATATTGAAGATGAAACAATGGGCGAAATGTAAAGTTGGTTCCTACAAAATTATCATAATCAGAGGCAGCTTGACGAAAGGATTACACAAGCACTTTGCAGTTCAATCAAAGGCAAAAGATGAAGAGCGACGTACATTTTTAGTACCAGAAGAAAGCAATGAATTTGTAGACGAGCCCCAACGCAAATTATCAGCACAGAAATACTTTATTTAACTTAAAAGTTAAAACACTAGTTTTTCTTTGGAAATTGCATTCGGAAATTTCACCTGAACGCTATTTCTCTTTTTTTCGGGACCATTTTCGGGATTTTCGGGACTAGTCCCGGGACTTGAAATGTAGCTCGTAAGTCCCGAAAACACTTTTGGTCCCGGGACTTGGAAACCCTAATTACAATACTTTACGCCGGCGCGGCGTCTGTCTCCAACAAATACTTTTGGAGCTGTACCGGCAACAGACGAACAGGCAGACGGACAAACAGACAGACGAACGGACAGACAGGAAAACGGAAGTGAGAAAATTGCGTTTTTCGTCATTTAGGGACCCTGAAACGTGAAAATCTGAAGAAATCTCGAAAGGTGATTTCTCACGATTACAATTCTATATGTAATTTTTGTAATAATTGAACTGCTTGTTATCAAGAAAAGTGTTATCATTTACAAAGTGATAATTTATTTCACTTAAATGTTTTCTCTATATGTTTACTTCCCTAGGTTGGCTGTATAGCTCAAATATCTGTTCGAAGACATAATATTATACATACCGATAATATGTTTGTCTGGCTCAAAGCCGAATATACTTTGGGTCAAATATAATTCACAGGGTGAATTTTTGCTTTAACTTACGAATAGAGTAATATTTTGGATATAGGTCAGGTTTTTAGCATTGATAAAAATGGAACCCAGCAGATAGAGGGCAAGTGTAATGATGTAATTCGCGTTACTAAGTGCTTTCCCTTATTGTTTCAGTATTATAAAAATGTTGAAATATATTTACTCCAAGTGGTGCGCTTATGCGAAAAACATTTTGTGTAAACCCCTTTACAGATTTTTAATGGTTGCAATTTTGTTTTTAATAGGTGCCCTCCAAACACTTTCGCTTATTGAATTTTATTAATAAATTATATGTTTTTATTTACTTACAACTGTATACAACTATTATTTTTGGCCTGTGCGTTGTACTTCAAGCACATTGCTGTTGAAATTAATGCAAAGATACGCATTTACAGGCGACGCAGGCTTAAAAAATTATTATATCATAAAAAGCGTGGGTGGTTTCACTCCGCATACCCCAGATCCTGTATATAACAAATAAACAAACAAAATAAAGAGTTGGCCATATCTCAAAGGTAGAACTACTCGAGAAGCATAATTATAGCTATGGGATTCCTGTGTCACTGACAGAGATATCAGACAGTTGAGGCGTAATTAGGGTGAACTTTGCATTTTAAACCCAATTTAGACTGCAACACATAATCCAAAGGCGATTCTGTATTTTTCACGTTTTATAAGTATAATCAATTTACGTTAAAGATATTTAGGTCTTTAAGCAGGGCCGGCGGAAGACGTGGTGGGGGTATAGAGCATCCACCACTCGAAAAATGTGATAAAGTGATCACGGACCCTCGCAGGGCAGAACATATAAACCTGAAATGATAATTATGACTCTGAAGTGAATGCAATATGAAAGAGACAAAACGACAAAAGATGTATTTCTTTCCTCTTCGGATGAAATGTTTCTTATTGCGCAAGTCTATTTTCAGCCCATTCGTCTGTTCGAATTGTATGACATGCGCTTTAACACAACTTTCCGCTTTCTCTCTCTACCTATCCTTGTCGCACCCACAGCATTATGTTCGCTGCTTGAATATAATTTTTTTTTCCAAAGAATCAGCAAAAAGTGTACATTCTTCGTTGTCTGTCGAATAACCTCGATTGTTACCTATGAATGTTGGTATAATTGCTTGCTGTCTCCTTACATGTCTTTTGTAACTATGTGCTCTGTAATTGTTCATCTCCCATCAAATGCGATGATTTTTGCATTTGAAATACTCTGGTTCTTTGTCGCTCTCATCGTAGCCTACTCGTCGTTTTATATTAAGGTTTGAAATATATGCAGGAAGCAGGAGGGATATTACAGTTTATTGTGCGTTTTATTGGTTTTGAAATAGTTGCCACACGAAAGGCGCGATTACTGTAGTAATAAACGTTTTATCATTGATATCGATATATGGGCTGTTATTGATCGCATATGAATTAATTAAGGAGTTGTTTGAGTTATCTGGACACTTCTTCCAATGTACAGATTCATTTATTAGTCTTGAAGCGTTGATATGTTCTGTCAATTCTAGTGTTAGCTTGTTCAATTATCACTCGTAAATCGTAAGATTATAGCTCTCTGATTATTGTTTGCACAAGGGGAAAGACAAATATCAATGATGATTTTCAAAGACTTTCACGGCCATTGTCAGTATGTAAATATAGATGGATTTTCATGATGTGCAATTTCAACGCTAAAATAAATCTCTTATATTTTATGCTATTAGCAGAATATGATCTTTAAAATAATATTTTATGTTTTATTTTACTTTGAGCGAATTAGAAATAATGGTATGAATAATAAAAAAATAGTTTGTTCCAGGATTATGGCTATAAATTTCATGATAAATTAACCTATGTTGCTAATAAGAGGAGGCAGTCGTTTAAAAGGTTAAAAGGGGTCTTGGATGCATCAATATTCTGTGAAATTACTTGCTAGAAGGGTTGGTTTGATAGTTACCAAATCTACTAGGTAATAAGCTTTGCCTCTGCAGTGTTTTGTGCTAGGGCCTACTCCTGTAAGCAGCTACACTGTTACAGTGGACTCAAAGTGGACGATCTACTGCTCCTTTTTTGTACACTATATTTGTGGAATTACCGGTAATATACTTCATACATTTCAATTCGATTTTACAGTAATTTTTGATATGACCATAATGCTCGCAGTTGTCACATTGCGGAATATTCCGTAGGTTTTTTCTTATTTCGACACTTATTTTACAATATCTCTATAACATTTTAGGTGGCTACTAGAGTAGTAGTACATATTGGTATTATTTGTTTTCTGTCTTCAGAAGAACAGTCGCGCTGTTCACAAGGAGGCTTATTTTTTAAATGTATCAATCTCCTCTTTGATATCGGGTTTTCAGACATATATTATAATGCTTTTAATGACTACCGACAAGGGCTTATCATCAGGGCTCTGGAATGAAATTAATTGTACCTTGTCTTTTATGTTAAATTATCTGAATTCGAATAATATATTGTTTGGACAGCTTTCACTGGGCAGATCCCAGCACTGGAGTGTACCCGTAGCTACTGTAGGAAAATAAATACAAAATAATAAGAACGTCGCAGTTACCTGCACTCGTTCAAAATGGGGAATACTTTTTGGTGAGCAGGAAGAAAAAACGTGTGCTCGTTCCTGATTATTATTATTATTATTTAAAATATTTAGCATCATGCGAGAACATGAAATAGTAAATTCTAATTTTATTTAATTGTTGTTTGAAACTTTAAGCCAACTATTATGGATTAATTTGTTATATTTGGTGAAGGAACGATGGTAAATTAAGTTTTGAAAGCCATTGTGGCGTGAAAGTTCATGTTTTTAATAATGGCGGCGTAAGTTTTATCAGTAATAAGGAACTATTTCGAAAGAAATAGCTTTGAGCTCTATTAAGTAATAAATATAACTTGAAAGTGCCGGTGAATTTGTGACAGAAAGTGCATGTTGTTCTTATTACCACTCCATGATTCCACATGAAACTTTAACGTTTATCTCATATATTCTTCAGATGACTGGTGTCGCAATATACAGGGTGAATGAGACCACCCGTATCAGTACTTTTTTTAAAGAACGGTGAGTCGTAGAGAGTTGAGATAAAAAAAATATTATAAAAGTCGTACTAAAGAATCGAATGGTGAGATTATTATTTCTCGAAAAAGACAGCATCACGAGTAGTTTTGTCCACAATGTCCAGCACTCCAAAATTTTAAATGGCACCATAAGTCGAAAAACGTATTGTTGAAAAGATCGTTAAAAAAGAAGAAAGTTTTGTAGGAAAAATTATTTTACTACTACCACCCCTTTTAAGTAATATTCGATTAAAGTTATTAAATTTGAAATTCGTTGTTAACAAACAAAATTGAAAAGTCGGCTTTTAAAATCTAGTTACCGAATTAAACAATGTTACACACACGTTTTAATGTCAATAACATTTTGAACACTTGTAACATTGTTTAATTCGGTAACTAGATTTTAAAAGCCGACTTTTCAATTTTGGTTGTTAACAACGAATTTCAAATTTAATAACTTTAATCGAATATTACTTAAAAGGGGTGGTAGTAATAAAATAACTTTTCCTACAAAACTTTCTTCTTTTTTAACGACCTTTTCAACAATACGTTTTTCGACTTATGGTGCCATTTAAAATTTTAGAGTTCTGAACATTGTGGACAAAACTACTACTGATGCTGACTTTTTCGAGAAATAATAATAGCACCATTCGATTCTTTAGTATGACTTTTAGAATAATTTTTTTATCCCAACTCTCTACGACTCACCGTTCTTTAAAAAAAATACTGATACGGGTGGTCTCATTCACCCTGTATATAAAATATATTAAAAAAACTTTAATTTATATAAAAGCCGTAGAATATTGGTAAATTGTTTCTTTTTGTGAGCAACTTTGTTTTTGTAAACAGAATATACTGCCGAGTACTTATCTACATTACTACAGACTACACAACAATGCAGAGCATAGAATTTTATATTGAGTACTAAATGGTGAAGGTTACTTCATGGTGAATGTAAGAAGTTGCACGTACTTTATAGTAACCGTGCACAAAGAGGCTCCGTTGTGAAGGTAGCGAAAATTTTCTAGTTCTTAAAACCGTTAAAGTCGTCGCAAAGGTAACCACGACTTTTTCCAAACTACGTGCAATTCATATACAGATACAAAGTAACAATAGCGGTAAAAACCATGTGGCAGACACTTCCGATTTGTCAAATGATGCTAAGTATTTCATACAAATCATAGTTTTAGTGGCTGTCCCGTAACGGTTACTTGACGTTTCTGTCTTACTTAAGGGTACTTTGGCGCTACTACTCCCTGGATAGAATCGGAACTTCCGAAACGTAGCTTCAACTGTTTTCATTGAATTAATTAAATAATCAAGAACACACTGAACACAAAAATCTACTCGCAGCAGCAAATACCGAGATCATCCGTATCATACGACTATCCAAACACAATCTCAATCAAGCACTAAAGCATTATTTTAAGAAAACTATATAAACAATTCCATTTTAGCATACCAAAGGAGGTATCCAAATGGAAACGGCTTTGCTTTTTGCACTATTTGATATGCCCCATTACCTTTGAATTTAATCAAAATGCCTTTGAGCGCTGCTCGAGCTGCTGAAGGTAAACGCTATTACTGGAGAAGCATTGGCCAAATCTGTTGTTAACTACCTTAAATCAGCTCGTCTATGATAGCATTGTCGCGAACATTTAAATGTTCCACAGTTTCAAATGAGACCTGTATTAAATTATCTGCAAGCCAACCTGTGTAATAATTTCTCGAGAATGTCGAATTGAGGGTTATAATTTAGATTTGGTTGGCTACCTAGAGACGTATGGTTTAATTTAAAACTCTGCGTCTGTTTAATGTATTTGAGGGAGCAGGAAATGCGAAAGTTGGGAACAAATCCATTTTCTATTGTACAAACAGCTTGTAGGTATTTCCGAAAATTATAAATTTTTCACAAACGCCGTTCTATTGAACAGTGTTTAATAACTTTAAATTATATAAGGATTACACATTTTAGTACTCAAAAACACATTTTTCGCTGTAATAAATCATTAAAATGGCAAACTATTAATAATCCCTTCAAAGCGTTTCAACTGCTTGATGCATGCATGAAAGTAGAATAGTAAAACGTCAAGTTAACGAAACAGGAAGCTTTTCTTCATGTCGGTCGCACACTTCTAGAAAAGTTTGCCCTAAATGTTAAAATAAAATTCCTTTCGCACCCATATAATTATCAACCTCATTCTCCGAAAGCTGAGTCACGCGTTTACTGCACAGAATTTCATCTTATCTTACTAAAACGTTTGCTCCACTTTTACCAATCTGCTGTTTCTAAAAAAGCTCCCTAGTTTGTTTAATGAAGGGTGGACCCTATATCTCTCATTTCTCCCCTTCAGAGAATTCAAGTTCATAAATTAATTAGATCAAGAGTATTCAAAGCAGTTTTTCCGGTGCCATCCTTAATTACAGCTTCCCCTGGTCTTCAGATACATTTTTAGCAAACAATTTCTTTTAATTACATTTATTACCGAGGCTGTAATATCTTGTTAAGGTGTTTGTTAATTATGTTAAACATGGGAATTTGTCCTAAATTTTTTTAAACTCGCTCATTAAGTCGTCTTTCTTTTAGCATAGAGATTTATTCACTAGGTTGCATTTTCTTATTTCACAAGATAGCCACTTGTTTGAACATTTCACTTGAACTAGTTATTTAAAACAACAAAATCCTTAAAAAACTATTAAGAATACAATGAACTTTTCGCAGTTTGTTAGTCTATTTGTTCCTATAGAGAAAAGCTGTCACGGTTACTGAACCGTGTCTATTAGAAGTTACAAACCGATTTCCTTTATTTCTGTTTTATTACTTTTTTTATTCGAACTTTGAAACTCCAAGTTTGTTCTATTCATAACAATCGGCGCTTTCTAGACGTCTTCCTGGCTAATTTTACGCCACTGCAGTTTGCCACACGTTAAAAAATACTTTAATTTCCCTAAAAAGTTAACAATAATTTGGATTAAATCTGTACAAGCGCATTCTCTCTATTTAAAAAATTTACATTTTATCATTATTCTTCCTAAGCCCCTAAAGTTTGCTGCACGCGAGCACTCAATGTATAAATCGTTTCAGTTTTTTATAACTACTGATACAATTTTCTTGGAGATACGGACTAGTTTTTGACATTTTCCTGGAGCTTTTCCATTTTTCTTTAGCCGACGGGCTGCGTAAGCACATTACATCCGCTTTAGTACTTCCACAAACCTATTACTATCTGGTGTCACATTTTCCACACAATACCACCAAGCTTCGTGATTCCTTTATGTAAGTTTATTTCAGCGTTGGCCAACGCTGTATAGATAGTAGAATTCGTTTTAACGGGGCAAAATCACTTCGCCCTTGCCTTAAGATGTTTAGTTATAAGTTATAAGTAAGCTCCAGACTGCTTTAATGATAAGTATTTTCAAGCAAATACTGTGGCGTATGCTGAGTATCATGTCGGAAAAGGCTTCAGAATCTACAGCTGTCAAATTGACAATTGAGAATTTAAACAAAATAGTTAAAAAAGTGTATCTTTTTAACGATTTTTCGTTAAAACAGTGATACTTTCTTCACGATTTTTTCGTTTAAAAAAGACGACTCTCGTGATCACTATGCAAAAAAGATTGTTGTCACTAACATCAATTCGCCTTTGACTTTTCAATTTCTAGAGTGATTATAATATATACATATGCCTTATTGCTTTATATCAAAAATGTTTCCAGTAATTTTTCAAAATAATTATTAAAATAACTCCAAGTAGTTGCCTGTCTGTAATAATTAGTAGTGTAGGAGTAATTGAATACTTATTCTTAGCTGACTGTACTGCAATTGATATTTATTTCTGTTATCAATTTCATTTTTAAAGCAGTAGGCGCTCATTCTACTTTTTCAAAACTGCGATTGTCCTGTAGTCATACCGGGTGAATAAATGGTTGTGATTTTTTTTTTAGGTTGGCACTGTTTATGTTGGTGGCACTGTAAGTCAATGTCAACTTCGAGATTAACAGGTTAGGTTTTGTATCAGTTTTGACACAGACTGGCGCAAAACCTAACCTGCTAACCTCGAATTTGACATAGACTTACAGTGCCACCAACATAAACAGTGCCAACCTAAGAAAAAAAATCACAACCGTTTATGATCACCCGGTATTTATATCCATTCGGAGTCACGTGATAATCTAGTGACTTTAAGTATGTCGATTCTTAAAAATGCAATTTTCGGGTAATAAATGACATTTCGTTTTTTAGGTTATCACATCTGCCAATTTTTAAAACAAGGTTGCTACGGGTTTTTCCCTCTTATATAAAATTAAACTGATGTTACTTATTAAAGAAAACTTAAGGTGTAGCAAAATGTAAATATAATAAAGATATGCCGGCTGCTACATTAAAAACCTGCTGCGTATAGCAAATTTTACGTCAATTTCTATTCATGCATATTCTGTTATCTTCCTAATAAATGCAGTATGAACAAACTACTCGACTTTATTCAGATTTAAAACAAGAACACTTACTTAAAATATTAAATTTTCACCTGAACTTGACTCAATAAGTAGTTGTCTCTTATTCGCAGGTTTTCATTTCAACACTTGGAATGATAAAACATAACCTAAAAATCATACCCAATATTTTCAGTAAATAATAGCTGCTTTCCTTTCGCGTGCATCAAACCCCGACGGCTAGAAGCCCGAGTCGCTCGGTGCTGCTCGTGAATGGAACGCGATTTAGCGGCATAGCGCACATCTAGCGCGCGCCAAAAATTTTAAACAGTCACATAACCTTAAAACGTTATTTTGAGAAATTTTTGTTTGGTGCTGAACAGTAACAAAAACTCGCTGAACTTCATTTTCATTTTTTATTATAACCAAAAATATTCCAACACTTTAAGAACTTATAGTACCTATACTGAAAAATTAAATCTATGCACCCACTATTTTACTACAATATCACAAGTGAATTGTCTTCTTCTAAAGTACGTTTTTTTCCTATAGAAATTTTCAAGGTCAAAGAATTTAGGGTTTATGTTGGCATAACTTGGATTCCTTTAAAATAATATATGTTGGTAGAATTTGTGTTAGTAACTTTTTGGAACTAAAAATTGGTGGGAAATTTAAAATCTGGCATTAAAGTTGTATGTACTTCAAAAGCTTTTGCTAATCTTTCATAAACGTCTTCTTCTGGTATGTTAGGCTGCAGATCCAACAGTTCCTCTGCACACTTCAGAAGAAAAGATTCCGTTTTTACGCATATTCAGCTTCAAAAAAGAAAAGCTGACAATTTAATTTTAAATGTCAAAATGACACAAGTCGTTTACAGAAAAACCTAACGAAAATACATTTTCTAATAATTTAAAAAAAGCAGTTTTGCCAATTTTATCTTGACCTTGAAAATTTTTATAGGAAAAAAACGTACTTTATCAGTCTTTGTTTTCCTAATAGCAACTGCTTTAGAAAATGAAACAAATTTAGATGTAGGAATGGTAAGCGTTTAATAAAATGTTTAATTAATAACTTAGTTATATAAAATTTAACAAATTCAAAATCCTAACAATTACAAAAAAATTAACATTCCTATAGCTAAAAGTTCTTTTCATGCGCAAAGATGAGGCTTTATTTCAATGATAACATTTTTTCTTAAAAAAATTTAGCACAGCACCTAAAACCAGGGAGAAGTTGCACCTAACCTCAAATGATTTCGCCTTCGCGCCTTTTAAAAATTAAAAGTATGCCATGCTGGCTGGCTGTGGTTTCGCGCCCCGACCAACGAGCTGGTTCTTGAGAGGAAAGGGGAAATAAGCCCAGAGCGTCTCCGAGGTTAAACGCCCTTGTGAAAGGAACGAGGTGCGCGAGAGTTTGGAGCCGCTCCGAGCTGCTCCCATGGATGAAAGGAAAGCGCCTACTGTGTCGCACTGTAACTCGTCTTTCTTTAATTTATAAATTTTGTTTCCCCAGATATTTAACGCAAGAGAAGCACGTTGGAGGGTGAATCTGTTGGTTTACCATTTTTTATATTGTCGTACGTAAAAAAACGTATAACATTCAACATTAATTACTGTGACTGCTCGTTATACCACTTGTTCGATGGTTTCCCTTTATTCTCAGTTGCTCAACTAATTTAGGTTTTATTACCCTTACCTCAATATATTACACGAAAAATATAATCTGACAGATTAGAAACGTCAAATTTTAAAATTAATTTTATTAATCGACATGCCTTTTTTTCTAATTTCTGCCATTTCATCTATTTTACTAAAGATGAACAGTGACAGACAAAAGTCCCGTGACTCCGAATGGGTATAATTTTGACTATACACTGCTTTGTCTATCTCACACTGTCGCAACCAGTACCTAATCATCATCATAAATGAAATAATAGGTAGGTTGCACTGCAACATTTAGTCATTAAAGCACCCCAACAAATATGAATACTTGCACGGCAGAAGTTTTAAGACAACGCAGATGAATATTACTTACTTCTACACTACCGATGGGAGAAGACGTACAAAGGTTAAACAATTTTAATGTGAGATGATCGTATGGGTATTTTTTCCAAGAATTCAAATGTTCTGCCTTGAGAATCGATCCCACATTTTCTGATCTATAACCATAGTCTACCTTTGAGCAATTACTAAGATTTCTTAAAGAAAATTAAATGGATTCAGACTACGTAATATTTATGAGTACTAATTCTCTTTACAGCATTTTCGTCGAGTAACAGAAGCAGAAAATTCAAGTAGCAGGCAGAATTTTGATTTGTCTGCAATAATGGCAAAACCGATAGTAAAAGCTTTAAATTAAGCTTAATTAACTGAAATAAATGAAAGGGTAATATACTTTTACAGTTTGCAGCGTTTATTCAATTGCCTAATCCCTTTGTACTGTTGTTCGTAATCCTCGTGAATGATTTAGGGATGAACAAGTGAGCCATTTTGAGAATTTTCGTGTACGTAATCTGCCCTGTAATGTTGAGAAACGGTTAAATCGACTTTCCTCGTGCTTTATTCACTAAACGATTATCAACTCATTACTATGTGTCATTACTGTTACTCAAACAATAAATTGTGATTAAAAATGGAAGTCATTATTCTAGAATCTAGATGAAAAACCTTTTTAGATAATGTTATATCTATATATATCTATCTTGAAGAACAATTCTGGGATGAACTATTAACATCTGGCTAGTTTTACATTTAAATGCTAATTCTATTCGCACAAGCGATTGGGAATTTCTGCCTGCATTGGAAATTTACATGTTACAAACGTTTTGATGCCTACAATATATGAAATAAAATAAGCAGCTTATTACTCACCTAAAATAACACTAACGATACAAAAACTCACCTAGAAAATGGAATAATTTGATCAGCTTTGTAAAAGTGCAGTTGGGGAAAGAGCATAAGAGCACTGAAAATGTTGCAAAAAAACAAATAGAAAGTAAAGAGTTGTGTGAAAAGAAAACCGGAAAAATAATATTGAGAAAGAAGAATGAGAAGTGTTTAAATAAAAGTAGAAAAATCTGCAAAAATATTAAGAACAAGCGAATTAACAACTATTACAATGAGATAAAGAAGAATAGGTCAGGTTTGAAATATTCTGTGGCATTTTGTAAATATAAGAAATGAAATTGAACTGGATATTTAAAACAGATTATGAAGCAGCATTTTGAATTTGTGAGGTGTACAATAAGAAGACGAAACGCAGAATCTGGAAGTTAACAAGGATAAAAACATAGGGTAGCTAAAAATGAAAGCTGTAGAACAAATAATGCTAAAACGGAACAACAGCAAAAGTCCAGATTCAAATGGGATACGTAGTAAGTTTCTAAAGTGTAGTATTCCAACTAGGAATTGGAGAGCAATTTAAAAGCAGGCTAGCATTGAGAATAGTAAGTCACTTGGTAATTTAATTCATAAAATGAATGTTTGCTTGCCATTCAGTAACATTTCTATAATAACCTTCAAATTTGACATATGCATTGGGAATTATGGAAGACATATTCGTTTTTCACTATTTTCTTTGCTAATATACGGTTTTAAAAACTGAGGTTAAACAACTTTGTACCTACTTGAATCATGCAGAATATTACAACGCCTTAACAAAACAGTTAATACATGTACAATTTACAGATGAACTGTTATTACTTGAAAGCTGCTTGACATTTGAAAATTAGTTGTTGATCGTATGAACCAACTTAGACATGACTTACCTTTCCATGATGTATTTAATTTTAAATAGTTTTCCAATCTTTTGTTGGAATACTATACCTATAGCGGATACAAACTGCAAATAAAAATATATCGGCTGCTAGAGGAAATAAAGAGAATATACAAAGAAGTGTCACAAAAGTTATCAAATTCTAATCGTGCAGTCTATCACATTTACGAAGAAGTTGAAGGATGAAATGCAAAAATTATAAGAGCACGACACATTTATTACAGGCCGTATTCTAAAGAAAAGTTAAAAAAAAACGGCATGGAACTGCATTTTCTTTATCAGCTTCAAACAAGTATACGATAGCATCAGACAAAAATAATTATACAGACTGATGGAAGAACTATAGTACAGGGTGATTATAAAGTCTCGATCCATTTTAGTGAAAAACGGTTAGAATTTCAAAATAAATTTTATTAAACAAATTAACACGACACAATTAATATATTTCCACATGACTGCCTTCCATTTCAAAACATTGCTGCCAACGGTCAGACGACCGAAAAACTTTCAACAACATATTAACCCTCTCAATCGAGCATTGACCACGGCTGTTCTTTCTTCTAAAGTTAACATTTCGAATGTTTATGTGCAGGTAGAAGCTTTTGTTAGTTGTTTAGAACCATTTGTTTATGTTCGTTTCCGACGATTTTTGTTTGTTTAAAAATGTCGAGTTTCCGTTGCTTTTCGGAGCGAATCGGGTGCGTTCGGCTCGGTACATCGAGAGTTTCTGTCTGCCCATCCTGTTCGCGATGTACAAGAAAATTTTCATGTCTCTGCGGGTTCGTTTTCATTAAAATGGATCGAGACTTTATAATCGCCCTGTATATTATTATACTAATTTAAAAAGAGGGACTATTGTAACAAGAGTGGGTTTGGGGAACAAGGAGCGCAGCTAGGAGTGCTCCAATGAAACGAGTGCTACAATGTTTCTTACTAAGATCATTTCATACTAAATGATGACGTTCATCAATATAAAACAAGGAATCGATTAGATTTTAGGCTGCCTAAATTAAATAAAGCGAGTACACAAAATTCTCTGGGACTAAAAGTCTATAATTCGCTTTCTCAAGATGTAAAAAAATGACAAACATTTATAGTTTAAAAAAATATTTAAGCAGCTTTGTGAAACAATACTATTAATATTAATGTTATTAATGATAAATAAGTTAAGATATAATAATAACGATTCTATGTACTAGTATATTATACTAAATAAACTTACTTACTTACTTACTTACTAACTGAGTATAATATAGTACTTTATCTACTTTGCATTAAAATAATCAAAAACTTTGCATTTTGGCTTCATAAATGTGACAATCTGTCAATTGTTTGCAAAAACAGTGGTATAATGTATTCTATTGTAGCACTGTTTTTTGGTGTTATAATAACCATATTATGACATCAGAGTAGACAAAAACTATTATAACTTACCCACGAACAAAAAAAAAACATGCACGTAAATTGAGGGGTTATAAACTAAAATCTGTGTTTACATTTTACACTTAAAATTCAATTTATTAGAAGAATTCATTAAAATACTTACCACTAGATTCAACACTTTTTAAAACTATACTCCTGACTACATTCATTCCACTTTATAAAAACCGAGGTATATTATTTATTTTTCCAAATTATTATAAGACCTCTAAATAATTAATTTTTAATGGAAGACCATCAACAGAAAACAGACGGTGTCAAGTCGCAAGATCGTGCGGACCAAGGAACTTCTGTGTTTCTGCTAATAAATCCAGTATCGAAGAATTGTTTAATCAACTGGAACATGTCAGCTGTACAATGTGGTTTCGCTTCATCTTGCTGGAAATAACCCCCTCATCTCTATATCATTCTGCATTAATATTCTCCTTTAAAATTATCCAATTAAACGCCGTTCACTAATAACTCTGCCCAAACACCAATCTTTTCAGCATACAAAGATGCTTCAACAAACTCATGAAGATTCTCAGCGGCCTAGTTCGCGAGTTAACAAAGCCTTGATTATAAAACTGAGCTCTGTAAAAACCGTTTTCTTAAGTACATCTTGATAGTCGCTAAGCACACGTAAAAACCAAGGGTTTTTCATTTGGTAATAGTTCATGAACTGCTGTTAAACGTGGATATCTTTGCTTATGTTGCATGTCAATTCCCCACAGACAGAATTACTTGTTGCTACAAGTGACGAGCAGAAGTGTTGGGCTCGTTCTGCACTATCTCAGTCAATTCTTCGACGTAGTTTTCTACTGAATAGGTCCTGCAACTCTTGTTGCGTTGCGAAATTAACTTTCTATTATGAAAATGCATTGTTCCAAAAAAGAAAACCATTTTGTAATGAGCACTGCCAAGCAGAAAGCAGCAGATTTATAGGTACCTAAAGGGAATCGTTTCTTCAAATGAAATAAACGATGTTCAACCGATTCAGCGTCAACTTTACTGTGTAAATGCCTCTATCTTTATTTGCAATTACAATGAAGTTGTATTGAAGTACTTACAGTACTACTTGTTTAGTCAAGTAACGCTTACCTTTAATACAAAATTTCAGATACTTTGGTGTATTTCACTGTGCATTACCAAAGCAAAAATACTTTTAATTTTATATAAAAATGTATTGTAAGAAAAAAAGACTAATATCTATAAGTTTAGTACTCACAATACTTCACATTGTACACAATTTGAGAGGATCATGGGCAGAGCTGGGCAGTAATTAATTACTTTTTAATTAAATTACTAATTAAATTCCTTTTTGTTTATTTGCCTTGGAATTGAATTACTTTTCAAAATGCGGTAATTGTAATTGGGAATTGCCATCTTTGTTAGAAAGTACTTGAAAATTACTTTTTAAAAATAATTAATTACTGCATTCAATTACTCAATTACTTTCGTGTAATTAAATTACTCTAAAGTATTTAAATTACTTTATAGGTATTTGAATTACTTGTGGTAATTGAAATTACTCGAGGTAATTGAATTACTTTGTGGTATTTCAATTACTGAATTACTGACCTCGATAGGGTGCTAAATCTCCAGAACTCATAAATAAGGTCTTATTAAGTTACATATTAAGCAAATCGCAGGGTATTCCCCGCGCAATATATGCCTAATTTATTATTTCCTCTGACGAGTCGAATATCAGCAACTTCTGCATTTTGTATGACGCGTCCACCAGCATTAGTGCGTGTATTTGTAGTTTGTAATAGTGACACATTTATTGTGATAGACGCTAAGTGTAAGACGCTATAAGAATATTTGCGGTAAGTACATTACAGATTACAATACCTACGGTAAAATAATAATTTTAAATAGCTTCATTAGATGATATTGGTTCATAATGATTATTTATTCATTTCAATTTGCTTGTTTTAAACGATCCGTGCAAGTGTAACAGACCTTAAGTCCAGAAAATTACGTTTTCGAGTGAGGAATTGAATTAAACGGACCAAATCCGATAACAACATTTAAACAGCGGAAAACACATATATAAAATGTAAAGTCCGTTTCAATTTTACATGACACCGAGTAGGCGTTGAAATTAAGAACGTTTTTTAAAACAGTGTAGAAAAAAGTGTCAGTTTAAATGTTAGGTTATAAATATTTGACACATCAGCTTTAGCTTTAAGTATTGAAAATGCAATATATATTTTTTTGAAGGTACTGCCTCAAAAAGGAATTTTTTTAGCGACAACGTGTTGCTGTTCACATAATATTTTTCGTGAGTTCACGATTTTAAATTTATAGCCCATGCTTTTAACTATCCTTTATACTGTACTACGAGATCCATTGTACTGTAGTTCTTCTTTCGCATAATTTAAAAGATCTTGCACAGTAAAGCACTAATTTTTTAATGAAAATTCCAAATTTTTAATTGTAGGTCTTCTTTAAATGTGAAATTCCAAAATTTTGCGTTTTTAAAATTATTTCGCGTCTTTGTTGTAGCCAAATTAGGTTCATCTTGCGCAATTGTGTACACTTTTGCTCTGGATACCTATCAGAAAAATAATAAGAATTGATATTTTGTTTTAAAATTTCAGAAGTTACCTAATACATTTTTAATAACTATTTGTATAACTATTTACTAGGGAGGAAAATGTATCATTCCCTCCCGCAGATGTAGTTTAGTTCTTCAGAGTTTGCGAGAACAGTACCTAATCCATTTATTGTAATCATGCAAGGGATGAAATGACGTTTTAGTCCAGAGTTATACATACAACACTTTTACATTTTATGATGAGACTATCTCTTGTGATCAGCTGCATTCAAAAATATTTAAATATGAAAACCAGGAAGCTAGTTGATTTATTATTAATCCTAATCACATTGTCTCCCGTCTCTAATGGCAACGGCAGTCAATGTATTATATTCCCTCCCACTGCCATTGGAAACCAACCAGGGACCCAAACGTATATTTTCCCTATACCCCAACAGGCGACAGAAAATGTCACTTTCGTATAAAGGGGTAAAAAAAGTATTTTTGAACAGAGCCAACAAAAAATGCTCAAGTTGCGCCAATTGGATCGTTCTTCTACAAAATCTAAAGAAATTTGCTGTCAAACACTTAAGAAATCCAATGCTCCACCCTGTATACTTAGGTAAGTTACATATTTTCGTCATTCAGCCTGATGTTAAGCGTATTTAATAATAGATTGTTCTACAAGTTAAGAAAAGTGAAAGTTTTTCAACGTTTAATTTACGAGCGAGTGATGCAAAGGGAGTGGATTAATTTATCACGAACATGGAAAAATCGCTTTTATAACATATTCAGCGTGCTATTTTTTCTAATATCATTACAAAATCTAGCCAAAATTAAATTCGACATTTCTTCATATTCGAAAAAAAATTTTTTTTAATTGGCAGTATAGAACGTCGAAATCGTCAAATAAAATACGAGAAATTGGCAGTGAAGTAATCCATTGTTTTACAACTTTTTGTAGGCGGCTGGGCGATAGGTAAACGTCAACCGACGTCAACGTAACCTATAAAAGTTGGTTAAAATGTTGTAACTTCACGATTTCTCGATTTAAAAAACAACGTACCCCTGGGCACTGGAAGTTTCATTTCAATCCTTGTGTGGTTTATTTGCTTTGGCCCTTCGGGCCT
Organism: Agriotes lineatus; assembly: GCA_940337035.1. Taxonomy (NCBI): domain Eukaryota; kingdom Metazoa; phylum Arthropoda; class Insecta; order Coleoptera; family Elateridae; genus Agriotes; species Agriotes lineatus. The sequence goes on from OW679194.1 coordinate 92,285,091, forward strand.
CGGCAACTTAATACACAATCGTGATAAAAACCTCAACTTTAGTGATAACTTATGTGAAAACTAATATAAAAAAATATATAGATTTGAACTTCCAAGTCCCTATACCTTCTTACTGAAGGCACTTTGTACTAAAGTATATTAGGTTTAATCGGTTTATTATAACCTAAGGAATCTATGCCAAATCGGTGTCCCATTTTTTTGGGACACCCTGTATAATCGTTATCCTTGAATTTATTTATTTACTTACATCTTACATCAAAACAAACTAAAAACTTTTGGTTTTGGTGAACGGTGCATGTAGCTAGAAGATTTAATTATCAAAAAACCTTCAAGAGTGATAAAGTATTAGGTTACTATAGTTAACAAAACATAAAAATTAAGCATTTTTAGATAACGATTACGAATCGACACGACACTAATGATAGTTGCAACTTGCAAGAAAATTCTACTAAATACAACTATACGACAATCATTTTTATTGAAAGTAATTGAAAAAGTAATTGATATTGTACAATTACAATTACTAAGTAATTGGTAATTGAATTACTATTTCCTGTGAGTAATTGAATCTCTGGTAATTAAATTACTACATTGGGCGGTAATTGGTAATTAGTAATTAATTACTTTTGAAAAGTAATTTGCCCAGCTCTGATCATGGGTTCAAATCTAATCAGAGCTGAATATTTTTCTAGGAGCGGCGTAGTATGAATGGCCGTCTACTTCATCTTCTTCGTCATAACATATTGACAGATGTGTTGTGACACTTTCAATGAGCTTCGCAATTGTTAACAGCTCTCCTTACACATCCGCCATCTCTGTCGATTGGTGGCCATATAAGCAGCTTCTGGCAAATCTGCGCCCTCTAAAACTTTCGTCAAATCTACCCAGCGGTTTGGTGAGCTTCCGCGTCGTGTTCTTCCTTTTTCTATGTGTATACTTCGGTGGATATATTCAAAAAATAAAAGTATACGGCCCTCTGCACCCAACAGTATAAATAAAAGGTACAGTATATTTGGTCCTTGACATCGAAAGTTAAACGGGGCTAAAAATGTATGTATGTAAATTATTTACTTTTTACTACTTTGTATGTTCCTTAAGTTACGAATATTTCAAATTTGCTTGTTTGTTTCGGATGCACGGAGTATCATGTGCCTTCATCATCAATTTATTGTTCTGGTCAAAACCCTACTCGATTTTTTCGACACTGTGGAGTTTCAACCCTAGCAATACGTTTTTTTACATTCTACACAGCCTCGTAACATAGAATCCACGGACACTCTCCCTAAAGATTCTTTAGAGGTTTTTACTAGTTTTTTTTTAAATTTCGATATACCTGAGACACCGAGGTCAGATTTGCGACAATTTTATCAACAGTCAACATGTTCAACCATTGGGCTAGCCAACCCGTATTTTTTTGTATATATCTATATATTTATAAGCAGCAGAGGTTCCGGCCTTACAAAAATTTTACGAATTTCCAATATACACAACTAGCGAAAAAAGATAAGACCATTTTAGAATAATAACGAAACTACCAACACCTCATGTATGTACTTCTTTTTTATAGCAGTGTATCTTCACAACTTCTGATTATTATGTTAATTAAACACATAAACTAAACGTAAAGTGTTTGTATTACTTTCTTACTAATTCAAATTATGGATCGAACACACATACGTAGAATGCTCTTGTAAGCTCATAAGCTATATCTCTGTAAAGCAATTAGTTTCCACGAGCAGCAGGTAAACTATTATCTAAATCCCTAGTAGGATTTATGTCACTTTCCCTAACGATTCAAACTTTCCACAAAATTGATGTTTTATTCTCTGATTTACCATTTTCATGCTGTTCCCATAAATTACAACAAATGAGCTCAAGTAATCATTTATTGGCGAAAATTGATTAGCAAACTGTATATCTTAATGTTTTACGACGTTGTAGAAACATATATCTAATAGGCAATCAAAATTCAAAGAAATTCAGATTTGATGGTTGTTACTCAAAAAAAAAAACATTTGTGGAAAATTTAAGAATTTGTATTCAAATAAAATTGGTTAGCTCTAGAAGATGCAAGAGAGTAACCAATTAACCGCTTCCATATTTGATAATTTTTAATACCCGAAATTTATTATAGAAGTGCAGCCACTAACATATCTATTAAATATCTAATACTCAAGTTGAGAACATTCTTTCTAATTTCTATGGTGTCGTTACACATTATCTCTGAAAGTTATCAGCTCTATATTTTGCAATGTACTTCAAAAACATTGAAATATCAACAGGATGAGAAGGGTGACATGTTTGAACTGAATTTTGTTTGATATCGTTAAACATCCGCAGGTGAAAAGCAGTTTTTCCGTCAGGGGTTAACAAAATGAAGAGCCGTAAATCCTCGCAGCATTTCGCTTGTCAGAGACATGAAGAGCAAGCGGAGTTGCAATAAAATGTGAAACGTGTTTAGCAAATTCTGTAGCACGTATGTTTAAACTAACAAATTGTAAAAGTAAATTATGATAAAGCTTAGCCTTTTACTTCAAAAATTAATATGTGGACAGGTGTTTGGTGTTCGTAGCAAATTAACTATATTTTCATAGCACCATATATTTAGCTGCCAATTTTATCAATATTCTAACTAAAAGAAACTCGACTATTAGTAAAACCCACTTTTTCATTAGTTGTCTAGAATCTAGTACCTACGACTAGGAATAATTATATATATTATAATAACTTAAAATATTTATTTGCGTCTATTGTAATAGTAATTTATTCGCAATCACATTGTAATGTGTCAATTTCATGACATGACAACAGCTGGGAACTAGATGATTACTTGAAACTAGCCAGGAAATTATTACATACCTCGAAAAATATTACATACCTGAAGAGTGGGGTGTTTCCATGGTAACAAAACATTGAGTGGGTTGTTTTCATGGTAACAAAAATATTAGCTACATCAAGATATCTATTATTCAGAATTCAATTGTAGTTATTTTTAAAATTAGATGATTGCAAATAAAATAGTATACATACCACGGTGGAAAGTTTCCTCCTGTCTCGAGATAAAGTTAACCTCGACGCTACGCGTCTCGGTAAACTACCTAATCTCTCGACAGTAATGAAACACTTCCCCGGTATGTAATATACTATTACGATGCAAGTAAGGTTATCACGCTTTTTACATTACGAGAGTAATATATAAAGCAGATAACGTTACGTATATCGTAACACGGTTTATTTTATCCTAAAATACTAATCTTTTTAAAAAATAGAAAACATTGTTATTAATGACACTTACAACAGCAAGTGGTGGTATCACTAGTAAGATAAAAACTTAATACTGTATTGTTGGTAGCACTGTCAGGTTATGTTAAATTTGAGATTTTCAGGTTAAGTTTTGCATCAGTTTGTGTCAAATAACAAACAAAACCTAACCTACTAACATCGAATTTGACATAGACTGACAATACAGTTTAGTGCTGTCAACATGTGATTAACTGCTAATAAAGTATCGTAATGTTATTTTTCTTTACAACACCAGTGCTGTTAAATGCATCTTAACGCAACTCATTGCTAAGGAGTTATTGTCATAATAACATAATAGGAAAAAATAAAATAGTGTTATATTAGTTTTATATTAAAATATAGACATTTTCGCACCTATGTAATAATACACAGTCAATATTTTATAGAATTTCATATTTGTGTTTAAATATTCATGCATTTTCAAAGATAACTAAGTGAAAATATATTTTACCGGTTTCAGGATATTAAGCCCTTGTTTAGATCTATGAAAGTAGGCTCGTAACTAAGTCTGTATCTTCTTCTTCTTCCTCTAATTATAGGCCAGTGGCCTGTTTTAACCACAAAGTGGTTCTGTGAGCCCTCTTTGCCCTTAGGCCGGGTAGGTGGCTAGCCTTACCCGTTGAAAGTGAGGAAGAGTTTCCTTGTTTAGGGGTTAACGACTACCACAGGTGTTAGCGTGGTAGCAAGGGAGCGTAAGATTTTTAAAATCCTACTAGAGTCTGCCGGGATTCGAACCACGGCCGGCCGCCTGAGAGGCGAGCATTTGCTCGCAGGGCCATCCGCTCTCCTTGTCTGTATTTGTACGGTAATATTCCTTTACCGTACATGGAAACTGTTATCATACTGCAATCGATTAACTATTGAACAAACCACAGAAGTTATAAATCATAACAGTCTTAAATGACTTAACATTCTCACTCTACTAGCTCGGATTTCAAAACAGTATCTGCAGCAGCTGATAACATTACTAGATTACTAGATATGCTAATAGCTATAAATATTACAACTATGCATAAGTACAGCATAAATCACTTTTATCTACATTATTTCTTTAAGTTGCCTTAACTATATTTCGAAATTTGCATTGCTATTGTCAATAAGTAAATAATAATCTAAATTCACTGCAACGACTGCATTCATATAACTTATAAATAGTCCATTTACTAAAGGAAAAAAGTTCTAACTTCGTTGACTCAAAACCGATTTTGAACATTTTTTTTTTATTATTTCTGAAAAAGTCTATAGAAAAATTCCCCATAGGTGAGAAGGTGTGCTTTTTATTTTTTCAATTGTTATTAACAAATAAGTGTTTTTTAATATATTCTTAATAAAAAAAAATTATAACTTCTTTATTTATTTAAACCATTGCCTGACATTTGATAACATAAGGTTTTTGGTTCACAGATTACGAATCTGGCCTCAAAATTGGTCTAAAAACAAAAATTGCGTCTACAAAATGGCGTCGAAGTTCTAATTTTTTATTTTATTTTTATTAGATGTCTAGGGGTTTTTGGGGTCGCTGATTACGAATTTAACATTAAAACTAAAATAAAAAATGGCGGATCCAAGATGGCGAAAAATCTTAATTTTTTTTATTCGGACTTTAGTTTTTAGCTATACTAAGGGTTTTTTGGGTCGCTGATTTCAAATTTTATGTTAAAATTTATCAAAAATGAAAAATAACTTCTTTAAAGCGGCAAAATAGCTTCATTTCTGAATTCCGCACGTTGCCTCATATCTAGGGATTTTGGACACAGTAATTATAAATATAGCACTAAAAGGTTAATTTTTATTGTGTACGATTATTATTATTATTATTTAATAATCATTATATACAAATAAAATTCTAAATTGTTAAATTAACTCAAATGTAAATAGATTAAATACATTTAAATATAACATACGAATACATATAAATTCCAACGCCTAAAAATGTGTTTTCTACGACCTCTTTGTACAATTTCCAAAAGATATTTCTGAATTAAAAGATTTTTCTGTTTGTGACCCACGGAGGAATGTTATTACATAAAAACAAATGGCAACTTGTTCAACAGTATGGTGCAATTTTAGATATATTAATTTTATTGTACGTAATTATGGAAAAAAAACAAGTGTTTTTGTTGATTATCAGAAACAGAATAAAATCTGCTGAAAGAGACCGACGTCTAAAAACGAGAACTGAATCAGATACGCGATTTGAAAGAGACAGATTTTTAAAGTTGTATCAGGAAACAATTCTGGCAAATGTCTTTCATGTCGTTTTATTAATTTTTTAAAAGAAACTTTAGCTGCAAATAATATTCTTGCTTTCAAGCTAAAAGTGATGCTGATCGGTTAATAGTTGCAACAGTTCTCAATGCATCAAATAAAAACATAGTCGCAGTATCAGAGAATATAGACGTATTACTTATATCAACAGCTTTAGTTTCAGGCTGATAAAGATATATATTTTTTAAAACCTGCCAAAAATAAAGAAAATAAAAAAATATCTTCTTCTAAAAGCCTGCAATTTGCGCATGCCAATAAATTGTAGTGTTCTTCCTGTACATGCTTTAACCGGATGTAACACTTCAGCATGTTTTAACAGAAGAATGAATCTTCTTCTTCTTCTTCTTCTTCTTGTTCAGGTGCTTATCAGATTTCGTATGTTTGCCATTAACACGGCTATCTTCACTTTATTGGTTGCAATCCTAGATAACTCATTGGATGATTTCCCATACCACGCCCTTAGGTTTTGCAACCAAGATATTGTTCCGCGTCCTGGTCCACGTTTGCCATATATCTTGCCTTGTATAATAGATTGTAGTAGGATGTAATTATTATCATTCCTCCTTATTTGTCCGAAGTATTGGAGTTTGCGTATCTTGGTGTTGTCCATGATTTCTTTACTTTTTTTTCATTATCTTTAAGACTTTAATATTTATTACACGGTCTTCCCATAATATCCGCAATATTCTCCGGTATAACCACATTTCAAAGGCTTCGATTTTTTTGTGATTGTTTCGTTAAGTGTGCAGGACTCGGCCCCATAGAGCAAGATGGGAAAAATGTAGCATCTTAGCATGCGAGTTTTGGTGTCAAGGGGCAGATTATGGCTTTTGAATATAGTTTAATATATTGAAGATATATAAGGATGAACAAGACGAATAGGACCGGCACCTTATTAAAGATCCACATGGATAAGTCCTAGTAAATGAAGCAATGGCTATGTTCAGGAAAGAATAAATTTGTCAAAATATTTAAAAATAGCAGTGATTTGCAAGAGACTGCAAAAATTTATATAAAAACATTTTGGTATAAAATGTATGCTTGCAATGTATGGTGCAAAGAAAGGTAACTGCTTAAACTCTTACAGAAATGTTTAAGTGATTGAAAGTTTTTTATTATTCATATACCGCAAGGTAAATGAGGTTAAAGACAATACAATACATATATTTTTTAAATAAAAACATTTTGAATTTTGGGTTTGATTCTTTTATTAAGGCGTCTACTAAAAAAGTAGCGTTAATTTAAGATAATTGCGCCTTACGATGGATCCAGCAGAGCAACATTTAAACACGTGTATTGGCAAACACAGTTGTGGCTGGGAAACCAAGATATTTCAAGGGAAGATTGGGGTTGGAAATATGATACAGGAAAGTGTTTTCCAATCCTAATGACACAAGAACCAGGTCCACAAAACATCTTAAAAATTATTTTTTTGCAACTACAAAACTAGTTGCGGGCCAGCTTGTGAGTATAGGAAAAGTAGCCTTTAGGTTCAACGGCTTGCGGTGAATGTGGCGGAAATAGTTGCCTTAATTCACGACCGGCAGTGTCAATGGAAAAAGTAGAAGAAGAAGAAAATAAAGCTAAATAATTTTGTTTTTGTTTTTAAATGTATCTTGGGATAATTTTAATAAATCAATTAAATTATAATATCTTGAATACTCATTTAACTCTTCTATAATTTGTCTCCACCATTTTTCAGACACCGTTTTCTATTTTTAATATATTTTAACATAAAATTTGGGATGAGCGACCCAAAAAACTTCTAGATATAGGTATCAGAAATTTAAAAAAAAACCCTTTCCGCCATTTTGGATCCGCCATTTTTTGTTTTGGTTAAGTTTTAATGTCAAATTCGTAATCAGCAACCCCAAAACCCCCCAGACTACTAATTAAAATAAAAAAAAAATAAAATAAAAAATTAGACCTTCGACGCCAGTTTGTTTTTACACTCATTTTGAGGCGAGATTCGTAATCTGCGACCCCAAAAACCTTATGTTATCAAATTTCAGGCAATTGTTTAAATAAATCAAATAGTTATAAATTTTTTAATTAAGAGTATATTAAAAACACTTATTTGTTAATAACAATTGAAAAAATAAAAAGCACACCTTCTCACCTATGGGGAACTTTTCTATAAACTTTTACCGAAATAATAAAAAAAAAAAAGTTCAAAATCGGTTTTGAGTCAACGAAGTTAGAACTTTTGCGAGTTTTTAGCGTTTAGAAAATGGACAAATAGCAGTCATCATTTGTAATAGTTGCAGGAATTCAGTCGAATATATTGAGAAGTATTTTGTAGAAAAATTTGGATATCAAAAGCTTTATGATAAGCATGAAATACATAATAACACTGATATCCAAGAAATATGTATATTGGTAGAAACAAATGATCAAAATCAGGAATACATATTATAGGATTTAGGCAGCCCCTGAATTGTAAATGATTTTTTGACTATTTTCTTAAATTATTATTTTGAAAAATTCTAAAAACCTAATATACCCTTGTCATAACGCCATATGTACCGACCGAGCCAAAATTATATATTATATAACAGTAATGAGATAACATGTAGAAGAAAATAGAATGCATTGCTTGAGTAAGAAAGAGATAACTATAGAAGCAAATACGGGTAGGCTAGACGCTCATTTTAATTATGACATATGTCAACTAAACATACCTACTAATATACATTTTTTGTATGGTCATCTCTGTCTTATTCAAGCATTTTATTTTGTTGTTCATGTTATCGCATTGCTGTTATATATAATTATGGCCCTATGGATATTTACTTAATAAATAATAATTTTTCCTTACCGTTTGGCAACTGCATTAAATAGCTCTTAAATTTTAAGCTTGATTCTTTATTGATTCATTATTTGTTGTTATTTACAATTTCTTCCCCGTTATTATATTTTCTATCACGGTTTCTGTTATTGGAAAGATTGCGATGTTATGAATGCGAGCCCAGAATATTATCATTTGGCTCAGATAAGTGAAGCTCTTACATTTGCTGGTGTAATATTTAGAGTTCGTCCCAAATTTGACATTTCTGATATGACTCATGTTGTTTTATAGTTTCACAATATTTCGTACACTATAATAGGATCATTACAGTTTGGAAAATTTGCCATAGGAATGACCAGAATTAAAAAATTTAAAATAGCTTTACCGCGTGCCATTTTTCCGACATTTTTTGTAATTTGTTATTAGTCCAGTCACTATGTACAAAAATAAGTCATTTGTTGGAAAGTGAACGGAAATTAGAACTTCCTTTTTTAACTTCAAGTTGTCGACCTAAATCTCATATGTACTATTTCCGCCATCTTAAAAAAAGGGCGTTTGATTTTTTTACGATAACTCAGTTCCCGTTAGCGGTATGTAAAAATCAAGTAGACCTTTTATTTAGAGTTTTGTGTGCTCTACAATTTATGTTCAACTACTTTTCCACGCACGAGCGATATTAGTCGAGATATCGAACTCGAAAGGAATGCGTGAACGGGCCTAGATTTTTTTTCGCGCTTCTTCGCTTCTATTTCGTTTCTCGGCCTATTTAACGAAAAGTATTTATTATAGAACTTGTAGAGATTAAAAATACCTCCAATTTGACCTATTATAAATTAAAATGCAACTAAAATTACGACTTATAGAGCGGACCAAAGTCGTCAAGTCGGCGCGTAATTTAGACTTCATGTATCGTACTATTACATAAATGACATAATAAACTTCCTTACATTATTAGAATCATTATATATCATAGAAAATCTTAGTGGACAACTACGTACACTTACACTCCGAACCTCAAATTCATATGTGACTTGCAAGATATATGTTATATTATGTATTCTGAAATACAAAAATGTTATTACATCATTAAGTATCACATAAACTATCTTTTGCTCTCATTGTTACAACATGACTAATGTGCTGTGGATCATTACGCATTCAGCATTTCAACCCATGGAAACTGAAGGTGGTTCGTCTAATACCGCCAGAGTGATATGAAGCCATCGTTTAGAGGATCTGCCTCTCCGTTTTTTGCCATGTGGTTTTCCTTGAACAATAGTTTTCTCTAGGTTGTCAGTTCCACTGGCAATGTGGCCCAAGAATCTTAATGCAAACGATGTTTGAGAGGCGTTTGTTTGGCTTTGTTTTATCTAAAACCGACGCTTGGTTCTATGCGCAGTCCATGCGATCCGCAACATTCTACACCAGCAAAACATTTCGAAGTCGTCCGTTCTTTTCATAAACTATACAAAACATCAAAAATATATCATTTAGAAATCTCTACTCCAAAGACTAAGGTGATAGCTTTTAAAAGCCAAGATTACTTTTAAACGAAAATTATTTATTGATGATATACCAAACGCTGAAAAATGCATGTACTTACATTTTGAGTAGGTGGAAGATCGTGCTATGTTGCATCTTGACAGAAAGATGGCTGCATTATTACGTGCAATCCCAGGACTCCACAAGCAATGACAGCAGCTAACTGCTGCAAAAGTGGCCTAGGGTATTCTGGAATTTCCAGCCAGCTTGCGCGTCGATGCGAAAACTGGGAGACCCAGTTATTGTTTGAGTAACTGTAGAATAACCTTAAGAAAGCCGCATGGAATTCAAAATTTAATTAGAAGAGGCATTCTTACCAAAGCTATCTACGGCCGTTCGTAAGGAAAACAATTCCGCTAGTAGTTTTTTTCTGTTTAAACAAGAACGGTCTTGGCCTGCTTCTTGAATTTTAGATCCCTCGAAAGCGTTTCGTGAAAAATCAGTAATCGGGAAGCCCGCTTAGGAAAAGCCAAGCGAGCGTGCTTCGACCAGAAAAGCCTTGCAGGTACCTTATGTCTAACGTCAGGCGTTTTATGCTATAAACCTGAATTCCTTGGCTACATTATTTAAATATAAAGTGGTCTGAAAGAAGATGCAAATTGCTTAGAATGCGCTATTGAAACGGGGCGTTACAATATATAGTCTCGGGAAACAAAAAAACACCACCGCTTGGAATTGGTCTAAATTGACGTAATATATTGATTACACAAAAAAATTAGGTCTAAACGTAAAACTAAATTCACCATTGTCTTTAGAGCATTTCCAAGCATGTATTTCCCGAATTTCGCATCTCTCCGCACTCGTGCCATGCCATACTCTTTTTAGCTACGCCCCACACCAAACTCAGATATACCTCTGGAAAAGTGGTCCCACGACCTTGTTGCACCTGTATGAGGGAGCAATCTTTTTACGAAGATTCTGATCCTATAGACAAATGTGACACTGCGACTGCACTCTCGTCTGAAATCACGGACTGCAACCGCTCTGTCAGTCTATGAAGGCTTCAGAAATGTCCAGAAACACCTCCTTCAACTGTGTGTCTGCTTTATAGCTTCGACGGGCTTCTCCATGGACACACTCGTTGTCTAATCTGGCCTGCAACGGCTCCAACTTCACTGGTACCTACGTAAACTCGTAAATCTCATTGTATAGTGCTGAATATCTTGTGTTTGTAGGCCCTTAATTATAGACGCACAACCTGCTCCTTCGTTATTGGCCTCGACTTCTACAGTTGCGGCACAACCCTTTGTCGTTGATCTCGGCCTTCAATAAACTCAGGCCAGTTCTGATGTCAGCGTCCAAAGTACAGCAAACGGCCCAAAATGCTTTCCAGGGATCCGAATGTGTCATTTCTGGTGTTGGACTTGGTTTTCTACACTTTATTTAAACGTAACTACACCTGCATGTTTAGTTTTATCATCACATTTTGATGCAATGTATAACGCACTGAGCATTGTCCAAATGTCTTATTCTGTACTCACTATAACTAACATGTTGCATTAATCGTTTTGCTGGCTCTTTGTGTGGCGAAAATTTGGATTCCCAAGAGTATTTTAGCTTGGTATTGCCAAACGTAACCACACATTCTTGCGGAAACTATGAAAATGCCTCGAATCACTCTTGGCGTTATGCGAGATGCAATTTGCATGTGCTTATCTTAAATTACTATTGCTTATTATTATAAAGAATCTCCTAAATCTTACTTTCAAACAAACTTTTACCTTAAGTTTGAAATACTTTGCATATAGAAAAGTTGTGTAATTGTCTATATGTGCTCAAACTTTTGGATATTCTTTTACCTATTCCGTAGAGCATACGCACCCTGAAACTCTATTATTAGGTTTACGACTTATAATAGTTGTAATAGTCTTATCCAAGGTATTTTGAAAGGAAAACGTTTGTTGAACGCTTGCGGGTGTGGCAGTTGATTTCAATTTAATGCCTTTAATCTGATAATGATCGTCTCGTCTGAGAAGCGAACTTTCACGATTCATATTTCTTAGCCAAACTGATGGACGATGAGTATTTTTAGAAAAAGATGTAAGGATATAACCAATTTTCAAGCGATATTTGCACCCTGTTGCAAACTACAACCTACCATGTTAATTTTTGTGTAATAGAACTATCAAAATATAGAATTTTTGCGGCTCTAATGACTGATCGGCCATCAATCAACTGTTCTTTAAAAAAATTATCCAGCCAATCAGTATGAATGGCACTATAGTCCCTACTCTTATTTAGCTAATATGCAGAAATTCTAGTTGTACTAACATTCAATTTCAGTCCAGTTCCTTCACAATTACCCAATGCTATATGGAGTCAAATACTTTTATGAATAAGTATACAGAGGAAGGTTATATTCGGTGCTTTTTTACTTCCTTTTACGGTAAAGAAAGTATTGGATTCACCCCAAAAATTCGAAATTGAGTTTGCAACATATCTTCAAGTTTTAGAGTCCCCTGAACCTAAAAAACATATTTTTGTTCATTGGTTTCTCAGGCTGTCTGTCTGTCTGTCTGTCTGTCTATATGTCTGTCTGTCTGTGAATAGAATATCTCAAAAACGAAAAGAGGTATGGCATTGAAACTTTCTATATAAGTTTTGTGTACTATCCGGATGCGACAGCAAGCTTTTGAAGAAAATCGCATAACCAGCAGTATGGTGTTTACTCTTGTTATTTTTCAGTTTTTATAATTTTTTTTAAAAACGGCTCTAACGATTTTTTTCAAGCGTTATATTTTGAATGTATATTAATGTGAGATAGGTGATTTTCCAGTTGGATATCTCTAAAATGGGTTTCTATTGTGACAATAGGTTTATTCATCTAAAAGTTTGTTTTAGTTAGTGGCCGATCTCCTTTTTTAAAGAGCATCATTATTATTGCTCCTTTTCCAATCTTCTGGTATCGTTATCTTTTCATAGCAGATGTTGAACAACGGTTTTAGTTTAGATATTCAGATTTCTTGTCCTTTTAATATTTGTCGTTATATCATCCTTCTGGGAGTTATTATTTTCCGTAGACTGCAACGCATAAATAATTTCTTTTCCGGCTATTTACGAGATGTCCCGTGCCTCTATATTTATTATTGTGGATTCCACTTGTTCCTTGATTTTTTAAGTATATGGTATAGGACTTTATAGTAATCTTCAGGTATATTTTGCATTTGATCCCTATCACGCTCTTTCCATCTTTATCTTTAAGTACAGGTACTGTAATTTTGTGCCGATCTTGTTTCCTTTATAATTTCGTTCTTTTCTATGGTGTTCTCTACCACGCTATTGTAGTATTTGTCTAAGCATTTTTCTTTCTTCTACCTAATTTTTGGAGTTATTCTGATATTGTATTATTTTTCTAAGGTTACTTTTTGTCAATTTCAGGGTTACTTCATTATAGCATTGCTTATCTTTTTTTTTGCCTCAAAATTTTTTCCTTACTTTCTTGCGGGTTGTTTTAGCTGATTCACTCAGCTTTGCAATGTGTCTTTATACAATTGACGTTATTGTTTAAGGATTTCAGTGTTTATCGCTTTGTTTAGCGTTTGTCAATATCTGTTTCTCTTAATTGCTACAATGACTTTTATTCTGACAATTCGGTGATGACGGCCATTGTGAAAGGTATTTAGGACAGTCATGTCACTGATAGGACTTGTGGAGGATGACAATAAGTATGTTTTCTTCAACAAACGACATGTACTCGAACGTTGTTACCTCGCCTGGGCACCGAGATTTACCAACCTCGATCCCGTATTATTCTGTGCGACTACGCTAAAAGTGCAATCCATATGTTCCAATTCAACAACATAGAAACAGCAACATAAACCAGAAGAGTATGCAAAATGTCTTTGCTGTGTGCAGTGTTATTAATTCTTTCTACATGCAAGTCAAAAGTTAATAACATTTTTATTTGACAGTCGAAACTATTTTTTATATATCTCCACGTAATATTAATAACTTCAACGCAATATTCTATTTAAAATGGGCTTATCGTCACTCTAATATAGATTCGAAAGCAAATCCCTTTGATTGCGCAAAAGTGACGTCGCAAGCGAGTATAACCCTTTGAAGTTATTTTCAACCCTTCCTCCAGCGCTCAAACGTTGACCGCAGCGTGTACACCCAAAATTCATTAAATGCCACCTGTTTACAAATCAACATTAACAAGTTGACTGTTTCATGCTGACTGTTTTTATTAAAATCTGGTGCTTTTGCCATTGGCGTACCTTTAGGGTACGCTGAGTTGGTTTGTGTTTAATCTATTGGGTTAGTTAGAAGTAGGATGCTATTAACTATTTAATTCATATTTTGAAGAAAATACATAAAACAAATCCTTATCAATATTTATTAATCTATTCTTACATTAGCAATTTGACAAAGGTGTTATAAACCACATTACCTACACAGAAATGACATAAATTTTAAAACGAAATTATAATAATGGGACGTCGAGTAACAATGAAAAAAAGGTACTAATAAAACGTTCAGTATATAATCCAGTTTTATTCAGTAAACAAATATGTATGTTCAGTAATCAAGTAGTTTTTGCAAAGTATAAATACCCGAATGGTTAGTAAAATATTGTAAATTGCACAACAAAAAATTAAAAGTGGCCAGTAAAATATGCACGGTATTTTATTGTGTTTTGTACAGTTTAAAACGCATGTTAAAGAAATGGGAGATGCACAGTAATTTATTTCAATTTGCATGGTAAAAATAATAAATGTTCAGTAACAGCCACTTTCTTTACCGGCTGGATATTTGAGGTTATTGTACCTGAAATTAATACAAGTAATACCAGCGTACATAAATCAAACAAGTAGAGACACTCACTGTCGGTTCCTTTGATGTCAAAATACCGATTAGGATGACCTTGAACGGCTCCTGGGGGGGGGGTACTTTCCGATAGTACTAACATATGGCGCCACTACTTTATCACATATGATTGGTAGCAGAGCTAGTAACTGCCTCTGATTGGTAGAATTATGTGCTGCCATCTGATAAGCAAGCTTAGAAATACCCCCCGAGTTACTGTCCCAGGCACTCTAGACAGTTTTCAACATTTGGCATGAGTGTCTCTACCTGTTTGATGTATGTAGGCTGGTCATACAATAAATTAAGGTATAGTAGTATTCCAACCAAACATTGGAAAACACCTTCAGAAGCGAAAACCATCCCAGTAGGACAAAAACGACGCAGGGGTCGCCCAGCGAAAGCCAAGAGAGCTTTACTGCTCCAATAATATAATATGTTTTATCAAAGAGCATATAATTATGATTATGATCTTTGGTTATATGTTTATGTACTAGCTAAAAATATTTAAGTTTTTATTCTTGTATTTAAGAGAGTATTTTATTTTTGTTACTTTTTCATACAAATATACAAGTTCGTATCGTAGTTGTCGTTTTTTCTTCTTTTGATAATGAGTTTATTGGAAGTATTTATATACATACATACATACAATGTGTCTCGTCGAGTATCAGACCTAGGGCAATTGAATGTATGTATGTATAATCGATAACCTCGTTTTACCTTGCGGTATAGAGTCTGGTGCTTTATGTGCTTGCATCTGGCGGTATAATGCTCAACTTGAGCGGATTCGGGATACAAAGTTGGAGCGAGCACATAGAACAATTAACATTGAGAAATTGTGAAAAGATCAACAATTGCTGTGGGCGCATCAAGATACGCGATTGGTCAGAAATGCAAACAATTTGAAATTAATTTGACGTTTGTCATGTTTGACCAATCACGTACCTCGATGCCTACACAGCAATAGTTGATCTCCCATAATGTTCCAATGTTAATTTGGCTATGTCCGATAGTTGGTGAGAAACACTGTAGACATATTCCATGTAATCCAGGTTATCTGCAATAACATTCCGGCGAGTGTTTTGGTAAATACCTACGTAATAATATATAAATAATGTTTATTTCAATATTATTTTGTTGACCATTTATTTTATGTATCGTATATTATTTAAATATTTTTTAGTTTACTAAGCAGTTTTTATATTGGGGTCCGTTTATTTTATTTACTAGAAATTAGGTTTTTTTATTGAACAAAATTACTTAAGGTTTTAGTATTCTAATAATGCGCATTTAAACACTATTTTTCCTGAACATCTATAATTTTTACTGAAGATTTAATATTTTACTGGGATCTTATTGTTTTCTTACTGATTGTCTACTATTTTTACCAAAAAATTATTATTTTACTAAACATCTATTATTTTACTAAACATTTATAATTGTTACTGAACGTTTAACATTTTTACTGTGCATTTATTATTTTTACTGAACAGTTATTATCTTACTAAACATATATTAGTTTTACATGACGTTAATATTTCTACTGAGCAAATGCACTTGATGTTTAAATAAAATACTGTGCATTTAATTTGTTGCCATGAAAAAATACTCTTACATTGGAGAATTATTTACTGCTATGTGTATTTTGAGTCGAGGGTGATTTGTTCGTCAATATTTGCCGATTTCGTATAAATTTACAGACTAATGCTTTCGTCGATGTCTGAATATCTGCTCGCTTTGTACCAATCATACCGTTGTAGTTTTTATGTTAACGTCAAATTTCGTTGTTCTCAACGGCATCATCAGTTTACACAGCATAAATCGATTTTACAGTTCGTTTATCGCCTGTTTATATTAGATTTCAGTAATTTCTATTTTTAGAAAAGGACCTCTAAAGCCATTCATTCAGAAATTTATTTGAATGACCGCTTGGATGACGCGTTTTTATTTTTGCCTTGACGTAATTAAAAAGCAATATGAACAGCTTATAGATATCATTTAATAAAGTAGAGTGTTGATTACATCTACTTTGAATCAATACAAGAAAATGTTGTGTATAATTAAGGTTTTGGTTAAATATTTTTTGAAATACATTTTCAATGTCATAAAAGCGAAAATAAATTAATTTAAAACTGCAAAGACATAAGAATAATATCTGTGGCAGCATTTGCCAATCCAATTTTCTGAAAAAAGCGTTCTTGGTTAGTAAATTAGTAAAACTCAAAAATATGCTGCAGGTGGTAAAAAAACGATAGAAACGTCAACTAGTTAAAATAATATGGAAAGAAAAATTACGAACGCAGAAAATCGTGAAATAAATTAAAAATATGGCTCGAATATTTAGTAGAAATCTACAACGAAGTGTTAAGTATGTTTCTACTTGTTTGTGAATTCTTTATTTAAATGTATATACATATACATACCATTTTTATGTTTTTTGTATAATTCACTAATACATTTTGTAGATGCATCATTTTTTTAAATGAGCGCAAACTAATATGCATTTTATAGAAAATAAGAGAACTGACCTTTTGCAAACCCAACACATGTTTAATATTTAAAAAAAAAGAGTCGTTAGTTTATAACTTACAGGGAATTTGATACACACCCCAAATAGGAAAACTGTTTAAACAGAAAATAACGTCATGAACGCTTCATCCACAATAGAACGAAATGTGACTGTTATCTGAAAATAATATATTTGAATTCTACAAGGCCTACCAATATTAATAATAATTTAAAATAATACCTATTAGAAACGGGTTAGGTGCTATGTTAATATTCATTTGGGATATTGCTGCAATGTGTCAAAGCAGTGGATGCAACTACTTATGACCACACAACGCCAGTGGTGTGTAAACAGCTCAACTGCAAGCTTTTCTGGGCCCAATGACGACGGCAAGCGGTTAATGTAAAAGAACATCAGTCAGCATCAACCCCTTAGCACTTCATCGCTACGTTCACTGGTTGGGTTAGCTCTCGGTACTTTGTTTGAATACTTCCCAGTAGTAACCCATCCGAATAACTATGGTTACAACCCGCACAGGGCTTTTTACAGTACAGCACTAATGCTCGGTTCCTCTCGACCTACTGGTCACTGAGAGTACTACAGCAAGTACCTACTGTAAATCTGCTCGGTTGAGCTCTCATACACATGCGGGAACCATCACTGCAAAACAGCATACTCTTCGCGGGATAAGCCCTGTTCAAACTAATGTTTGATCATGGGATAAGACAATTTAGTGGAATTAAGTGAAATCATGCGGACGCAAAAGTGCTTTCAATTAGAATATAAAAACTAGTTCACGACATGTGCCAGTTAAACTCTGTATTAGCGTTAATTTACTGGGTCACGTTGCAATACTATAAGGAAGTTTTATGGAGACCGCTGCATTATAATGCTATTTCTGGGTCAGATTTCACACACATTGTGTACCGGCGAGGTATTATTATGCAAACGTCGCGTTTTTGGCCTATGCCAATAATGGGTTATAAGTTCAAAAAC
Source organism: Agriotes lineatus (assembly GCA_940337035.1). Lineage (NCBI taxonomy): Eukaryota > Metazoa > Arthropoda > Insecta > Coleoptera > Elateridae > Agriotes > Agriotes lineatus. Next base: position 92,303,303 of record OW679194.1, read on the forward strand.
AGCAAACACGACACTCATTCAATTATATATAGGAACTTGTATTTGTTAAAAATAATTCAATATACTTCTAAACGCTGAGGTGTATTCATTTGTGACGAGGACACAGGCTAAAATTGTTTTTGAAAGGGTGGTTAGGTCTGGCCACTCTAGTCACATCTTATTGCAACCAAGAACCTTCACCTCCTTTCACAAAACAACCTGGTTCTACAATATTATACAATTTATGTTTCGAGGTGCGAACTGAACGAGTGCAAATCGAAAGCTTGCATAAATTCAAGGAGCATCGCGGACAATCCCCTTCAATTATCATATAATCGTCCAGCACGAGCAAGAAGGTATCATCTGTTGTAATTTCCAAAAACATACTAAACATCGTACAACTAGTACGTACATTCTACGGTAGCTACCATCTAACTCATTAACTAAGGATACGTATGGCAGTACCAGCAGTTGCAACGTATCACCTTATAATTAATTATTGGTTAGTATAATTACATAAGCTAACAAATTATGCAAAGCAACCACTTACACAGACGTCACGCCATTGCGAGGGTACCAAACTTTCTGCGCCAATTCGCAATTCTATCCCTAACTGAGCACACATTCCTCGATACAGGATATTGGTTGAACCTGCACCCTTAGTGTCCAAACACAAGAACTCGTGATTTAACGCCTAATATGTTTGTCAAGATTCTATTAAATTTCAAGGTTCAAAATATCCCTGGTCATATAAGGCAATAAATAAGTTATAAACATAGTAATCAGAACCCAGTAATCAGAAAATTGCAAAAAAAATTCACTTTATCTTACATCTTGAAACATTATGTATTCAGTTACCATAATTTCCAGGGCCTAGAGTTTAGACAATCTCGTTTACTTTCTACTTTTATTTCATCGCGTGGACCTCCTCTTCAGTAGGAAGTTCCTCTGAAACCTAGAAGCAAGTAGATTCCGAAATCAAACTAATTATTATTATTACCGAGCTGATTTTGTTTCTGATTTATCTGGTTTTATTTCATCTTTACAATAATAAGGTAACAAATGACATTACTACTGACCTACAAAGACATGGCCGGCCAAAGTCAAGATCCTCTCCTGGAGTAACAAGGGAAATGGAACTGCCACTGTAGTAAGAAATTGCTTCGAGTTGTCATATAGTTGACACGTAAATTTATGGTTCGCTTACTCATAGTGTTTTACTACGGTTTATTTTGCCGCATCCCTTGACTTTACTGCGTTTTCCTGAAATTTTAATTTATTATGATTTACTAACTCATGTAAGAAACTTTATTAATATTTGTAATGTACTCGTCCATTTCTTTACAAATAACCGAATATCGGGAGCTTTTAGTAATCGTGTTCACGTTGAGGTTCATGTATGGTTTTGTACTTGCATTCAAATACTTTCACCGTTCATTTACTCTGATCCAATATTTGCTTTACATATTCACTTTAACCATTGGTTTATTGCCATTGTCATCGTTAACTATTTTTCATTGCACTGCAAATGGTCATCCACGTACGAGGTGCATTCGAATTATTTTGTCACTTATATATGTACCTATTCATGCAATAAACTTCTTGTTACTCAATAATAAATTGTTAACGTTTCTTCTTTGTTACTATTCGCTGCGTTCTTTCTTCGAAAGGTAATGTTGTATCCTTGTATCCTGACTATCTCAGTTTAGTTCTCAGCTAAATTAATTTTATATTTTTCTGCTATGTATTAATGGTCACCCGTTTTTGGAACTGCGGTCTGCCTTTTGTTCTGTGGGTTGCCCTCTACCATGTAAATAGATAAATAAATAAATAGATCTCCAATGACTACGAAATTTATTGCTTTAAGTTTTAAGTCTGGAGCCCTACATGCTTTATTGTTGTTGCTCGTAACACATCGTTATTTATTTAGCTCACATTCATTCGCCGGTATTTTTGAGCTAATCGTTTTATTAATTTCGATGTTAATATTAGACACCCCTTTGTTGCTATGTGTGAACGAAATCAAACGTAAGAAACTGTAATTATAAATATCAATTTACAATCATTATGCGTTACTTTTTCATACATTGAGCAAGTTAACGTTATTCGAACGTTTTTACTACCAGCTCTGTCAAATTGTTTGTACTCATAATCATAGTCAAGGAAGATCAATGCGCTACATCACTATCCTTCTTGTTACTATAAGCTGGGTTCTAGGGAACGCGATAAATTATTAAAATCTATAAAGCGCAGCAAAAACGCAAACTGACTGTAGCCGCTCCTAACACGTAATGGAATTTTATAAACACGGTCTCTATAATGAACTTAATTCTTTAGGAATATACAATTTCAATAACATTAATGTACCTTTTAGTTTATAAAGGCATCAAACGTTTAAGTCAACATTTTATAACACAGATTAAGAATTACAAATAGTTTAATCTGATAAAAAAGCTAATAAAATATACAATTTTCGCTGGTACTTGCAGTTGTTCGATTAATAGTAAATACTAAATGAACGTCGTATTAAATACAATGTATTTCAACACTACATGTCGATGTTTTTATTGCTATTATTAATGGCATAATCATTAAAGCTACCATAATAGTATACTGTATGTGAAGATCTAAAAGTGCATTCTTGCCGCTTGCGCACGAATGTTGCTGGATGAGGCGCAGCCGAGCATTTAAGTTGTATCTGTTGGTAAGTTTCATTTTTATTAAGGGTAAAATCTGAGCTATGACAAATTGTTGCTTTTATGTAGTTCTCAGTTAAATAAAAAATAAACAACATTTTATTTTTTAAGCTGCTCCATGTACATATTTGTATGAAATTAGCTCGACTTCATGCGGGGTAGATACAGCTATTAACAAATAGGTTTTGAGTTATAGCGCCAACAGGCAGACGGAATAGATAACATGTTTTCCATTATCTAGGGACCCTGAAACATAAAAAATCTCAAGAAACTTAGTAAGGTGATTTTCTCGCAATTACAGTAAGACGAGAGCAGTAAAAAGGTTATGCTTTTTACTTCTCCTGTACGATTTGAACCGCAGCACCTACGAATGCGATTTAAACGGTTGACAATATTTCGGAAGCCTACGGAGCACCTCTCACATCCTTGCGTTGTGGCTAGCTTAAATATAGCTCGTGTAACGTTGCTCTTTTTCTCTAATTTACAACATTTACCCCTGTATGTTGGGCGCCATTTTCGCCAAGGGTAAAGCCAAAGCTATGTGCAAATTATTAATGTTACCTGTTTCTTAGTTAAAGCAAAAAAAACAAAACTTTATCTTTTAAATGTGCTCAGTCTGTGTTTATTTTCCGAATTTCTCTCGGATTTGCCAGGTAGACATTAATGTAAAATCATTGGTTTTCGTTTTATGCTCAGGTAATTATCATTACTACTAGACCTTTAAGGTTGCCTTCTTCAATTTTTATTTCCTCTTCTAAAAACCGATGAAATATTTGTAATCGCGAAAATATCACCTTACGAGATTTCTTCAGATCTTTACGTTTCAGCGTCTCTAGATGAAAAAAAACAGGTTTTCTTAATTCCGCCTGTCTGTCTATCTGTCTGTCTGTCTGTCTGTCTGTCTGTCTGTCTGTCTGTCTGTCGGTCTGTCTGTCTGTCTGTCTGTCGGTCTGTCTGTCTGTCTGTCTATCTGTCTGTCTGTGTGCCTGCTCGTTTCCGGTATAACTTAAAAACTACTTGTTGGAGGAAGACTACATTTTATATGCAGATTACATGTCTATTTGGCATAAAAACAAGAAGATTTCGGTCAAATATATACAGAATGAGCAAATTTAAAAAATAGAACTTTCTTAATTTTTGCTTTAATTGAGGAATAGATAAAAATATAAATTTACACATAGCTCAGCCTTTGTCCGTAACAAAAATCGCACCCAACAGACAGGGTAATTGTTCTAAAAAAGCAATGATGTGCAACAATAAGGTGTTGAATGCAATGCAGTCACTGCGCGGCGATATGATGCACAGCTCTGTGGCAGGTTGCGCCTCATGCTTGCTTCCAGTTTAAATGCCGTCCGTAACCGCTGAAATCGCGTTGAATTCGAATTTCGTCTGTAATCTTTTTACTTCCTTTTACGATAAAGGAAGTATTGGATTCACCCCAAAAATTCGAAATTGAGTTTTCAACAGATCTTCACGTTTTAGAGTCCCCTGATCCCAAAAAACATTTTTTGTTTTCATTGGTCTGTCTGTGTGTGTCTGTCTGTCTGTGAACAGAATATCTCAAAAATGAAAAGAGGTATCGCGTTAAAACTTCATATATAAGTTTTGTATAGTATGTAGATGAGACAGCAAGCTTTTGAAGAAAATCGCATAACCGGAAGTAGGTGTTTACTCTTGTGATTTTTCAGTTTTTTTCGATTTTTTCAAAAACGGCTCTAACGATTTTTTCAAACTTTACATTTTTATTACATTTTTAATATGTATTGATGTGAGCTAGCTGATTTTCCAGTTGAATACTACTAAAGTGGGCTTCTCTTGTTTTTTTTTCAATTTTTTTTATTAACTCCTATTTTAAACAGAACACCCGGTATATTATTACATTTTTGAATTCAGCTTAAAATTTTAAAGAAAATTTGTCTCTTCAACTAACGCTCTATTTTGTACCGTTTTTATAGATTTGTAATTTTTGAAAATTTTTGACAAATGCTTAAAAATTAAAAATCAAATTTTTTGCTAATTATAAGATCACTGTAAAAGGAAGTTGTGTGCGTGTATCACACCAGATTTTTTTATTTGTAACTTAATGTAATTTACATTGCCAAGTCTTCCCTTTATTGTTTCGGTATGATTAAGAATGCTAAGATATGTTTACCTCTAGTTGCGATTGACTTTTCAAAATATTTTTGTACTTGTGCTTGCGAGGGAAGTTCTGAACTACGCCCATTACAAATTTTCTTCTAATTTAAGCTATTTAAATTTTAAAAACAAATCTCTTATGCGTTTTATTCGCAATTCTCGCCGCAAGTGGATGTTGTGACACTAAACAATTTTAATAATCAAAGGACGAACATAATAGTAATACTCACACAATAAAACGAAACACTTGGTAATGCAAATTACATCATTTTTCAAATAAAAAAATTACCGGCGATAGGGTTCGAACTTCAGCGCCTGCGAACAGGTCTGCGAATGCGCTTTTAATGATCGGCGGCAACTCGCAACTAAAGCCGGCGTTCGTTGCCGCGGCCACTGAGTACTACTCCTATCGGTGAGATGCGGCTGCTTTAAATACACGGCATTTATTATCGACCCCTATTTTTGGTTTCTAATTTCGTCAAGGGTAAAGTTGAATTATCACCTTTATCAATTCATCAATTGAAGTAAAAATAAACAACATTTTATTTTTTAACGGTGTTCACCCTGTATATGTTAGGTCCAAAATATGCCCCTTTCGTTAAGGGTAAAAACCTGAGCTATGTAGAAAATATTACTTTTATTTAAGTAATAGCTCTTGAGTTAAAGCAAACATAGGCAGATTTTTTTTAAAGTGTATATATTTTATCAAATTTTTCTTGGTTTTATGCTAGGCAGGCATATAATCCGCATGCAAAATATCGTCTTCCTCCAACAAATAGTTTTTGAGTTATACCGGCAACAGACAAACAGACCGACGGAATTGGAAAAACCTGTTTTTCGTCATCTAGGGCCCCTGAAACGTGAAGATCTGAAGAAATCTGGAAAGGTAATTTTTTCGAGATTACAATACATTTTTCGTCTTTTAAATGAGGCAATTAAAAATATAGTTTTCATTTAAAGAAATTATTGGTGACGTCGGAACGTATATAGCAAATGAAGTAGAAATCCGGAAATTGCTTTAAAATGAGCTACAATTTGAATCGCTACACCGCTTTGACATTTTTTCTGGAAAACCAAGATACACGGAGTTACCCTACTTAATGTCCACACTGCATATGTCTTTTAAATAAATTATAATTATTTGCGTATGTCATGCATCCCTTACTTGCACTTGAAACGAATATCATGTCTATATACTTATTGGCATTCGTGGCATTCGTGAAACAATGTATTGCTTTACAATTGAGTACCGAGGATATACTAAATACTTGAATTTTCACAATAGGTTGACATTTTTTATTGTAATAAATCAATTGGACAGGTTGATAAAGTATGTTCAGTAACCTCCAAGTTTTGCGTGGCAATTGCCTGTCTGAACAAATACTAAATTATAAATTTTTTGTAGTTGCTTTTTTTTCGTTGAATATTAACTAAACGTGCTCAGTTATATTAGCAATGGGATAGTAGCCAGTATAGACTACAATTGGCTTCCTGGAAATAATAATAATTATACAGCTCTAATGCGAAAAAGTGTTAGAAGTACGGGCGTATTGTTAAATCATAACAAGATAAAGTAGGTAAGTTGTTCATTTAAGAACGCAATTTTACAAATTTTGTTACGCCAGCCCGCCTCGATCTTATGTCAGAAACTCAAATTTCGGAAAACCACCTATTGGATCCTTATAGCAACGCCATACATATACTACATGAAAGTGGATAGGTAATTTCTCGAATTTCCATATTCAAAATCTCTGCTGGTAAAGTTGAATTTAAATATTTGCGTCTGACATCAGTGAAGATGAAAGCTGCAGCTGGCGCTGTGATTAAACAAGTTATATACCCCTGGGATCACCTTACATCCGAATATATAACATATATAAGCATACATTTTACATTCATGAAAAAATTTGCGACGTGTAGTGGAGAAATAAACTGTAAAGATAAAGGTTTTTTGTAAATTACTCTGAAACTTATTTAAAAGAATTACATGTCAATTAATAACTATTAATAATCTGATCCACAAAATACAATATTTTAGTAACAAAGTATTCATAAGAATTTAAAATATATATCGACCAATAAAAATAGTGTGGAAATGCAGAGAGTAGGGACCAGTGGAAATAATGATTTTACAAAGGAGAATAAAGATTTACGTCAAGACGAAAGGAAATAGTAACAAACACGGGATAAGGAATTAAATGATAATTGTACAGATAGACCACAGCTAGCAAGTTAGATTTAAATTTTCAGGTTATGGTTCACAATATAATCCGCTTGTCCCTTGAATCTAGCTCTATGTTAGATCTAGACGACTCAGTTTTAAAGTGTTCTATACCTATAATATACGAGTACATTAACCAATGATATTTTAGAATTTTTAGAAAACTGAATCATTTTATTAAAAAATCTATCTTTGTCAACAGTGAGGAATCCACATGTCCTAAAATTTTATGTGTGACATTAATAGTTTACTAGGATCTGAAGACCCACATAATAAACTCCTACTGTCAAAATAAAAGCGCATAAAGAGACTGGTCGAGGGTGCTTTCAAACATTTTGTAAGCGCATGTCCTGCACAATATGATGCATTTAACCGAGCAAAAACCATGTTTAAACGTCAAAAGATGGTTTTGCTTTTACTCGCTACTTAATAAACACAACCTCACAATAATTGGACTATGACATTCAGACCTTAATCAGAAATTGATGATTGATTAAACTTGACAGCAGCTCCGAGTGCTACAAGCTACGCCCTTCGGAGCGATACCAAACATTCCGTTTACGCAAAAAAAAACTCTTTGGAGGTAAATTGCAAGGTGCATTTAAAATATTCTTTAAATGACCTTCTTATCAATAAATTGCCATGAAATCTATATTGTTTGACAGATAATGCTGCAGGCTAGCACACAAAAAAAGTTTGATATGATTGGCTCACATACGTAGTAGATATGACGCTTGAAACATTGGCTACTTTGAGCAGTTGTACCCTTACCCGCTCCTTAATAGAACTTTGATCTCTTGTAGTTAGGTAACTAAATGGAATACGACCTATGTTCATATAACATTTTTTACTCAAAATGACCTCCCCAACAAACTGTTGAAGTTTGGTTCGCCCGTTATAAATCACCCTGTATATACTGCCACGGAAACGCTTTCGAACGCCACATGTTTTCAATGGAACTTAAAGGGTCAAGAAGCAAAAGGTCACATTATTAGGTGTCTAAGCCATCTACCATAATTGAGATTTTATTAGTTTTATTTACATCATGCCTACGGAATATTTGAAAAACGGCGTTGTACAAAATACAAGAGATATAAATGCATTATGTAAAGTCATGCATGCCATATTTTTCAAACTTATAAATTCGTAGATTTGAATTCGCTAGATTTCACTTTTGTTTCGTGTTCTAGGTTGAATGTCTTAGAATATATTTATTTAAGAAAATGCATATATAAACAGTTCACAGTTTCACCAATCCAACGTTAATTCACAATTATTGTAATCATTTAATCGCGCTACTTTAAGTATTGTTTTCTATCCTTTAACCTAATGTAGGTACCAAATTATCAATATTTTTTTAGTATTTTCAATTATGAAGTACTAGTCCAACTTTCTATGTAAATAAAACAATTATTTCTTTGTAAAATTCTCTACAACCGTAAACTTTATTGTAGCTGCTTGAATAAAGAAATAAAGCTTTCAGAAATATTGGCTTGGATGAAAAGGGCTTTCATTTGAATTGTTGCCTTGAACAACGAATCCCAATTACTTACGATATTGTCTTATCAATCAGTCGTTCGTTACAGTCCTGCAACAATATACATACACATACAATGTGTAGCCAAATTATTAGCAAAACCTTGAATGTGGTACGACTTCTGAACTGACAATGGCTTGCAACGTAAGTATATGCAGCTATCAACTCAATTTATTGTATTCTTGGTTGCATATACTAAATTTGTGAAATTTAGTAGATTTTAGGTGGGCAGAACCAGTTAGATGTGATTATCGGTTTTACCATTGCAATGAAAATATCACAATTTTATCAGTTCCACAGAGAACTACAACGGTGGTGCTTTCAATCACAACTGTAAGCATTTCTTTATTTCGTATCCAAGCAACGATTCTACATTTTATATTAGCCCATTGTCTTGCGCATCGTTTGTTTTCTATTGCGCAGGTTATCTGCTGGTTGGGACAATTCAGCAGATGTTCCATGGTCTGTTCCTGTCGGAATTTGCACTGGGGAGGACCTTGGTAGTATCTTCATTTTATTAGATTGTCTTCTGTTCTACCAGTTTGGGTTCCAAGTCGATTTAGAGCATTCCAGGTTGGCCATTACATCGTGCAGCCTTGGAGTAGTGACTCTTAGTTTCTATGCCCAGGTTGTCGGTTCTAATATTTTTCCACTCTAAGATGCATTTCTTGGATTTATTTGTGTTCAGTGCTTCTGTGGAACGTAACAAAATTGCCCTCGATTTAAGATGCTGTTGGGTTGGTCCATGCAATGGGCGTCTGGGATCGCTAATTTGGTTTTGCCTTTCCCTTTTAACTTCTACCTTTCGCCTTATTTTTGGAGGAACGATTGCTGCTAGTTGGTAGATGTGGTCTACTTTTGTAGGTTTGAGGCATCCCGTAATTATTTTGCAGGTGTGGTTTAAGGTTGTGTTTAGTTTTGAGACATGTTTTGAGCTTTCCCACACTGGGCATGCGAATTCCGTGCGTAAGAGGCATAGGGCGAGAGCTGTTTTTCGAAGCACTGTTTGTATCGCCCCCCATTTTGTTGAAGCCAGTTTATGCAGTATGTTACTTCGTGTACTAACCTTGCACTTGATTTTTGTGTGTTTGCATATACGAACATCTTTAAAAAGCATTACCGTTCTCTATGAAACTGATAAAAGTGCGATTTCTGCATTGTAACGTTAGAACTGATTACAAACAGGTTATGCTCGTCTAACGTCATTGAAAATCTCATAAATTAAGGATATACAACCGTGAATGCAGGAAATTCTATAGGTAGCGGCATAATTCTTACGTTTTAAACCATCATTAGTTCAGAAGTTGCATAGAAAGTTCAAGCGTTTCTACAAATTTGTCCAACCACTACAGGTGCAATCAAAAACCCCATAAGATATCTGTAAAAGGGTTTACACGGAACTTCCCAACTTTACCCAAAACTTTTCTCGCAAGCGGACATTGTGACACTAAATAATTTTAAAAATACAATTAAGCTAGGGGTAAAAATATCTTCACTTTTCTAATAAATTACATAAAGTTAAAGTTACCGGTGGACGAATTCGAAGGATAGGAGGCAGCGTATGCTATTACAGCGTTTTTTTGGATATTGCAAGTGAACGGACTATTCCTACATGCCCTACAGAACACTTTTTGTGTCAGTCCGTTCCGGTCGACTAAAATCGACCCCCTTTCCGTTAACACTTCTTTCTGCATTTACGCTGTATCTGCTGAGTTTAATTTTCGTCAAGAGTAAAGTGTAAACTATATGCAAATTGTTGTTATCCTGTATTTCAATTAAAACAAAAATAAACACGTTGTGACACTAAATAATTTTAAAAATCGAAGGCAACTAGGTGTAAAAATATTTTTGCGTTTCTAACAATACTGAAACAACAGAAGGGTAACACTTGGTAAGTACATCAATTTTTAAATAAAAAATATTACCCGTGATGGGATTCGAATTTGGGTGCCTGCAAACGAAAATTGCATTGTTCGCCGGTATGTGACGGCTAAATCAGGCTTTTGCCGCGTGAGCTATCGGGGCGTTTCGAATTCCTTCGGAAAAGTTTTGAAACGATACGCTAGAAGTGGTTTAATGGTTGCAACCCAGAAAGAAGAGATTGGGAAACGTTTAAGCTGAGTACTTAATATGTTAAGAAATACTCGCATTGCTTTTACTGTAACAGAATTAATCGAACTTATAGCCGGGAAAATTCAAGATCTCCCGTGAAATCAGGGGTTCTGAATAGTGGTGTAAATTCAATTGATGGGTTATTATTATTAGTGTTGCTATCTGGTTACGCTAAACGAAAGCGCAAACTTGTACCTTCACCTGGTAATTCTGCATTTCGGCAGCCTGTAAAAAAATCATTCACGAACAAAAAAGCATATTATCAATGCGGGAGAACAGATCATTTGCAATATCAGTGTCTTGTTCACCAGGAACACGCTCGCACCGTTTGCACAGCATTAAAGTGATGCAAACTACCTTCCCTTATGCCATTAGAAAGGTGTTCTTTTGCGGTAAATGCGGGTACGGCATTACGAACTACTGGGCTAAAGAAAGGGTTACAAAGGGTACTAGGCATAATGTAAATTTGTATTCGAGGAATTGTACTACTCTTACGGTTGCGTTGCTTAAGAACATACCCGTGTATTGCCTAGTAGATTCCGATGCGGATTGTTCCCTGATAAACGAAAAAGTAGTTAAACAGGTTAGAGCTCATTAGGATCCGTGACATGTCACATTGCAGGGATTAGGGTGTAGCAGTACTTTACCTTGACGTCCACAACTTTGATTGTTTCTTGTGAGGATGTCACGCTGTAACTCGATTTTTATATTGTACCGAATGACGTTATATCTTACGACGCGAATGTTCAAATTTAGCTGTATGTGCGTACCATGGTCGACTTGCTAAAGTAAGAAGTCAGAATGGACGAGCGCATTGCAAACGGTGCAACTAACATTAAACATCACCGCCCGTTTTAGGGCGTGATTGATGAGCAGTTTTGATTAATTCTATTGTTTGCTTCATAAGTACGACAGAAAAAAGTTATTGCGACATTGCATGTGTTTGGTAATACGGTAACAAGCCTCGAGTACCCTCTGCGCACTGCCGAGTGACAAGTATAGCTAGAGATCTCTGAACATTGCGGAGTGACAAGGTTGATGGCCTCTGAGTACCAAATACTATGGTAGGAGACGCATGTGCTTTTGTTTGATAGCAGGGTAACAAACCTAGAGTACCCTCTGATCACTGCCGAATGACAAGTCTAGCTAGAGACCTCTGAGCATTGCGGAATGACAAGATTGATGGCCTCTGAGTACCAAATATGATGTTGGAGACGTGTGTGATTTGATCATATGTTGACAGGGTACCTTAGGGACCTATGAATGTTTGGCACTTGCGAATACCGATAATTGTGATAACTGTGTCCTCTGAGCACCATGGTGACAGGTAAATGTTAAAAGTTCCTAAGTACCCGACGTGAGTTATTAAGGTGTATTTACGACAAAGCATGCTTTTTACTTCTCCTGTACGATTTGAACCGCAGCACCTACGAATGCGATTTAAACGGTTGACAATATTTCGGAAGCCTACGGAGCACCTCTCACATCCTTGCGTTGTGGCTAGCTTAAATATAGCTCGTGTAACGTTGCTCTTTTTCTCTAATTTACAACATTTACCCCTGTATGTTGGGCGCCATTTTCGCCAAGGGTAAAGCCAAAGCTATGTGCAAATTATTAATGTTACCTGTTTCTTAGTTAAAGCAAAAAAAACAAAACTTTATCTTTTAAATGTGCTCAGTCTGTGTTTATTTTCCGAATTTCTCTCGGATTTGCCAGGTAGACATTAATGTAAAATCATTGGTTTTCGTTTTATGCTCAGGTAATTATCATTACTACTAGACCTTTAAGGTTGCCTTCTTCAATTTTTATTTCCTCTTCTAAAAACCGATGAAATATTTGTAATCGCGAAAATATCACCTTACGAGATTTCTTCAGATCTTTACGTTTCAGCGTCTCTAGATGAAAAAAAACAGGTTTTCTTAATTCCGCCTGTCTGTCTATCTGTCTGTCTGTCTGTCTGTCTGTCTGTCTGTCTGTCTGTCGGTCTGTCTGTCTGTCTGTCTGTCGGTCTGTCTGTCTGTCTGTCTATCTGTCTGTCTGTGTGCCTGCTCGTTTCCGGTATAACTTAAAAACTACTTGTTGGAGGAAGACTACATTTTATATGCAGATTACATGTCTATTTGGCATAAAAACAAGAAGATTTCGGTCAAATATATACAGAATGAGCAAATTTAAAAAATAGAACTTTCTTAATTTTTGCTTTAATTGAGGAATAGATAAAAATATAAATTTACACATAGCTCAGCCTTTGTCCGTAACAAAAATCGCACCCAACAGACAGGGTAATTGTTCTAAAAAGCAATGATGTGCAACAATAAGGTGTTGAATGCAATGCAGTCACTGCGCGGCGATATGATGCACAGCTCTGTGGCAGGTTGCGCCTCATGCTTGCTTCCAGTTTAAATGCCGTCCGTAACCGCTGAAATCGCGTTGAATTCGAATTTCGTCTGTAATCTTTTTACTTCCTTTTACGATAAAGGAAGTATTGGATTCACCCCAAAAATTCGAAATTGAGTTTTCAACAGATCTTCACGTTTTAGAGTCCCCTGATCCCAAAAAACATTTTTTGTTTTCATTGGTCTGTCTGTGTGTGTCTGTCTGTCTGTGAACAGAATATCTCAAAAATGAAAAGAGGTATCGCGTTAAAACTTCATATATAAGTTTTGTATAGTATGTAGATGAGACAGCAAGCTTTTGAAGAAAATCGCATAACCGGAAGTAGGTGTTTACTCTTGTGATTTTTCAGTTTTTTTCGATTTTTTCAAAAACGGCTCTAACGATTTTTTCAAACTTTACATTTTTATTACATTTTTAATATGTATTGATGTGAGCTAGCTGATTTTCCAGTTGAATACTACTAAAGTGGGCTTCTCTTGTTTTTTTTTCAATTTTTTTTATTAACTCCTATTTTAAACAGAACACCCGGTATATTATTACATTTTTGAATTCAGCTTAAAATTTTAAAGAAAATTTGTCTCTTCAACTAACGCTCTATTTTGTACCGTTTTTATAGATTTGTAATTTTTGAAAATTTTTGACAAATGCTTAAAATTAAAATCAAATTTTTTGCTAATTATAAGATCACTGTAAAAGGAAGTTGTGTGCGTGTATCACACCAGATTTTTTTATTTGTAACTTAATGTAATTTACATTGCCAAGTCTTCCCTTTATTGTTTCGGTATGATTAAGAATGCTAAGATATGTTTACCTCTAGTTGCGATTGACTTTTCAAAATATTTTTGTACTTGTGCTTGCGAGGGAAGTTCTGAACTACGCCCATTACAAATTTTCTTCTAATTTAAGCTATTTAAATTTTAAAAACAAATCTCTTATGCGTTTTATTCGCAATTCTCGCCGCAAGTGGATGTTGTGACACTAAACAATTTTAATAATCAAAGGACGAACATAATAGTAATACTCACACAATAAAACGAAACACTTGGTAATGCAAATTACATCATTTTTCAAATAAAAAAATTACCGGCGATAGGGTTCGAACTTCAGCGCCTGCGAACAGGTCTGCGAATGCGCTTTTAATGATCGGCGGCAACTCGCAACTAAAGCCGGCGTTCGTTGCCGCGGCCACTGAGTACTACTCCTATCGGTGAGATGCGGCTGCTTTAAATACACGGCATTTATTATCGACCCCTATTTTTGGTTTCTAATTTCGTCAAGGGTAAAGTTGAATTATCACCTTTATCAATTCATCAATTGAAGTAAAAATAAACAACATTTTATTTTTTAACGGTGTTCACCCTGTATATGTTAGGTCCAAAATATGCCCCTTTCGTTAAGGGTAAAAACCTGAGCTATGTAGAAAATATTACTTTTATTTAAGTAATAGCTCTTGAGTTAAAGCAAACATAGGCAGATTTTTTTTAAAGTGTATATATTTTATCAAATTTTTCTTGGTTTTATGCTAGGCAGGCATATAATCCGCATGCAAAATATCGTCTTCCTCCAACAAATAGTTTTTGAGTTATACCGGCAACAGACAAACAGACCGACGGAATTGGAAAAACCTGTTTTTCGTCATCTAGGGCCCCTGAAACGTGAAGATCTGAAGAAATCTGGAAAGGTAATTTTTTCGAGATTACAATACATTTTTCGTCTTTTAAATGAGGCAATTAAAAATATAGTTTTCATTTAAAGAAGAAATTATTGGTGACGTCGGAACGTATATAGCAAATGAAGTAGAAATCCGGAAATTGCTTTAAAATGAGCTACAATTTGAATCGCTACACCGCTTTGACATTTTTTCTGGAAAACCAAGATACACGGAGTTACCCTACTTAATGTCCACACTGCATATGTCTTTTAAATAAATTATAATTATTTGCGTATGTCATGCATCCCTTACTTGCACTTGAAACGAATATCATGTCTATATACTTATTGGCATTCGTGGCATTCGTGAAACAATGTATTGCTTTACAATTGAGTACCGAGGATATACTAAATACTTGAATTTTCACAATAGGTTGACATTTTTTATTGTAATAAATCAATTGGACAGGTTGATAAAGTATGTTCAGTAACCTCCAAGTTTTGCGTGGCAATTGCCTGTCTGAACAAATACTAAATTATAAATTTTTTGTAGTTGCTTTTTTTTCGTTGAATATTAACTAAACGTGCTCAGTTATATTAGCAATGGGATAGTAGCCAGTATAGACTACAATTGGCTTCCTGGAAATAATAATAATTATACAGCTCTAATGCGAAAAAGTGTTAGAAGTACGGGCGTATTGTTAAATCATAACAAGATAAAGTAGGTAAGTTGTTCATTTAAGAACGCAATTTTACAAATTTTGTTACGCCAGCCCGCCTCGATCTTATGTCAGAAACTCAAATTTCGGAAAACCACCTATTGGATCCTTATAGCAACGCCATACATATACTACATGAAAGTGGATAGGTAATTTCTCGAATTTCCATATTCAAAATCTCTGCTGGTAAAGTTGAATTTAAATATTTGCGTCTGACATCAGTGAAGATGAAAGCTGCAGCTGGCGCTGTGATTAAACAAGTTATATACCCCTGGGATCACCTTACATCCGAATATATAACATATATAAGCATACATTTTACATTCATGAAAAAATTTGCGACGTGTAGTGGAGAAATAAACTGTAAAGATAAAGGTTTTTTGTAAATTACTCTGAAACTTATTTAAAAGAATTACATGTCAATTAATAACTATTAATAATCTGATCCACAAAATACAATATTTTAGTAACAAAGTATTCATAAGAATTTAAAATATATATCGACCAATAAAAATAGTGTGGAAATGCAGAGAGTAGGGACCAGTGGAAATAATGATTTTACAAAGGAGAATAAAGATTTACGTCAAGACGAAAGGAAATAGTAACAAACACGGGATAAGGAATTAAATGATAATTGTACAGATAGACCACAGCTAGCAAGTTAGATTTAAATTTTCAGGTTATGGTTCACAATATAATCCGCTTGTCCCTTGAATCTAGCTCTATGTTAGATCTAGACGACTCAGTTTTAAAGTGTTCTATACCTATAATATACGAGTACATTAACCAATGATATTTTAGAATTTTTAGAAAACTGAATCATTTTATTAAAAAATCTATCTTTGTCAACAGTGAGGAATCCACATGTCCTAAAATTTTATGTGTGACATTAATAGTTTACTAGGATCTGAAGACCCACATAATAAACTCCTACTGTCAAAATAAAAGCGCATAAAGAGACTGGTCGAGGGTGCTTTCAAACATTTTGTAAGCGCATGTCCTGCACAATATGATGCATTTAACCGAGCAAAAACCATGTTTAAACGTCAAAAGATGGTTTTGCTTTTACTCGCTACTTAATAAACACAACCTCACAATAATTGGACTATGACATTCAGACCTTAATCAGAAATTGATGATTGATTAAACTTGACAGCAGCTCCGAGTGCTACAAGCTACGCCCTTCGGAGCGATACCAAACATTCCGTTTACGCAAAAAAAAACTCTTTGGAGGTAAATTGCAAGGTGCATTTAAAATATTCTTTAAATGACCTTCTTATCAATAAATTGCCATGAAATCTATATTGTTTGACAGATAATGCTGCAGGCTAGCACACAAAAAAAGTTTGATATGATTGGCTCACATACGTAGTAGATATGACGCTTGAAACATTGGCTACTTTGAGCAGTTGTACCCTTACCCGCTCCTTAATAGAACTTTGATCTCTTGTAGTTAGGTAACTAAATGGAATACGACCTATGTTCATATAACATTTTTTACTCAAAATGACCTCCCCAACAAACTGTTGAAGTTTGGTTCGCCCGTTATAAATCACCCTGTATATACTGCCACGGAAACGCTTTCGAACGCCACATGTTTTCAATGGAACTTAAAGGGTCAAGAAGCAAAAGGTCACATTATTAGGTGTCTAAGCCATCTACCATAATTGAGATTTTATTAGTTTTATTTACATCATGCCTACGGAATATTTGAAAAACGGCGTTGTACAAAATACAAGAGATATAAATGCATTATGTAAAGTCATGCATGCCATATTTTTCAAACTTATAAATTCGTAGATTTGAATTCGCTAGATTTCACTTTTGTTTCGTGTTCTAGGTTGAATGTCTTAGAATATATTTATTTAAGAAAATGCATATATAAACAGTTCACAGTTTCACCAATCCAACGTTAATTCACAATTATTGTAATCATTTAATCGCGCTACTTTAAGTATTGTTTTCTATCCTTTAACCTAATGTAGGTACCAAATTATCAATATTTTTTTAGTATTTTCAATTATGAAGTACTAGTCCAACTTTCTATGTAAATAAAACAATTATTTCTTTGTAAAATTCTCTACAACCGTAAACTTTATTGTAGCTGCTTGAATAAAGAAATAAAGCTTTCAGAAATATTGGCTTGGATGAAAAGGGCTTTCATTTGAATTGTTGCCTTGAACAACGAATCCCAATTACTTACGATATTGTCTTATCAATCAGTCGTTCGTTACAGTCCTGCAACAATATACATACACATACAATGTGTAGCCAAATTATTAGCAAAACCTTGAATGTGGTACGACTTCTGAACTGACAATGGCTTGCAACGTAAGTATATGCAGCTATCAACTCAATTTATTGTATTCTTGGTTGCATATACTAAATTTGTGAAATTTAGTAGATTTTAGGTGGGCAGAACCAGTTAGATGTGATTATCGGTTTTACCATTGCAATGAAAATATCACAATTTTATCAGTTCCACAGAGAACTACAACGGTGGTGCTTTCAATCACAACTGTAAGCATTTCTTTATTTCGTATCCAAGCAACGATTCTACATTTTATATTAGCCCATTGTCTTGCGCATCGTTTGTTTTCTATTGCGCAGGTTATCTGCTGGTTGGGACAATTCAGCAGATGTTCCATGGTCTGTTCCTGTCGGAATTTGCACTGGGGAGGACCTTGGTAGTATCTTCATTTTATTAGATTGTCTTCTGTTCTACCAGTTTGGGTTCCAAGTCGATTTAGAGCATTCCAGGTTGGCCATTACATCGTGCAGCCTTGGAGTAGTGACTCTTAGTTTCTATGCCCAGGTTGTCGGTTCTAATATTTTTCCACTCTAAGATGCATTTCTTGGATTTATTTGTGTTCAGTGCTTCTGTGGAACGTAACAAAATTGCCCTCGATTTAAGATGCTGTTGGGTTGGTCCATGCAATGGGCGTCTGGGATCGCTAATTTGGTTTTGCCTTTCCCTTTTTAACTTCTACCTTTCGCCTTATTTTTGGAGGAACGATTGCTGCTAGTTGGTAGATGTGGTCTACTTTTGTAGGTTTGAGGCATCCGTAATTATTTTGCAGGTGTGGTTTAAGGTTGTGTTTAGTTTTGAGACATGTTTTGAGCTTTCCCACACTGGGCATGCGAATTCCGTGCGTAAGAGGCATAGGGCGAGAGCTGTTTTTCGAAGCACTGTTTGTATCGCCCCCCATTTTGTTGAAGCCAGTTTATGCAGTATGTTACTTCGTGTACTAACCTTGCACTTGATTTTTGTGTGTTTGCATATACGAACATCTTTAAAAAGCATTACCGTTCTCTATGAAACTGATAAAAGTGCGATTTCTGCATTGTAACGTTAGAACTGATTACAAACAGGTTATGCTCGTCTAACGTCATTGAAAATCTCTTAAATTAAGGATATACAACCGTGAATGCAGGAAATTCTATAGGTAGCGGCATAATTCTTACGTTTTAAACCATCATTAGTTCAGAAGTTGCATAGAAAGTTCAAGCGTTTCTACAAATTTGTCCAACCACTACAGGTGCAATCAAAAACCCCATAAGATATCTGTAAAAGGGTTTACACGGAACTTCCCAACTTTACCCAAAACTTTTCTCGCAAGCGGACATTGTGACACTAAATAATTTTAAAAATACAATTAAGCTAGGGGTAAAAATATCTTCACTTTTCTAATAAATTACATAAAGTTAAAGTTACCGGTGGACGAATTCGAAGGATAGGAGGCAGCGTATGCTATTACAGCGTTTTTTTGGATATTGCAAGTGAACGGACTATTCCTACATGCCCTACAGAACACTTTTTGTGTCAGTCCGTTCCGGTCGACTAAAATCGACCCCCTTTCCGTTAACACTTCTTTCTGCATTTACGCTGTATCTGCTGAGTTTAATTTTCGTCAAGAGTAAAGTGTAAACTATATGCAAATTGTTGTTATCCTGTATTTCAATTAAAACAAAAATAAACACGTTGTGACACTAAATAATTTTAAAAATCGAAGGCAACTAGGTGTAAAAATATTTTTGCGTTTCTAACAATACTGAAACAACAGAAGGGTAACACTTGGTAAGTACATCAATTTTTAAATAAAAAAATATTACCCGTGATGGGATTCGAATTTGGGTGCCTGCAAACGAAAATTGCATTGTTCGCCGGTATGTGACGGCTAAATCAGGCTTTTGCCGCGTGAGCTATCGGGGCGTTTCGAATTCCTTCGATACAGCTGTATTTAACGTACCCTACTTATTGGTTGCTTCGTTTTGTATCGTACAACATTTATCCTGTATCTGTTGGGTACCAATTTTGGCAAGAATAAAGCCTGCGCTATGCACAAATTACACGGGTCGACAAAGATGAACTTTTTCTCTTTCACAAGAATTACGGATGAAAAAACGCACTAGATTCAATATTCAGATTTCTTGTGAAAATAACCTTGTCGACCAGTATTATTACTGGTATCTATTTGCAAGTTAAATAAAAAATAAACAAAATTGTATTTTTTAAGGTGCTCACCCTGTAGATATTTGTCTGAAATTTTCTCGGTTTTATTCCAGGTAGATATATAATATGCATCCAAAATATTGTTTTCCTCCAACACATAGTTTTGAGTTATACCGCCAACAGACATACAGATAGACAACCAAATAGACAGATAGACCGGCAGACAGACAGACAGACAGACAGACAGACAGACAGACAGACAGACAGACAGACGGACGGAATTGAGGAAACCTGTTTTTCGTCATCTGGGAACCCTGAAACGTGAAGATCTGGAGAAATCTCGGAAGGTGTTATTTTCGCGATTACAATAGTTCTTTCGTCTTTTAGACGAGGGAAGTAAAAATCTGTAAAGGGGTTTACACGAAACTTCTCTCGCGCGAATTAGATCAATTTGCAATTTTAAAAAAAATATCCGCTGGGGTTTGAACTCCGCCGCATCTGCGTAGCGATCGTAACCGCATTAATGCGTCGTACAGCGCCATCCTGCCTTATTGAAATGAGTGCGGCGCGCGCCTCTATTTAACGGAACGGTATTATTGTTGACAAGTTTCGACTTTTTTGTGACATTATCCTGTATCTGTTTAGTCTTATTTTCGGCATGTGTAAAGCCTGACCTATATGAAAATTATTACTTCCATCTATTTCAAAGTTAATGCAATTCATTTTTTTAAGACGCTTACCCTGTATACTCGTATATTCAGAAATTTCCTGGGTTTCATGCCAGATAAACATATAATCTGCATGCAACATATCGTCATCCTCCAACAAATCGTTTTGGAGTTATACCGCCAACAGACAGACTGACGGAATTGAGAATACCTGTTTTGCGTCATCCAGGGACCCTCAAACGTGAAAATCTGAATAAATGTCGGAAGGTGATATTTTCGCGATTACAACACTTTCTTCGTCTTTTAGACGAGGGAAGTAAAAAAATCGTTATTCAAAACTTTTTGTTTATATTTGTTAGAACAAGATCGAGTACTGTACAAATTTACCAACTGTATTTTAAAAATACGGTTCAATTCTTCATATATACAAATTTGAAAACTGTTGCCATTCAGTGAATAATAAATACTTTAGATAGAATGGCATATCAAAAGTTTTCCTTCTAATGGTTCTAAATTCGCAAGTGGCTATATTTCCTTTGAAACTGTAAACCTTCAAAACCAGTAGTTGGAGAATTTAGAAATATTCAGCCTGTTTGATTTTATGTGTCGCAGCAAATATATTGGCTGTTGTAAGAATTTCGTAAAAGATGTTATACATAAAAGTATAAAAATTGTTAGACAGTTTACTCTTAATAATTTTTCAAAGTCAAAAAAAGAATTGAGCGTCAAATATTTTAGATATATAAAATGCTATCAAAATTTCAAACGGAACTTATTCTAAAGTTTTATAAAATTCCCACTACAACGATATGTCATATACCATAGTTATCTAATCACGTAAATACATAAATCGAAAAGCTTACGTGAATAAAGATTCATCCGAAAAAGCTGCCGGTGAAAGCAAAGGAAATAGTTGTTAGTTTTTAGATGTACAATTTACCTTAAAAACATAAGTTATTTTACATAAATGCAACAGAACAACAACAATAACAAAATAAAGTTAAACTATTTTGTAAGGAAAATTTCAGTTAATACATTTAACATTTCCGATAGAAATACATTCCCGGGAACTGATAATTATTTTTTTCGAGCTCTTTTTAAAACATATGCTGTGTTATTCAGCCACATGATCTACAAATACGATTTAGCATATCGTGTAGATCTTGTGGACGGGTAACATAAACTTATGTTAGAAATTTTGTTTTTTTGTTTATTTGAATATTAACAATCAGAACTAATTAATTATAATAAATTTGAGTTCTATGAGTTAATTATATGGCTATAATAACATGAAGCGAAAAAAAATTGTAAACGAAGAATTCTGATGATTTGACAGGCCACCATTTCGGATTCACTTCGCATGAAACTTTTCAATTAAAAAATACTCGACATTTCTTGCATTATGACGCAGTGCATCATCCCGTTTGGAACCTCATATCACGTTGTATAAGAGGAAAATCTCATCCAAATAATATTTAAGTTATGTCAGAAAAAAATTTGCATATCGTTCAGCATTAATCGATGCTTGATAAATATAAAGACCTAGTATACGAGTAGTATCACCTAATACACCAAACCACACCTTAGCAGAATATCTGTGTTAGAATCTACATTCATGAATTCTCTATATCCCATAAATGATTGCTTTGCCGTTACAAATTTCATTATTCTTCAAAATAAATCATTCGCTCTAAGAAACTGCCTTTAATACATTTTTATTATTGTTAACTCAGTTACAATACTCTATTATTCTTAAAGAAACAGCAGCACGTAAATCTTGTACAGTTCGCCATAAGAAACTTCCCGGACGTCATGAAGCAATCACGGATATTAATATCTAAAATTGGGTTTGCATCTGTTTGCTCTTCTTTGCAGAAGAGAACAGTCTAGATATTTTGAGTATTTGCGACATACGAATATGCGTCCGCGAAAATATTCCTGAGAAGGACTGTACCGATTTAATTTTCTACAGATGGTTTTATGTTTTTTCAGAAGAGAAAATATTTTATACTGATTCAGTCCTAAATCGGCCACTGCTTCACGTATTGAATTTCGTGATTGTGCTCGAAACTACGGCAATAACACAGTATCCCATCAGTTGCTACACGTTTATTTCTTGTCCTTCCTACATTATTATTAAAACATACATTTACCCGAAATAGCGATTGGGTCTAGCAAAAGTAGGAGGATGTGGATGTTTCATTTCTGAATACATTGTTTGATACGTTACAAAAACTTCTCTAGAATTATTATTGTTTCTAATGTACAGTTTGCTCTTATATGTATATAGGCGTTTTCATCATTAGAATAATAATTTTTCTTCATTACGTATTAATTAGTTATAATTAGCATAAAGCAAAAAGCCATAATCTCTGACTTGTTGAATTCACGGCAGCCTGCAGTTGTTACCTAATTATTTTGATTTAGCTTACGTCTTTAATTGATTAGATAACTATAACATTTGATACATCGTTGTAAAGAGAATTTAATACAATTTGCACTTCAATCGTCTAAAAGCCGAAACAAGTATTGTAATCGCGAAATAACCACCTTCGGAGATTTCTCCAGATCCTCATGTTTCAGGGTCTCTAGATGAGGACAACAGGTTTTCTCAATTCCGTTTGTCTGTGTGCTTGACTGTCAGTATAACCCAAAAACTAGTTCTTGGAGGAAGACCATATCTTGCATGCAGATTGTATATCTACCTGGCATAAAACCGAGAAAATTTTGTACAAATATATAAATAGTGGGCACCTTAAAAAATTAAATTTTGTTTATTTTTGTTTTAACTGAGAAATAGATAGAAGTAGCAATTTGCACATACCTCAGACTTTGCCTTGACGAAAATAAAAAGCAACAAATACACAATTAGAGTTCCAAAAATAAAACATGAGTTAGAAATAAATGTGTTCTATTTAAGGCAGTCTCATCCCAACGATCGGATGCGCCCTTGGTCGGCCAGGCAGCGAACGCGTGCTTTATTTCGAGCTACGCACACATAATTGAAACTGCATTTGCTGGCTCGTTGGCAGGCCGAAGTTTGAATTTCATGTTCGGTAAAGCTTTTTTATTTGGAAATTTATATCATTTGCATTAAGAAGTGTCTTATTACGACATTACGATATTTTTACCCCTATTTTCCTTTGCCTTTAAAATTGTTTAGTGCCACAACGTCCACTTACAATGGAAGTTCTGAGCAAAACTCTTTATAGATTTTTTAAGTGAAATAATATTATGTTGACAATTGTAAATGTATTTGCTAGATTAGAAATATTTGATGCTTAATTGCTTTTGTGATTTTGACATTATTGAAAATAAAGTGTCTAACAAATCTCAAATTTTTACAATATGGCTGAGATGTTTTCTGTGAAAAATGAAATCAAATAGCCTGTATACACATTACGTGAACTATAAACTACGATACAGCATGATATTATAACTTTCTTCAAAATTCACCACCTATATTGTAATTGAAAATTGTAGAAGCGAAATAAATTATGTTTTTAAGATTATTACTTGTTTTGCTAGTAGCCCACTTACCATTTTCAAGTTCTCTATTTCATGGTCATTTCAACGTAGTACTTTCATTTCAGCAATATGATATGCACACAGTGCACTGTAATTACGCAAGTTCATTGCAAACAAGTAATTATTGAATTCATCTAATGCAGACAATTTCACCTACCAGTTCGCACTCCTCAGGAGTGTCCATGTAGTTCAGCGTCCTTTTGAAAGTAGGATTCTTCCCACTTTTCTCTTTGCAGATGTCTTTGTATTATATATTTGATTATCTTACTATATTTTATTCCATATTGCGGTTAAGTATTATCTATTATATTAGACTAGCAGTCCAGTGAGACAAATGTACGTATATGACGTCATTGTTGGTAGCAAACTACCAGTCGCATTCGCCTTGATAAAATTTGCCTAGAATCTAACCTAAAAAGTTAGGATTATAATTAAGATAATAATTAGTGTTAGAGACTGAAATTCGGTTCCTGACCTGACATGACCATTCCAAACATATAACTTTCATAACTTTTTTCTCTATCTCTTACGGTTTGGCTGCTGAAACAGCGTCCCTGACAGACACGTCTACTAGATAAAGGATTATAACCTGAAATATATGTTAGATTCTAGCCGACTTCAGCCCTTCGGGGGTGTCGATTTCTTGACCCATGAGGTCCCCTGCGCTATTAATTACACCCCATAAAACGGTCTGCAAGACGGCCTGCCCAAAATATTTAAACAATATTGTTTTATAATTTCAAATGCGTAGAGATTTGGTGCATATAGTTGCGTTATTTAAATACAGTGCTATTCATTTAGTTAATAAAGCTGGTGCAATACTTTGTTCTTAACTGACATTATCTTTATTATTTGTTTACATCAGAAGTGGGATTGGCTCGCGTTTCACGTGAAAGTGAATTGTAATCGTGATAAAATTAAATGATTCTTTAACCGACGTTTTTCTTCGTTTGCGCGAAGTGCAATTCGACCCCGAATATGCGGATGCTGGCCCTGCTTCGTGGTGTACTGAAATTGAACAGCTATCCGAAGAATTTCGCTGGTCTTTCCGCGAACAGGTGGTTCCAGCCGGGAAAAGTTTTGAAACGATACGCTAGAAGTGGTTTAATGGTTGCAACCCAGAAAGAAGAGATTGGGAAACGTTTAAGCTGAGTACTTAATATGTTAAGAAATACTCGCATTGCTTTTACTGTAACAGAATTAATCGAACTTATAGCCGGGAAAATTCAAGATCTCCCCGTGAAATCAGGGGTTCTGAATAGTGGTGTAAATTCAATTGATGGGTTATTATTATTAGTGTTGCTATCTGGTTACGCTAAACGAAAGCGCAAACTTGTACCTTCACCTGGTAATTCTGCATTTCGGCAGCCTGTAAAAAAATCATTCACGAACAAAAAAGCATATTATCAATGCGGGAGAACAGATCATTTGCAATATCAGTGTCTTGTTCACCAGGAACACGCTCGCACCGTTTGCACAGCATTAAAGTGATGCAAACTACCTTCCCTTATGCCATTAGAAAGGTGTTCTTTTGCGGTAAATGCGGGTACGGCATTACGAACTACTGGGCTAAAGAAAGGGTTACAAAGGGTACTAGGCATAATGTAAATTTGTATTCGAGGAATTGTACTACTCTTACGGTTGCGTTGCTTAAGAACATACCCGTGTATTGCCTAGTAGATTCCGATGCGGATTGTTCCCTGATAAACGAAAAAGTAGTTAAACAGGTTAGAGCTCATTAGGATCCGTGACATGTCACATTGCAGGGATTAGGGTGTAGCAGTACTTTACCTTGACGTCCACAACTTTGATTGTTTCTTGTGAGGATGTCACGCTGTAACTCGATTTTTATATTGTACCGAATGACGTTATATCTTACGACGCGAATGTTCAAATTTAGCTGTATGTGCGTACCATGGTCGACTTGCTAAAGTAAGAAGTCAGAATGGACGAGCGCATTGCAAACGGTGCAACTAACATTAAACATCACCGCCCGTTTTAGGGCGTGATTGATGAGCAGTTTTGATTAATTCTATTGTTTGCTTCATAAGTACGACAGAAAAAAGTTATTGCGACATTGCATGTGTTTGGTAATACGGTAACAAGCCTCGAGTACCCTCTGCGCACTGCCGAGTGACAAGTATAGCTAGAGATCTCTGAACATTGCGGAGTGACAAGGTTGATGGCCTCTGAGTACCAAATACTATGGTAGGAGACGCATGTGCTTTTGTTTGATAGCAGGGTAACAAACCTAGAGTACCCTCTGATCACTGCCGAATGACAAGTCTAGCTAGAGACCTCTGAGCATTGCGGAATGACAAGATTGATGGCCTCTGAGTACCAAATATGATGTTGGAGACGTGTGTGATTTGATCATATGTTGACAGGGTACCTTAGGGACCTATGAATGTTTGGCACTTGCGAATACCGATAATTGTGATAACTGTGTCCTCTGAGCACCATGGTGACAGGTAAATGTTAAAAGTTCCTAAGTACCCGACGTGAGTTATTAAGGTGTATTTACGACAAAGCATGAGCCATACTGTGTTATTTTCGAGAGCGAAAAACACTTCAGGATTGGCCGTGTTAGATTCTATCCGACTTCAGCCCTTCGGTGGTGTAGATTTCTTGACCCATAGGGTTGCATGCGTTATTAATTACGGTTAAAACGGTCTGCGAGACGGCCTGCCCAAAATATGCAAACAATATTGTGTTATAATTTCAAAGGCGTGGTGTGAGCGGGCATTCGTCACCGAGCCTAGCCAGAGAGCTGGTGCAGGTCGTTGCGTTATATAAATACAGTGTAACTCGCTTTCCTACTGTTTTGAAGCTTAGAAGCGTACCTATTATTAACCGATTGTGAGTAAACATATTTTATTTGTTCCTCACTTGTAAACATCAATTTATCAAGTCACTGTATTCACTTTGAAAATGTTTCTTAACTGGCTAGCCAGTAAATTTCTTACTGGCTAGCCAGTTATATTTTACAAGCGTGCTCATAGATAAATGATAGCGTGCAAAGCCAGAGTTGTCTTCCTTAGTATGTGTCATATTGATTAATTTAGTTGCTTGTCAGTTTGACACTTTGAATAAATGGTAAATTTCTAGTTATTTACAAGTGAGGAACAAATAAAATATTCAACAATACACGCCAGGTAACCATTTTTACTGGCTCAAGGATATGACAGGCTCGCCTAACGGCTCGCCAGTCATCCCAATCCTATCGCCAGTAAAACCTGTTTTACCTGGCTTGTAATGTTAAATACTATATATTATGTGGTTTACAATAACAAGTAAGCCCTCCTTCTTCCCAGGTGCTGATCCCAGATTTCCACTATCACTTCTCTAATTCCCCGCAGCATAAGAAACAAAATTAAACCACTTTCAATACTCAGTCATAAAAATACACCCCGGATATGTCAAAATTGTAATCAAAACACCCACTAATTAGGTAATTTAAAACATGAGGTTTAGTCGTAGTTTTCAAGATTTCAGATAAATCAGGCAACTACAAATTTTGTCTGAATTTGTTAATTTTCTTAAATCGGCAATGAAGAATGTCGAAATCGTCATCAAAATGCGAGAAATCGGCAGTGAAGTTTGCTCTACGACTTTTTGTAGGTAGGGGTGACAGCCTGATGACAGTAAACGTCCACATAACCTGCGAAAGTTTGTTAAATTCGTTATTTTTAAGATTTCAATATGCTCCTCAGCAATGAAATTGCCTTTTACCTATCACCTGGTTTATTTGACTTGGCCCTGCGGGCCTAGGCAACTAATTTCCACATTCGTAATAAAGAGTTCTACGCCAGTGGCTTGATAGACAAATAACTACATATTATAGACTTTCTGACAGATTCCTATATTTTTTAGATTTAGATATAAAATTACGATCTGTAACTAAATATTGCAGAGGACGCCTCGCTTGATTTTCACTGTTTATGTTTTCATCCATGTTTCTAAAATAATTTAAGTTTTTATACCCATTCATTTAGTTAAATGTAACACGATCACCCGCTAATCCTATAACATAAAATCGTTGGTCTCTTTGGTTGCATGTTTGTTTGCTATCTCCTCCAAAGATACTGGACCGATTAAATTGTATGATAGCTTAAACTTTTAGACTTAGATTGTAGGCCGGTTTTTATTTTCAAAAAAAGTACGAAAAAGTAAAGTTTTAATTAAATCGTGTAATTAGTGAACCCTTAATGTTCATATATCATTATAGCAGCGCCTTATTCAGCGAAGCATCGTGGGTCAGTGGTAGAATGCTCGCTTGCCACGCGGGCGACCCGGGTTCGATTCCCGGCCGATAAATCCTTTTTTAATTTATATTAATGAATCTCTCTTAAATTAGCTAACCGAAGCATAGCTCGGGTGACTCACTAGTATTATAATGAATGCGCTAATGCCAGACCGAACTGAAAGCAAATGTTTTATTTGACATAATTCTTTATTTTAGTTAATTTACTAGCTTTAATTTCTTTAAACGAGTCTCATACACAATGTTTTAAATTACTCTCACTGGCTACTGCACTTCGATCTAGTCATTTCCCCAAGTTTCCTACGTATATGCCCTGGAGATTATGACACCTATAGACATTTGAAGTATACACATAAGGTTGGAGAGAAACTAATATCTTCCACATACAAAGAATTATATTGGAGGCAAGATACAACAACTTTATAAGAAACAGTTCTCCAAATGGTTGCAAGTAGAATTAGCAATTTTCGGCATTAATTATTTGAGACAATTGAACCGCTGAACCGAAACCACACAAACTTTGGTCGATGTGCTTGCAGCATGTTGTAGGCTAAAGGATTTTAGCATAAATCCAACATTTTAAGCGTACGTCTTATTATACACTACACAATATAAAACTACTTTAATAATACTCATAATAAAGCTGTAAAATGGGAATGCATTCAGGTGTAATGCTGCGACTCAGTTTGTTGTGACCACTCCTGTTGAAATATGTCGAATGTAATACGTATCCTGCTCTGAATATATCTGGATCGCATAAAATTAAAAATTTACTATATGTAATAGTTCATTATATGTACAAGTGGATGAACTACCATGACATATTGTTTAGATATAAGTACTCGTATTTAGCACTTAAAATATTCAAATTATGAGATATTTACACCCTATTACGTGTATCAAGTACGTTGTAGGCCTCTTAGGTCAGACCAGCAAGAACTATTATATGTTAACTAAATCATTAAAATACACTTTCAACTTTTACGTCTTCTTCTCCTTCCTCTTATATTAGGCCAGTGGCCTGTTTATTCTACACAATTGTGGTTCTGTGAGCCCTCTTAACTCGTAAGACGGGTAGGTGGCTAGCCTTGCCCGTCGAAATTGAGGAAGAGTTCCCTTGTTAGGGGTTAACGACTACCACAGATGTTAGAGTGGTAGCTATTACGTAAACTTTTAAAATTAATTTCTAAAGAATTTTGGTTTATAGTATATCGAAAATGTTCTAAATAATTAAAGGTTCAATATACAGATTGTCCGAAATCCGTTTTGAACATAGGAAATTAATGAGTGCGACATAAACAAAATGAGTAGCAGGACAAAGATAGAATGTGATCATGGCTAGGTAAGTTTATAAGCTAAAATTAAGTCAATGAAACAAACAAACACTTCTGTCAAATATTTTATCTATCACTAAGGGCCGGTTGCAGAAAGCAATGTTAAGTCTGGCGTTAGCTAACGCGACGTCAAAGTGAACAAAAACGAATCAAATCTCAAATGCTTATGGTAACTAATACATTAGTAAACAAAATTTGATGCGATTTTGTTCACTTTGACGCGACGTTAGCTAACACCAGACTTAACATTGCTTTCTGCAACCGGCCCTAAGAGTATAAAGTGAGGTTTAAATAAACAATTTATTTACTATTGTTTACTATTTACATAAGTATTTTAATTATTTAAACCTCACTTTATACTTTTAATGACAGATAAAATATTTGACAGAAGTGTTTGTTTCATTTTTGGTTAAAAACTTACCTATCAATGATTACATTCTATCTTTGTCCTGCTACTCATTTTGTTTATGTCTTCCTTATCGCACTCATTAATTTCCTCTGCTCAAAACAGATTTCGGACAATCTGTATCGGTTATGACGATTGTAACAAATTATGAATAAGCATTAAAAAGCTAATGCGTTTTTGCAAAAGTTAAGATAAAAAAAGCTGTAGTTAGTTGAATAGGTATATTTAAAAGTACTAGTTTAAAATTTAAATATATTTTCTAAATAAGGAAAGAGTGACATAACCGATTCCATGAAGGAAAACGTGTAAAAGGAAAAATATAAGTAATTAAAACAATAATAGCAGGACTTACGTAAATAAAATTGATATTGAATCATAGATTGGTGTTCTACTATTAGTCACAGTTTACAAGTCCCATGGTGGGTCTCAGCGTTGATTGTGGGATAACGAAAATGGAAGACGAAAATTACAAAAGTTCCGAATGTAAAATTGTTTAGAAGATGTGAGTACTTTTACGCAACAGGTATTCTTCAGATAAATTGCCGGTTCTCCAGGATGTAAGAAACTGTTTTATCAGAAAAAGTTATTTATAACGCTATTTCATGCTTAGTGCCATAAATAAAGTCGATATAGTAAGATAAATCCCATTTATGAACAAATATAGCGGATAAATATTTCATTTTCTGAAAATATTTCATCCATAAAACAGATTGATTGGCATGGTTATAATAAATAAGAATTTATTCTTCGAAGCTCCTCTATTATAAAATATCCAATAGAAATTGCAAAAAACTACAATAAAGAATCTCTTACCTTTCGCTTAGACTTGGCAATACGTTGATCCCTAGAATTTTCAGCTTCTCCCGGTATTCGGTGACACCAAATGACGATGGCAATGCTCGTGTACGTAAACAGCAACACAGAGAAAGGTATTATGTATTGTAGAAACATTATAACTACTGTGTAGATGTTCTCATACTCCGGTCCAACTTCCGACCAATCTTCGTGGCATAAGTACCTTTAACAAAATAATGAAATTATTTAAATGATAACATTCACCTTGTTGATATTGCATATACAGCAGATTTAAGAGTGATTGCTACTTTTCTAATGATAAGCATGAGCACCAAACAAATCGAGTTTTATGGACAACCTCCAGAAAATTATTTAGAGGTCAATATAGAATACCCCAACTGAATCAACAACCAGCTGCGTCGCGTTATAAAGAACCTACCATTGTATTCAATTCAAAACGATTCTCGACAGAGAAAGGTGCGTATGAATAAAGATCTAAAATCGCTCCCTAATTGAATTGCTCACGCCGAAGGCGAGACAATCCAGTAACTTCCCCAAGGCATGTACTATATCTCTAAACTATCTGTGCGCAAACTACTCCTCCAATAACAAATCGTAAATGTTAATATGTCATTGTGTAAATATGTAGAACTTGAAAAAAGTCTATCATGCTGAGAAAATTTGAGAAATACTCCAATTTATTTAATGCTGCTATGAGAGAATTCTTGTCATTAAATTCAATTATGGTTTTCAAAGCCTAATAATTTAATTATGGTATTTAACTCGTTTCAATTCCGCATCATTCCAAAAATGTATACTTTGATTTCTGTAAACAAACAGTTAGTCCTTTCCTTTATAAACAATTAAGTTGTTACTAAACAAAATATACCTAATACATTAGAGAAAATTGAGACAACTACGTTCAACAGATACTGTAATTCACATCTCTCTTTGCTTTCGTGAATTAGCTTTGCAATTTAACTTAGCAAAATCTAGTATAGCTTTAATGTTGACATAAAAATTCGGAGTTCAAGTGAATGTTATAAAAACTACTGTTTAGTTTTCTGTTTTAGACACAATTATTATTATTATTTTCATATTTAATTGAAAATAGAATATGCAGATGCAATGTACAAAGTACCCTTGAATAATAATATAAGGAAAGCATCTACTTTAGCAACGAATAGGTAGTCCCAACAGAATTCTAAAGCTGAGCTAGTAAATGGCGAGCGAACAGTCAGCCTAAAGGGAAATACTGGTTTTCCTAACCCCAATATATGCTATGGGATTTCTAAAATGGAAAATGTATTAGGGCATGCTAGTAATAAAAGTGACATTTACTAAATATCGGAGCTTCTGTCAGAACCAATTAAAACTTCTAAGCGTGTTTTAAAAAGAAAACCTATTTTCTTATAAATAGTCACAGGCATAATACACCGTTTAAAAAGTTAAAATTAATTACTTTGCTAACGAACACCTTGAATTTTTCGAACGCTTAAGCATTAGCTCAGAATAATTTATTATTGTCGACTTAATTCTTCTCCGATTGACAGTAACGCTTTAATAGGATACATCAATTTATTAAGAAATGTTTAACCCAAATGATACCCCAGTGGTCCATAAGTTCGTCGAGTCATTTAATGGAAATAGATGATTAATTACCTTCTAATCCCGTGCAATGCATCATGAATACGCCACATAAATATGATATTAAAAATTTTTAGAAGGAAAAATGACCGCTAGACAGGAAATACATGTTTCATTCAGAAAAAAATTAATCAGCATTTTGAACCTCTACATTAATAATGCCTGAAATTACGTTTTTTGTAATTATATTAAATTCAGGTCGACCAAACGTTATTTTTCTAATGCAGTTAAAGCCTCCACAATTCAAAAAGCAAATAGCTTGTCAGGAAGGAGCACTTTCCATAAATATAAACATATATATGCGCCATAAATCCCTACAATCCTGAAATTGGCTGACGTGTACGATCTAAAAGCGGTTTATAGCGAGTATCATTTCCTCTATGACAGTTTGCTGAGATAGTAATAGAATTCCTTCAATGTTAAATTTATATCAATCGATTCAACAAGAACACCTTGCTGATATAGTCATCTCACATTCTTATAGAAATGATTTCATACATATGGCGTTGTAACCCTATTTCTACTTCATTTTAATTTAAGTAACAAAAATCAATTTAAACACTAGTGTTTTTGCAGAATATTTCACAGTAGTTCCAATAACCTTATATTGAAATACAATAATTAATCTCATTCCATTAATTCCATAATTAAGGAAAGGTTTTGAGAAATTGCTAATAACATTTTATAAGGATTTCCTGAATATGTGACTATTATAGTTCGTCTTATAGCTCATTAAGGCCTGTGACTTGAGGAGGTTATTTCTTTCCCATCAATCTTACCATTTGTGATTTTAGTACCTTGATAATCTTCACCCCAGATTATTAAATACTTCTTGGTTGGTTGGTTCTTCTTTAATTTCACTATTAAATCTGCACTCTAGTATCCCTAACGCAATGTTTCTTCCCATCTACTCAAAGAGAGTTGGTTGTTACGTATAACCGTGTTTTAGTTTCATGCACTTTAGCTGGTCAGCTAACTGATTTATAAATTCGTATTTTAGTGTTATTTGGCACTCTTCTTCTAATTTCTTAAATGTGTCTTCTAGCTAGAGTCTTGATTGGTAAGTGGTTAGCATATGTGGTACACTGGTACCATTTGGTAAATAGTGCGTGCTATCTTATTCAGCTTTTCTTCGTGATTTTTTCAATACAAATTTAAATAATATGATTATAAATGCTCACCCTATCTTAGTCCATTGTTTATATTGTATTTTTCCAAAACTATTTTTTGGTTCGGTTAACTTACTGGAAATTTTTAACTCTGGCATCGCCTTTACTAGTTGGAATCTGTTTACTGCGTCCTAAGCTTGCATGCAATTCACAAAGAAAATATGTATTGGTGTTTTGCACTCATCTCCAAGTACCTAGATATATTTATGTATTTATGTAAACCGGCTTGATAGTATCCAACAAAATTTGCTGATGTGTGACTATTATCGAAAAGACAATCAGTAATCTCAGGTATGCAGGCACCACTATAATAGCGTTACCCGAAGAGGCAATTAGTTAGATAATATGGCGAATTGAAAATAAAAACCTTGTCTTAAAAGTTAATAGAACTAAACTTGAAATAATGGTTGTTGATCGTTTAAACCAATTATTTAGAAGTGATGCATTTTAAAATATTGAAACAGATGAGGAATTTACATACTTAGGATCATGTATATCTGAACAAAGAAGATACCATAAATAAGTTAAAAAAAGAACTTACAAATATATGGAAAGATATGAACATAAGAAAAGAACAAAAATCAAATTATTGAACTCTATATTCTTGTATGGATCTGCAACATGGAATTTGAGGACAAATGAAAAGAAAAAGATGGATGCTTTTGAGATGTGGTTTTGCTGGCCTGCTATGAATTTAGTGAATTCTATTCGAAATCTATTCGAAAACAAAAAGGACACAGACTCTCAACTTCATACATATAGCGGATACTGCGATACTTCCAACACAAGTGAACGGTTTCAAAACCGAAAATAGCAAAAGCATGGTATACCGCAAGGTTACTAGAAATATACAATAGTTTAAACGACAATGTTGCCTAGATCAGAACTTTAAATTATAATCGTGAGAGGGGGGGGGGGGGGGAGCAAAAAGTTATTAGGCAAGAATAACATTAGACATATCATTTTTGATTACTTGTTATGTTCGATTTTGAAAGGGTCACCTAGTATAGTCGGGCATCCGGAGGATAGCTTAGAAAGCTTAATAATAGTTGGTAGCATGCCTGGCAGAAGAGGAAGAAAAGAATCGCCAACGAAGTAATGTGATGAAATTAAAAGAAAGCGTGAGGCCAATTACATACAGCCTTATATACAGCCGTACATACAGCAGTTAACTAGAAATTATGGAGAGAAGTTGTTGACATACAAAGATTCTTTTGTATGGTTACGATTCTCAGTATTAAGAGAGCAACTAGAGAGACAGAGAGAGAGAGAAAGAGAGGTTTTTTTCTTTAAAAAAGTATCATTTTTCGCTACCTGTAAAGCTTGTTAAATTTTTTCCCACCTGGTTTCTAGTTCTGTTTATGCCTGACTTTCTTCTCGTATTGTCGTCAGTCTCCGTTCTATTTGTGCAATGCATCTCGTATCTACTGCATTTTGAGTTAAACTTTCGTATTTTACTCTTCTTCTGTTTTTACTTTTTATGTTTTCTGTTTATTTGGTTTTCTATCTAACTATTTACATAAAATGTAAAATAAGAGAGCAACATAATAATGATTTACTGTACCTATCAAGAATTGTATTTATTCTATCTTTTGCAGAAACGAAAATAATATATTTAAAAAGAAACATGAAAAACCTAAAAGATATGAAAATATTTCCAATACGATAATAGTAGTATCTTCAAATTTGATAGCAGTAAACGATTGTTCTGTAGCCGAACACGTACCGTAAATATAATATAGACAAAACTAAGACAACAGCATTAGTGGTAGAAACACGATGAGATCTGAAACGGAAAAAAATTACATAAGTCTGTTTAGTTCCAAAAGCAGACCTAGCAACAATTCTGAAGGAAAATTACCCATGACAATCTCAAATGTAAACTTAGATATACTAGAAATAACGTAAGAAGTAATAAAGAACGCCATAAAGGATATAAAGGA
The DNA here is from genome assembly GCA_940337035.1 of Agriotes lineatus. Lineage (NCBI taxonomy): Eukaryota > Metazoa > Arthropoda > Insecta > Coleoptera > Elateridae > Agriotes > Agriotes lineatus. Next base: position 92,338,957 of record OW679194.1, read on the forward strand.
AAAACGAAGCTGGAGAAGACGGTATTATACCTGAACTATTATAGGAAGAAGGTGAACTTTTTTAACAGGTGTTTAGAAGAACAAATTTTGCCCAAACTGTGAAATGATGCTGTACTTGTATTATTCCATAAAAAATCAGATCCCACACTGCTAACAAACTACTTATAGACCAATAGTGTTTTTTCAATTTTTTAAATGTTTTTTAGAAAATTTCACATACCAAGACTTAATATTACAATTCAATTTTTTATGTAAAGACTAAAACTGTATAATTGGAAAAAAATAATATAAAACGTTAATTACTTCTTTAAATTTGTTATTATTTACCGAAAAGTAGTATTTTTGCATAATTTTTACGATTTTTATGCAATGCGATTTTTAGGAGAATTTTGAAACAATATTTAAAAAAATTTCAAATTAGTTTTTAGCTAAAGTTGAAAAAATAGGGATTTACTGGTCTTGAGACTGTTCAGTTAGCTAATAATAACACAAAAAATCTCATTGAAATCTTACTTAACCCTTCAGTACTCGCGGGGGATACATGTGTATCCCACTTGCTTTTGAAACGCGCTTGCGCGATAACACGAAGTACACCGCAGGCCTGCCTTTAGGTAATCCTTCGGAACAGTTCTCTCGCAACTGTGACAAAGTATGGTTGTGCTTTTTTGGCACTTAATTGTGATTGGCGCTAATTTTTGACTTTGGGATACGACAGTATCCCACGCGACCGCTGAGGTTTCATTTTTATCCATTTGTTGCTGGTAAGTTTTTCATTTGTTTTTAATATTTGTTAGTAATTTTTTTTACTTTTAGCTATCTAAAAGAGACAAGCACAGATCCAGCAAAATGGATACAATGGTTTAACGAGTTAGAGGAAGCGGAAGTACTAGGGGAAGCAGATCCTAATGAGGAAGAAGGCCATCTTTGTACAATAAGTGACCCCGATTCAGAGTCGGAACAAGATGCCGATGAACAGGATACAGAGGAAAATTTAGCATGGTATCTATAGTACTTCCTGGTTACATAGGAAAGGACCATACCACGCAATGGAGAAAAATTTGTCCACCGAAAACAAGAACTACGGTGCATAATATTTTTGACAAAAAACCAGGACCTAGAAATAATGCAGTTCACGCTAAAACTGAATTGGAATGTCTTGAAATTTTTCTGAGCGATAATATTATAGAAGTTATCACTAATTCAACAAATATTTATATAGATAATGTAAAATCCAAATATCAACGTGAAAGGGATGCAAGACTAACGGATACTTGTGAGATAAGAGCTCTTTTGTTTGTATTTTTTAATTTTTTGCTGTAATTTTCAGTTGGGTGTTTAATAATATATTTCTTACAAAGATTTGTGTCTTTTTTGTTAATGCACAAAAATTTTGTTGGGTTTTACTCTATATTATTACTCTGGGATACAAATGTATCCCACGCGACCGTTCGTGTAACAAATCGCCGCGCGAGTAATCCAGGGTTAATTTCCGAAAATTAGCACTTTTTTGATTTTGAAAATTTCGAACATTTTCTCAATAAGTAAAAATCACTCGGTATATATGATAGGGGCTAAATAGGTTTTTAGACAAGCACAAATTATTGACGTAAAAAGTTTTTTTGTAAAATCGTACTAAAATATGGTCATTTATGCATTAATTTGCGGGCGTAAATAGTGCCATTTGCGCCCTAAGGCCTAAAAATAATTTGCGGACGTAAATAATGCCTTTTTGCGCCCTAAGGCCTAAAAAACCAGCATCACATTGGCAACCAACAACAATTTGATTTTTGAGAACGAATCGTGCCATTTATTTTTCAAAGCTTTATGGTGGATTTTACAAAAAATCTTGTTTGCATTTCGGGCGTGAACGGCGATTTTGGCCCTTTGGCGTTTTATAATCCTTCGGCCCTTCGGGCCTCTGGCTTATAATTCCGCCGCCGGCCAAAATCGCCTCCTTCACGCCCTTAATACAAAAATAGCTATTTTTGTAAAATCAAAATTAAATAAACCTAATTACTGGTTTTAAAACATTTCATTGCTTCCTTTGTGAAGTGAGTATATATATCTTCTCCCACCTTTTAATACCATTTTCCACCAGAGATGTTGAAGTATTTTTAAAGGTTCTTTAACTTAGACAATATACGGAAACCCCCACCCAAGAAAAGAGCCCTTCCGTGCTTTCCAAGAATACTTCGACACTCAACATCAGTCCGTTTCACTAATACAATGAAATGTTATGACCCCGTTACTTATTAAAAAAAAACCTAAAAAAAATTTACCATACCATACCTAAAAATTTGAAACGTATGAAAACTATCCAAGACTTTAGGAAGGTTTCTGGCGACCGGAATCGTGTACACATACGAACATACGTACACCGCACAGCACGTTTAGGCACCCCCTAATACGAAGGAAGGATCTAGTGGGCTCGGATATTTACCAAAAGATCCGCACATCCAAGACGGCGATTTGGTATAGTGGGTTCATTAGTCGGTTGGCACGAATTTTAGAGATATTTGACTCAGAGTGGTTTTCGATATGAGGGAATTTCAATACTTCGTACACTTCGTGTCGAAGTAATATTCGTTTTCTAACTTTTATTATTACTCTTTTCGGCAAAAATTAGTACCTGGTCAAAGCATTACAAACAAACACCATCACCCTATACAAACTACTAACTGAATGAATAAAAACGTTAAATTAAAGGCATACATTTCAAATTTCAAAGAAGCCGCGTGGCGCTGTTGGGTAAGCGCCAGACTTGCATTAAGCAAGTTCTCGGTTCGAATCCTGCGGGGGTCGGAATTTTTCCGCCTTGGTGATTGGAATCGGGCTCGGTGAGACCATTCACAGTTGGGCACCAAATTAACTGTGCTCTACTCAGAACTACAGACCTAAGAGATAGAGTAACAAGGTCAACATATCACCAAAACACTATACACACACTTCATACAATGGTTGCTGCGCAAGCACCAAAGGCGCGATCCAACTCTGTATCCCGAATCCGAGGCAAGTTGATCATTGTACCGACAGATGCCAGGGCATAAAGCACCAGCCTCGACACCGCAAAGTAAATGAGGTTACAGATAATACATACATACATACATACATACATTTCAAATTGCTTTTAATGACTAATGCAATACTAATATTTGGAATAAGTACAATTTAATATTTCTAACGCCCCCCCCCCCCCCCCGTCAATTTAACTAACCATTTTCTAGATAACTTACTGCAAATCAAGTAGTTGAGAAGTGTATCGCTAGTCACGCACTTATTACTCCAGCTCTTAGATGTAAGCTCTCTTCTTCTAATCCAGAAATGCCAAAAATGTATTGTTTACATATAGGCCATTCAGTAAACACAAAAACATTTAAATTTTTTTGAAGTTGACATATACGTAAAATGGTTGTGTTAGGGATTCTGTACTTTGTTTTGCAAAGGTTTCCACACCTGAATAAAGGCGACTTTAAATTTAAAAATGACAAGTACTAAATCTCATTATTTCAGTGTCAAAGTACATATTATACTGGAAATTCTTGCCTCAACTTTTATAAAATGTAATAACAATACCTATTAATAAATTCTGCATCAATAGTATCCAACGCAGTATTTGTTTAATATCCTTAAAAGTAGTTATGGCAGATACTAATTAAATGTCGCACTCTTAACCTATTTGTTTCAGTAACTTTTTGTAAGTACATTCCTAGACAAAAGATGCATTTTGGGAATACACTCATGACATTTTAGAAATCAAAGGCCACTTTGTGTTTTTATGTTTAGTGAACATATTATAAGATATATAAGCGAGGCAAAACGGTGAGATCCAATGTATCTGGACTTACCTCATATCTAAATGGTTAACAAATTCATTTAGAAACTTGCCAAAACTTCTAAATAATTTTTCGGTCGAAAACTATGTCAGGGCATTTTACATTTCTCAGTGATTTCATCAACTACACAAACCTTTAAAACCATTTTGGTACATAAGTGGCGAGTTCTCCTGTATTTCGAGTCCATTTTAGGCATAGTTCATCGCATAATACTGCAATGTTTAGTATCAAGTATAGCCACTCGTAACTTTGTACACCCCTTTCATCATTGTTTCTAATTTGCATTCTTTGTGCATCCCTGTCATCTTGGTTTCGTGCAGCTGCATGCCCCAGCAGACCCTGGAGCGTTGATTTGCAAGTTATTTGAAATTCAACCCGTGAGCACAAGAATAGGCTCTGCTTGTTTCGCTGGTGGACGAAAACGCGTTGAGCGTCTCGGACGCATCCTGCGCTGTGATTGGCCGAGGCGAATCTCTCGAGGCACAGTTGTCTTCACGAGCGGGGTTTTCCTGGGAGTTGCGAGGTAGACGCTGCTTGGTTAAGTTGGTGGGTACTCGTGCCGTGGTATTAGGCAAGTCCGTTTGCGAGTCGTTGTGGGATTCAGTACATATGTACGCTCGTTAAAGCCGTTGTCCGCCGTCGTCTGTAACACGAAATTCCTTTCCTGAAGCTACCCTATTGAACGGCTATGCTAGTCTGTATAATGGCCAGTTCACTCTTTGAAGGAGAACTCGAAAGAATGATGTAGTCTTTCGGATCTGTCACACACACAGGTGCGAAGCGATATACCGACACTGCTTCCAATGCCATCGCCGACTGCAGGCCGAGCCCGCTAATAAAGTATAATTGTGCAATCAACTATTTCGCCTGCATGTTTATGTGAATTATCCTTTTGAGTTTCGCTTGACGCATTACTAATGCAGAGTAAACTCTGAATAAAATTTAACGTTGTGTTCTAACATTCTGTGCTGCCAGACAGTTTTGCTTCTGTAAATTAAGTACTAGTGCAGAGTACACTCCGAATAAAATCTAACGCTGTGTTCTAACATTCTATGCTGCGAGATAACTGTGTTTTGTAAATTAGCCTTTCAAGGTTGCGTTTGTCATATAATTAATGCAGGGTACACTTAAGTACAACATTTCACATTCGTGTCCTAGCATTCAGTGCTGCAAGGCAGTGTGGTTTTGTGAATTAACTATTTTTAAGTTTGCTCTTGACGCTTAAATAACGCAAGGTACACTCTGGCACAAATGTAGCGATTGCTATTCTCCAATGTTTCACTGTAAGTTAGGGGGTTCTGGTGATTCGAACTCAAGTTCAGGTTTTACACTCGCGCGTCACGCCTGTGGAGGCCTAAGCCGACGTTTAACCTCATTCGGCCTGGATTTGTTGTTCGGCTCAGCTATGCGCCGCAACCTTTAGTTAAAGAGCTTCCCAGCTGGGCGTCACCTATAAGCCATTCTTACGAGCCGGCATACGTGCCGAATATACCTGAATTTTTGTATGATGTTTGGTAGGTCACTTGGAGTGGCCCAATAGATGTATTAACCGTACGTGCTTATTCTTTTTCTTTTTTTGTCTTATGCATGTTTGTTTACAGGATGACTGTGTCACTGTGTTAGGACCATTGTAAGGTGAGGCCCGGACCTGGCAGATAAGCATTCCAGGTAGGTCGTTGTGTCTGTCTGTGGCTTCCATAAATAGCTATTTGAGTATTTTTCGCCACGCTTGACCCTCAAGGTCCAGTTGAACGTGAATACCCGGATTTGGATCTTGTGGCGCCTATTTCTTTAGCAACACCCTATATACTTATCGACACGCTTGCCCTGTGGTGTACCGTTTTGAACCACGCCCATCTGCCTGAGAGTATTTGAGCTGAGTCCTTTAGCCTGTTCTTGGCGATTCTCAGGGTGAGCGTGCCCATTTTCCGGATTTGTTTAGCATGCGATACTCGCTCATCCGTGAGTGTCGTAAGGCCAATTTAATACCGTAACAACTAGTTGGAGTTTATAAATAAAATTAAAGATTTGGAACTTGGTGAAAGCGAGATTCTAGTTTCATTTGACGTGTGTTCTTTGTTTCTAAGCGTACCAGTCCCACAAACTATGACATATCTGCGGGAATTACTTACAGATAATAATTTGGATTCAAACAAAATTCACGGGTTAGTTAGATTAACTACAAATTGCATGTTCCAGAATTGCTTTCAAATAGATGGAAAATTGTATTAACAGCACGAAGGAACAGCAATGGGAAACAGCATTTCCTCTTTCGTTGCCCACCTTTTTATATCAAAATTAGAAACTGAATTTAAGAATAACACAGAGTATTTCCCAAGGATTTGGTTTAGATATGTGGACGACATTTTTGCTGTTTTTGATTTATCTAAATGTAGTATTGATAATTTTTTGAATCAGTTAAATTCCAAATTTCCTAGCATAAAATTCACATATGAAATGGAAAAGGAAGAACAATTGCCATTTCTAGATACTTTAGTAATAAGAAATAAAAATAAGTTGGAATTCGATGTTTATAGAAAAGAAACCAATGTAAACAGATTCATTTTATCGGATTCAAATCATTGTTTTCAACATAAAATGGCTGCTCTAAATTTTTAAAGGATCGGGCCATAAAGTGGTGTATAGTTCGATCAATAATATTAGAAATTTGTTGGGAAATCCGAAAGACAAACTGAGAGATCTGGAATTTACGAAATTAAATTATTATTATTATTATTATTATTATAAAATACAGAGTAGACGGCCAAAGTGGCCGATTGGACTCATAATAAGTATATAGAATACACATTGACAATATACAGATATATAAATATAAATATAAACAGAGATACAAATGAAAGTTCACATTTGCGGAATCGAGGATATGCGCCGGTAAGTTATTCCATACCGATACAATCCGATTGGTAATAAACTGCTGCCTAGGTAGTCTGGTACAGCGCTCATTTACTAGTTTGTACTTGTGGCCCCTCAGATTGGTGTTTCGGCTGAAGTGAAATATGGTACCCAGGTTGCAGCTGTAATGGCCAGTGATGATTTTATAGGTTTCGATCAGGTCACCTCTTTGACGTCTCATAACTAGGGTGGACAACCCTAGGGTTTTCAGCCTTTCAGGATATGGAAGCGGACGTAGAATGGGAGAAAGTTTTGTAAATCTTCTTTGGACTTTTTCTAATAGATCAATATCTTTCGCAAAATATGGATTACAGTTCACAGCACCGTAGTCTAGGATGGGACGTACGTAGGTCGAATACAGCTTTTTCAAAAGCAACGGAGACAGGTTTTTAAATTAGTGTGATATTTGATATATCAGAAAGTTTGCTTTTTTAACTGTACTAAAGGCGTGGCTACCCCATTTCAGGTCAGATGTTATGGTGACACCAAGGTCGATTTGTTCGGTCACTGGTTTTAAGGGAACCCCGCCTAATTCATACTGCACTGTAGGATTGTTACGACCAATATGCAAAACCGAGCATTTATCCGCGTTCTCTGTGAGCAACCACTGAGTACACCACTCGCTAATTTTGTTTAAATCTTCTTGGATGACATGTGCGGCAGTCAAAGGGAAGTTGAACAATTTGGTGTCGTCCGCAAAAAAACTTGAAGTTGAGGTGATAATGTTTGGCAGATCGCTTATATATACCAGAAATAAGATGGGCCCCAGGACTGATCCTTGGGGGACACCGCTTAGAACCGGACATTGATCGGAAAGAGTGTTCTCAACTCTAACTGCAAACGAGCGATTTCTCAGGAAATCTTTAATCCATACCAGAAGTTGTTCTCTTATACCATAGAATTCGAGTTTGTAAAGCAGACGTTCAATGGGCACACGATCGAATGCCTTTTGGAAATCAAGGTATATAACGTCAGTGGGGATATTTTCATCAAACGCTTTAGTCCATGAGTCGACACATTGGAGAAGATTAGATGTCACGGAGCGACCAGGGATGAAGCCATGTTGACTAACAGGAATGACGTCATTGTCCAGAAGAAACTTAGTAATTTCTTTAGTCACTATCTTCTCCATACACTTACAGATAACGGACGTTAGGCTAATTGGCCTATAGTAATGTCCCCATTACGATTCTAAATATATTCGGTAAACACGTCCTAATTTTGCTACTAGGTTTAAAGAGCATTTAGCTCACTTTAGATTCAACAGATATTTACGAAACGGGTCATAGTGTAAAAGAGGACCACCTAAAAATTGTAAAGGCTTCAACAAGGCAACTAAATTCTTTTGAACGCTTAGCCATTTTTAAGAACCGAGATAATAAACTTTTGAACAAATATCGTAGACCAATACCATCCTCCATCTTGTACAATTTGTTAAAGATATATTGACCGTCGGTCATGTTTATTGGCCTTCGACCACGCCACGCTCTCCGGGTCAGATAGTATAAATACATGTAAAATGCGCGGACATCGCCCACTTACATTTGTGATTTGGTCACGAGTATATCCTTGCCTTTTTGCTATGTAAGTTTTTCTTAGCTACCAATGATGACAGCGTGGCTGTAAAAATACGTATTTAGCAGTTGTTAAATATTTATGAGGGGTTTTAACGATTTCGTGATACACTCTCTTACTCAAAATCACAGTATTGGAGGAAGTGCGCCTTGTGTTAATAAGTTAATACAACTGCTCCTTCAACATTGTGCAGTACATAAACTCTTAGATTTCAAGCTAATTCGACTCTGCATTTGACATTTGTACGTTCTCTAAATATATTAAACATTTAACACCCCTTAGTGAATTTTACGAGTTTTGTTTTGCATTTTCGATGCAATCAGTTTTTGTAAATTTATATTTATCTATCTCTGTATTGAACCTTCAAAAGTGTTTAGTCACTTCATATATTCCAGAATACCTGTCATTTTAAATTTTAACAGCAATATAGTTCCAGAAACGGTATTTTAACATCTAAATTTGACAGATGAACAGGATTCAAGTTTCAACAATTATTTTCTAAGACTTTCATTGCTCGTAAAACAAGATATTCGAGATTTAATACCTGCCTATCTTGAAAGAACGTCATTATAAATATTTTTTATCTCTAAAATACTCTTTCGTATAACATATCAGCTTTGGATGAGGATGACATCTCCAAATCTAACAAGAGCATACTAAAGTGCCCAGTTATTTTCTAATATTTCATGGCCATCAGAAGATTTCAAAATGTGTGTCTGTACAAAATAAAATTGATTGATCTGGTTTCCGTAGCATAAATAAACTAATTGCTCAAATGTAAAAATTGACACAGACAATTAAAAAGTTGTTAATTGCTAAACAATACACATACTTCCCACGTATCACTGGCCAAAATATTGAAAATTCGTTTCAATACATAAATGTGACCTAAAGCCTCAAGTTGCTACGAACAATCTTAAAGGTCGACTGTTTTATGTTTATACCATTACAATCGCTTCCACTGAAATGGTTAATAGATGGATGTCAATTAATTGCAACAAAGTTGAATGAGTGCGGCTGTTGATAAACGACGTTGGTTATAGGTTTCGTGTTTCTGTCAGAACTTTCAATTATCGCTTTAAAGGTCTGTGCTAGATATATCTGCAAATACTAACGTTATTGTCTGATCTATGATTATATTTTAATTTTAGTTCAAAGTCTTTTCAAGTCCATCTGGATATCTAATACTTAATCACATCTTTTTATTGTAAAAACTTTAAAAATTATAGATAGGGGTTCGCTCCTCGCTAAATTCGAGTAAGCACTTATCTCTACATATCCGACTTTAAAACGTTAAACCAGGTCTCTTATCGTGTTATGAATTTGCGAGTTTAAAATGGTGTTGAACCCATTAAATAGACCGTGCTTCCTGCGGCTACGGCAGCACAGGGATGTAAAGTGAGCAAACAGAAAATATCGTAAATTTTCTCCAAAACCATTCTTTACTAATTACGGAAAACATGCTGATAAAGCGTACATATTTTTATTTTTGGTTCAAATTTTTCGATAACAAGGCACTCTAGTGTTCGAGAAAACCTTAATTAGAACCGCTTTAAATTAAGTAAATGAGAAAAGTCTTACTTCGCATAAACTTAATTTGATGTCGGATGTCGAGATCCGCTTTTACTATGAAGTTTGAAATCACGTTCTGAGCTTTTTATCTAAATCCCAAGAAATAAGGTGTCATTCTTATTTTTCGTTATTTAATTTGGGTTAATGGTCAGGTCGTATAACTGCAAATGTTTTTCTTTTTTGTCATGCTGCATGTAAGCCAAAACAATGTACTTGTATTCTTTCTAGCTAAGTAATAACCTACAAACAATTTTGTGTATACACATTTACACGATTACGCCCGCAAACTAACTGATTAATCTCACATTGGAGGCTATTGTTTGATTTACCCATAAATGATATGAACAGAACATTGACTATATGACAACATAATTTATCATTTACGTCGTGAGACCAAATATTAATTTTCTGATATAATCTAAACCGATTTAATTATGATTTGCCGTAATTCGTTTATACGTGGTAAATAGTTTCATGAAGCTTTAAATTTCAACCTCTATGAATAAAAAATACAAATTTATGAATAAAATTTATTGTTTTATTAGCATGTGAATGACAGACATTTTTAAGCATTATTTTGTAATATTACTTTTTTGGGGTAAAATAAATACTGAAATTAATACACTGGGTTAACGAACTACAAATACAAAAGTGGATGAATAGATACAAAATTGGGAGCAATAAAAGTAACGACTTCTTAAATTCTTTAAATTGTTATTCTCATAATTTTTAAATTTTTTTAAGCCCTAATAATTTATCAGGGATCGGTGTAAATTCATAATTAAATCATTTTTTTTAAATCCGAACTGTAGAGAATTAAGGTTGAACAGAAATTATCTGATGTTACAATATTATGTCGTTGATAATATGAACGAAATAGAAAGCTATCCAACCAATATGCTCATTAACTAACATGCTATGTCAACGATACACCTTCATAGTAATACAAACTTAGTTCCAATACAAAGGGTGGTTCACGACGGTGGCACAATATTGCCGAAATTATATGCAACGCCCTTAGAAGATATATTTAAACGTTCACCTTGGAATCACAAAGGAATTAACTTAAATAGAGCAAGAATCAATCATCCACGTTACGCTGATCGTAATATATAATTTGAAGTTGAAGTAATATCAAGCGAATTACATCGAGAGTCGGAGAGGATGGGATTATAACTAAATAAAAATTATAATAAACTTACAATAAAAATGACAGACTGTTCGAAGGATGCATATACCTGGGACAATAAATTAAACCAAGAAAAAGAACAGCAGTAACTAGAAATCTAAGATTAGGATGGACGGCTTTTGCTAGACTAAGCTATATTCTGAAAAACAACGCGTTCCTTTACGCATGATATGCCTAGTATTCGATCACTGTGTACTTGAAATAATGGGTGCAACTTACACTAAAAGCAGTATTGATAGGCTGGCTAAAACATAGCGATGAATGAAATCATTAAGAGACGACAAAAAAAGCACCAATGGATTAAACAAGCCAAGGTAAAAAAAATTAGTCACATACTCAAACCAAGGTAATTGGAAATGGGCAGATCATGTCAAAAACACAGACAACAGATAAATGTATTGTTCTCTTCAAAATGGAGGCCCTGAAGAAGGAAACGAGAGAGGGGAAGCAATGATATGATATTAAGAAAGATGCTGGAAACAAGTCGACCTAGAGGGCAATGAATCGAAGTGAGTGGAAGAATATAGAAGCTAAAAAAGGAATTTTTCTTATATACATTATGTTGGAAGTTTGTTGGGCGGAAGCTATGAGATTTTGAATAGAACAAAAGATACGGTATTTGACATTAAAAAAATATAATTAAAATTGTTACAATAATTCAACAAGCAAATCACCACTGTCTAATAAATACGCAGCAAACCAATTTCGTTACAAATTGTATTTTAGCGAAATCAATAGAGCATTCGTACTTCAGAATTTAGTGCAGTTGATTCTTTATTGTTGGACGAGCGGCAAATTTATTTCATTCCATTAGTTATCCTATTATTTCAATTACTATGGATTACGAGAACTGAAGATTTATTTCTTATAGATGCTGAATTGGTTAAGCCGAATAAAAACTTAAGATGTAAGTTATGAGAATGCTTTTATAAATTTTTAAATTAGGCTTGAGCAAGACTTTTAAGAATATATCTTCAGGAAGGATGATTTAATTAAAGCAAGTTGAAGGCACTTTTAAAAATCATAACTCAGAACAGAAATGCCGGTTGGTAATTGCTAAAAGCGCATTATTCCACTTTAACTTTTCTAATTAGCAAATGCAAATTTTTGAATTTAATTCTAAAATATGAAAAACATTGGATGTTGAAGAATACATAAGCAAAAATTTACGATACCGTCACGTGTTTATACAATCAGACTTCATTTTGAAATTCGTTATCAAGGAGCATGAAGTGCGTATACAAAATAAATAAACTACTACGAACCTGAAGGGATATTCCAAGGAGCGCAGTAGCATTGAATTATTATAAAAGTATACTTTTGGGGTAAATATTGAAGAATCGCATTTTCCACGGCAGCATAATTGAGTTGCGAATAAAATGCTCTTAAATATCTTTTAGCCACAATTTCTTAACAAAATACAAACCATTGGTACAGTTGAATAAATTTTTGCTGTCACATTTTCTAAATCGGTGCAGTGTCAACCTCTCGAAGCATTCCCGTCATTTTGGTGTTACTATACAAAGTTTGGAATTTAACGTATTGGAAAGGTTGGTTCCGTTTTTAATCAATAATACCTATAATATTTCATTTAATTATTTTCAAAATGATTGTTTTCTCGCATTAAGCATGAAATAGATCACTGAAACCGTCAGGTCAAGGTGGATACAACACGTTGTGAGCGAAAAAACGAATCTTGCAACAGGTTACATATAGAGATTTTCTAAATTCCCTAGACATCTTGATAAAATAAAAAGTCCAAATGTTGGCTGTTTCTGTAATTTTGTTGTCAGTCTCTAAATATTTAAAATATCAAAGTACGTATTTAAGAGTTCAGAAGCCTGGTTGTTAGAGAGATGAAGATATATAACAAATCTAAATAATTAAGTTTTTGTTAAAATTTGTTCACATGATTAATTTTCGAACTGGTGCGAAAATATGTCACATTTTCTCACTAAAGAAAAAATAACTGTCATTTCGAAATTCAAATGACACTGAAACGTCATCATTGTGATATGAAACTTCAAAAATAACTATTAATCTTTATACACTTAGGAAGATAGTATCATTATTCAATAAAAATGATTCAATTTATAAATGTTTTAATGCAAGTTTGATAATGAATTACACCAGTTTTGGTTTTAAATTCTAATCCGATAAAAATCGAGGGAAGACGAACGAACCAGTCTGAAATAAAAGAGCTCTTCAATTATGAGATATCAAATTAACAGAAATCGCTTCAAACTGTTCCTAAAAAGATATTTGGGCAATTGCAGATCGCCTACAACTCTACTAAGTAATAACAGACATAGCTAAGTGCTTCTTCTGGTTACATTAGCCTACCAGACTCCCAATTTTGGCCCCTTATTAGGGTAGAAAGGATATTGTCTTATTAGGAAGACCTTAAAGATACACTTGCCTTCCTTGTTATACGCGTAGGTATTATTGACGTCACAATAAAATTTTCTAAAGAATTGCCAAATTGTTTATTATAGTACAATTAACCTCACAGAGAAGGTACTGGTAACCATTTAAAAAACTGTAAAGTTATAAAGAATTTTGGTGTTACAAGTCCACATGACAATTGCCAAGAAACTTTTAATAATCATTAATTTTGGTGTAATTCCAAATTACATAAAAACGTGGCTTCTGGTTTTCGTACAGCAACTTAAATTACTAAAGAATAAGGGGCGGTCAAACTCCGTGACTGACACTTTTTGATAACACTTCGTTAACTGGTCCCGTAGGTGTAAAAAATGGGTTCAATTTGTAGCCGTTGCTTTCCGAAAATCGACGTTTTACTTAGAGTGCAGAGCACGCAGCGTCGGAAAGCAATATTGAACTTAAACGAATTTTTAACTACATGTATTTCGCATACCATGGGTTTGCTTTGCTAGCATCAAATATTTTTTGAAGTTACTTTTAATCTGTAATAGAAATAGTTCAAAATGGAGCCTTATGGGAATAAATTTGACCTCCTTGATGCATTTTCATATATCAACTGCTTGGGCTTTTGAAATTAACAACGCTCTTGAGTTAAATTACAATGAACTAACTATTGCGAGTAGCCGAATAGAGTATGCCTTATGTAATTTAGTAATAACGTTAATATTTATATGGTTCCAGTTTAATTTTTACTTACTATGGTTCTTTTATTAATCTCTCTAATTTAATTTAAATAAATTGTTAGGCTTCAAGTTAATTCAACTACTTACCTATCGCAAACTATATACCAGTCTGTAGGTTGGGCCAACTTTGAAAACACTGGGATCGGCAAGGCAGTCAGCCCGGCAAATATCCACACCGCCAGAATGATCAAAATGGCAAACTTCTTGGAAAGTCTGGGTTTTAGTGGCCACATGATAGCGATATATCGGTCTAAGCTGATGGCCAACATGGTATACGCACTGACGAACACAGACACGGCTTGAGAATAATTCACCACAGGACAAAGAAACGCACCAAACGACCAGTATTGTTGAAGGTATGAGATGGAAGTAAAGGGTACACAGAATATCGTAATCAGTATATCCCCTACCGCTAGATTCATTATAAAGTAGTTTGTCACTGTACGCATCCTTGGAGATGACACCACTATGTAGCAAACTATTCCATTACCCACAACAGCTACCATGAAAATTATGCTGTACATTACGTACACCGTTCCTTGGAACTCGGTGGATTCGATTGGAGTCGACGATGTGTGAGGATCGCAAATAAATTCTGTAAAATTGGTTTCGTTCCACAAATTATATAATGTCACGTTAGAGTCTTTGGTGTAGTTGGTGTCTGATTCCATGGTCATCTTGAAGTTTTGATTGCACTTGTAAGCCTTATTCTAAAGTTTTAAATTGAATTAAGTTTTTTCATTACTGCTCAATTCATTTCAGTCACTTAAAAACTAGATTTATTTATTTTTTCTTTTAAATCCACTTAGATATTTATTACGAAACAGTTCGAAAAAGCACAAATTGAAATTCTTTGTCGTAAATTATACAAAGCACAAGTTCAAGCGCGCTATAAAAATTTTAACTTTCAAGACAACGTACTAAATAAATGTCAAGGTGTAATTGTTTAATTGCTTTTTGTTATTATATGTTAATTACGTTTAAAGCGTATCATGAAGCTCAGTACAGCAGAATAGCGACAGGTGGTTGTGGGATCTTTGTGTGGGAGCGCGCGCGAGACTAAGCTTTGGAAGAGCTTTTCGACGAGAGCTTTCATAGTCGCAACTGCATACGCGCCGGCGCGCACTTTCATTTTCGCCTCTGCTGATAATGACAAATACAAAGAATAATTTCTATTTAATTGAATAATTTAATCTCATTATGGACCATTAGGTGCACTTGTCGAGAACTCTCAACTTGTTTCCAACTGAATGGCTTCTAAAAGGCAATTTTATTTCCTGCCATTATCGAGGTTGCATATCCGATTGTCACGATTAAATGAAGATCAGAAATGGCAGTTATTTAAAATATGCGTTCATATTGTTTGAATATACTAATAATTTTCGTCATTGTCATTGTCATTAATCCAGTAAGACCAAACTTACGCTATTTTGAGATTGCAATCCTACACAATTTTAAAATATAGGTAACTTGTTTATTTCAAGGTTTTTTTATGTTGTAAATGTACGCCTTCCGTTTTCTGTGGAAACGTACATTTCATATTCTAAACTTGTTTGATTCTGAAGAAAGATAACCAGCAAACATAAATCTTGATATCACTGAAATGTTATAATATTAGTAAATTTCAGTGCAAAAGTAACTATTCCATAAAGCTAGTACCAAGAATTTACAAATATTAATTCGTTTTTCATTATTAACTATATAATATATCACTGCGCATCTTGTCGTAAGCCAGTTTCGAAGGTTTTACGCAATTCGTATAAAACTTTAGAGTTTATAGAAAATGAACACCAGGTGGTGATAGATCCTGGGCTAGGAAGCGTGTTAATTTTACTGAAATAGTTAAAAACAGTTTACCAGGATACTATCTCATTAAAATGGACCATCGGTCGTAAATGAGTTGTAGCGGGAAGATTCAAGAAGTGGAAGATCTGCAACGTCTAATATCTCTGACACCGTGGTCAAAGAGGAGAAAAGAGTGATGGATATAGGCCAGTTGCTGTTAAACGGTTGCAAGACTTTAAAATCTTGACGATGGGCCAGATAGAGGGTCTCAAAAATAGACACCTTTATTGCACAAACTGGACCTAGTGAACATTGTCTCGAATTCATATCGACCCTGTTTAAAATAGTCTTTATAACCAATTGCGGGACTAAAGTAGGACTAAACGTCGTAAATTACTGCGCAAAAGACTGCTTCTGCAAAAACGACAATGCATCGTCGCACAAATGCCTTGCAGCCTATTTATGGATCTCCCAACCCTCGATATCTTTTTATTCGGGAAATTGAAACCCATCTTCTTGGAACGCATTCTAAGAACGATGGCGCTTTAAAAATTGATGTGACTTCATGACTAGAGGGCCAAAGTGCGGATTCTCATAAGGATGGGATTATGAAGCTGAAACATAACTGTTCTAAATGCGTCGATATGGCGGGAGACTACATTTGAAAGACCTAAAATTTGTTTAGAATTTCAGAATTACAGCGTTAGTAGTTCTCGAAAGTGGCAGTATTCCTTACCTTTCCTCGTATAGTAGCAGTAACACTCAGAAATTATGAATCTCTGTTGTCCCACATTTTTTTAATAAGCCTGGTTTTGACGTTTGGATTGTTTTAAAATATTTATTGACAGTGATTACTAAGCAAATCAACTATAGATATCTCTGGATCTTCGCTAAGATATAATGCTTGTTTACTATTGTAGTATTTTAGTATTTGTATGAAATTTCCACTAAATATGCTAAAGAAACACAGGTGTCTAAAAATTCTTGCGTAAATCATCCGAAAACGCCCTCTATAGAACTTGTACGCTTTCACGTCTCGCTTTCGGCATCCTGTAAAGACGTTCTTCAGAACTTATTACTACAATTGTAAACTCAGTTTATAAATAGCATTACCATTACATTCACATTACTGATAAAGTAACATATATTTAAACGATTTTTAAAAATTCCAGATTGACATTTAGTATTACTCGGCAGGGTACGTCGCGGAAACATAAACCGGGACAAGTCCTGTAGCACCCTTTTTAAATATTTGAATATTGTAATTTTGCCTTCCTAATTGTTTATGAAATCCTATCTACCACATGCCAATGAACCAAAAGAAACTGGTTAATGCAATATAAGCAGCGTGAGATAACATCGAAAATCAATTCATTCAGATAATTTAACTTAGGCAAATTTTAGAGTCCCGCTTTATATTTCCGCAATAGTACCTTACTTGATAATTGTCAAAAACTGAAATGCACAGGGTATTAATTCCAAACAAGTTTCTTTTTTCACGTATATATTTAAAAGAATCGCCATTTGAAGTTAGTGGCGTACATGTTCATATTGTCAGAAAGAAATTGAATTATAGAAAAATATGAACTGCCAAAAATGATTAGACATTACATGTTCAACAAAATGAATCGGAATAGTTTCCAACATTTTTAAAAACGTCAAAACGAAATGAGACGGTGCAAGCCCTTATCGATATTTCTGTACACTGTTGGCATGTGCCTGTTTTTTATGTGCGTTCTTTAAGAGAACGGTGGTTTTAAGGTGGCATGGCAGCTACCATATTATGTTAAACACGTAATCATGTCCTATGTGCAACCAATTCGGCTAACCAAAATTCGCAAATGAGATGGAAATTAATTACTGCGAAGCCAAGGAAAAAAACGATTTACAATCCAGTCGGCCATTTACAAATCCCGATAGCGAGTGCGCAGATGGGACAAAGAGCCGTAAAGTCATTTCGCATGCACGTCAAGGACACCGGCGGTACACCTGTAGTTCAGCCTCTACTGATGTAAAGCTATTCAGTCCGCCCTCATGGCCTTGGCACCCACCAAACACTCCCAAACCGAGTACTTTAGGGTAAAAATTAAGCCGCCACTAATTTGACCTGATTACAGCCTGGTGTTGCTTACGTTCGAGTGAGATCAGTGCTCGCTTCACAGCCGCTTAAGGAATATATTATAGACACACGTTGAGTTGCAGCCCCATCCGGCGTTTTGCATAAACGCGTAATTTATGTTCCAAGAACATAGCATCTTTCGTTATTAAGTTATACATACGTTTTCATAACAGAATCAGCAATTTTTAAAATTTTAGAATTAAGAATGAATACTGCTTATCCGATTCGTTATTTACTCATTTCATATCTCTATGAACCTTGGCTCTGAGCTACCTCTTCGCCATTGCAAAGCCAACATTAATTGAAATATAAATAAATAATCAGAAAGGGTACTGCATGTTTACTTTAACCTTTTCCAAATGTTTCGCGATTTAACAAGTAATACGAGAATTGCTGTATTACTTGTTAGTTATAAGAAAAATACGGACTGGTTAAAAGAAATAAATATATTGCCTTTTGCCATTCTTTGAAACCACTTTATTACATTTTTGAAAAATTGTACTGCTTTTACTGAAATTCCACCACCACCGCAGTTGCATCAGGAAATATTTTATCACGAATGCTCCTTTTAATCTTCGGAAACCAGAAGAAATTATTGAGGGCTGGATCTAGATTGTATGGTGATTGAGTAACAGGCTAAACTCCAACCTGGTGTAACAAAATTCCACATAAACTAGATTTCTAGTGATAACTTTAACACTACTTGAATTCTTGAGGAAGACCAATCAGAAGTTACCGTTTTACGGTTGCCAAAAGGAATTAGTACAACTGTAACACAGCGTCTGAAGAAAACTCACCACCCGCAACAATATTAAACACATGCTTTGAAGATCCTACGTCGAACGTTACCGACATAAATCTGCACCAGTCTACCCGTTCTTGATTAAAAAATAATGTTAAATTCATGGACTTGCAAGTTTTCTTCCACCCAACTGACTACTGCTAGTTATTTTTTTTTAAACAGCTTTTCGCTAGCACCAACGTTTTTAGCAGAAACAGCTACTGGAGGTCGCCCAGAGTTCAGTTTATCCTTCTAACGTTTACGTTTAAATTCATTGAATCAGCAACTAACTATGAACGACGAAGGACTATGGTCGCCAAAAAGCTGCCACTAAATATTCTTCTTCATTACGATAACGCTCCTGTGCATAAGAGCCGTATCTCTATAAACTCAATTTATGACGTTTGGTTTGAAGTTATGAAATATCTATTTACTCCCCTAACCCCTTTTCTACCGATTGCTATTTATTTCCAAAGCTAAAACAGAGCCTTTGAGATCAAAGTTTAGGAGCGGTGATTTTGTTACGGCAGCATTTCATTAATTCTTCTGTGATTAAGGCTCCGAGTTCTTCAAGAATGGAACTGCTATGTCTAAACATTAGTGGAACAACTGTTTTTATGCTCAGAGATTTCTGTTGAAAAATAATGCGGCCAGCGACAATAAATATGTCTCTCGTATATATAATTGAAATAGCTGAAATAACTCAAAACGCAAATGTTTTCATCCTTTTGAATGTTGGTGCTTTATTATAATATTTCTTACACGTCATCTCCGATTTAAAATACAAATATACAATTTTCTTTCTTTTCCCTTGAAGCATGTGAAAGTTTACAATCCATATAAAACATTATTGACAGGGGCGGTGCCACGTACCCAAGCAACCAATATTTGTCCTTATTCTGCCTTATTCACACTAGTTTGGCGCGACAAGGATGTAATTTTGGTTAAAGTTACGTGATAAGTCAATTATTTTCTATTTCTCCCCAGAATCCTAACTAACGCAGTACACATGATAAATTGTTTAAGTTTTCAAGTATTCTTATCAAGCCTTAAACCTGTTGACAGCTGGTACAATAAAAGTAAAAATGATTTACTAATATAAAAAAAAGTATAATTCGGGGCACCTTTTCGTAAAATGCAATGTCATAACACGCTGAAGTAGACTTTTGAATCAGAGACTGTAAAACTGAAATATCCAATAAAGGCAAACACCACACAGAATATAAACATGAAGGGTGGTGAATATATCTTAATATTTAAGGTAAAACGTGTTTACTGCAAGCCGCAATTCACTCTTATCAGTGCCAGTTCATGCTTTACCGTGGGCATCGTAGTGTAAATTTTAAAGGTTAAACTTTTCGTTATTTTATGTGGGAGGTGGTGCTCACAGATTTAAGATAAGCAATATTGACCATGGAGTCAACTTTTTTCAAACACAAACTATCTACATAACAAGAGCATTTTGAGATACCGATTTTAGATTTATTTACGGAAAAGTATTTTATAAATATCAATTATAGACCAGCAAACTTACAAAAATGGAAATT
Source organism: Agriotes lineatus (assembly GCA_940337035.1). Lineage (NCBI taxonomy): Eukaryota > Metazoa > Arthropoda > Insecta > Coleoptera > Elateridae > Agriotes > Agriotes lineatus. Next base: position 92,359,399 of record OW679194.1, read on the forward strand.
CGTATTACTAATTTCAATAAAATATTGCAATGCTAGAAAGATTCTTTACAGTTAGAAACTTAACTATCATTGATTAGATCCCCAAAAAATCTTATAATATAGAGAGTGTTGCACAAGAGACAAAATCGGCCAAAAATATTATTTTAAGATATGTAATTAGTAATTATATCAGTTCAACAATGTAATGTTACCTGTAAAACAAGAATTAAGAACCCACCTTAAGTTACGCGGTAAACGGTAGTTATGACCTAAAATAGACCACAGCTTTGGCATCAAATGCATTACGATGTTCCTGTAACAAAATTTTGATGGCTAAACTAACCGGGATAAACGTGGTTCAATTCAATGTTCGTTAATTAGGGCGATGACTTGGAGAATTAAATAAGATGTGTTATTTGCGACACGGGGAAGAAAGCAATATATAATTCACAAGATGGCGGTTCAGGAATTGTCTCTTAGTGTAGCAAATTTTTGCCATCTAATTCCTGAGCAGGGATGGGGGGGGGGGGTTGTCCGGAAGCGCCACTGGTTCGAGACGGCCCAAACCAGAAAACCTACAGGTGTCCGTGTAAGTTCCTAAACCACCTAGCTGTTTCATAAAAATAATAATAAACAGAAAACGCCGCAGCTTGAAATAACCTAATTATTTATTTACGGTATGTACACATACAAACTCTGCACAATACTCGAAAAAGACAAAACAAATCTATAATAGAATATCTGTTTGTAATTGGAATAGTAGATTTAATTTTCGTTTTACTTATATAATGTACAAGGTTTTAATGTTAATAAACTTGAATTGAAAAACAGAGCTCTACGATGTTAACTCGCAATTCTCTCAGTACACGTATCACAACTGTAAGCTACTCGTAGTGATTTAAAAATTCAAGAACTGCGATAATGATAAACGGGAGTTCTCAACAAATCGCTTCAACGATCAATTAATTTACCTAAACGCGATCTATTCGAATGGTACTATTTTGCATAGGGGGTTTTTACACTTAAAACTGTGTATTTTCAGCGCTAATAAGGAGTTAATTTCAATATTTAAGCTTCCGGTAAATCCTCGCAAAAGAATGAAATTTATAAAATGTTGAGTAACGCTTGAACGCGACCAAACTGCTAACAGACAGGTTAGCCAATCGAAGAAATATTAAATACATAAATTGAAAATAACCTATTCCGCATGCATGATTGCACGAACTGAACATCGCAGTTACAAAGAATTTCTTAATTTCTCGGCACAATCGGTTAGGAATATTACCATCGTAAAAGGTAGGCACAACGCAAAAGCTTTCATAAGACTAGCACAAACGATACTTTTTAGTTTGAACAATGAGGTAACTGAAACGCTAGCAGATGCCTGGTAATGCATGACAGGGGTACAGCTGCGTCGACAGAGCGGCTATGCAGAGCAGCTATACACGGAGATGCTGTCCACGAATGTACAACCTCATGAGCGACAGTCTTTTGTCCAACTATTGCACTGGGGAGAAACCTTGAGGTTGAAGTTTTGAAGTGCTGTTACAATGGGGAAAAGTCGTGTATTCGAAGGCTACCACGTGAGCTGAGGGTGCTCAGAACTGCGTGGGGGGTGGTCCTTCAGATGCTTTGCCAAGCGACATCAATTTCACAAGGAAAGAACGTGGCAGAATTTCGTACGAATAAGACGCAAAAGGAATACGAGGAGAAATACTAGGAGGAATACGAGGTCTAAAATACAGTAGGTATTCAAATTCACTGATCACACGGAACTACAAATAACATACCAGTATAGCTGGCTTCCTTCTAACAATATCACACAGAATTTCTTGTGGGTGAACAACGATTTATATCATAATTCTGGAATCGTAGATCTGCATGAAGCAAAATTCTAGGGAAATCTAGCTACCTCTCCCACAAACAATCACACCAAAAATCGGAGGCATAAAATGGCTGCCGGAAATCGTACTATCAATCTATTTTGACAACTATTGTAATCCCCTAAAATTCAAGGTTTTCCAAAATCATCCAAAAATGCAAAAATAAAAAAATGAGTACGTAACCAAATACGCACCTAGAAACTGCAAGTCACTCGAAACCTCTAAACTGCATCTGTATGTATTTAAACGAAAAATTATACGTAATAATTCTTGACTGCATCTAAATGATAAATTACAAGTAACAGATGTTATGAAATTGAACTCCATAGCTTAGCATTTCCTCAGACTTACCTTGTGAATAATCTCTTGCAGCCTCTAAAACTCTTTACACAAAAAAATCAGAAAATGGTGTCACATGTAGTACTATAAAAGAAAGGCAAATACTAGTTTAATCCAGTTATATTTAATTTGAATATATGCAGGTATAATAAACACAACTAAATAGTAAGAAACTAGCGTCTCTACATATATATGACGTCATAGGGGTTAACATGCTGCTAAAATAACAGTTAATGATTTTTGTCAAATATTAGGCATAGGTTATTAATTACTTGGAAAAACTTAAAGTTGACCAAATTATGGCGTTATACATTATTCTGCAAGAATGCCACTCTTTAATTAACTAACAACAACTCTTTAAACTGTCGTAACACGATTAACTCTTAATTGTTTGTGAGCTAATTAATTCATTGGTCATTCTTTCAGAAAATTTACTTTGTACACTTGGCTGCAATCACCGGCTGCCACGTTAGTTAAAGGAGCCGTACATGTCTTTAACAGAATAATCTGTAGAACGAAGTAAGAGATATAAATTCCCAGTGCGCCCACGAATTTTTTTGAATTACATACAGCGATTGCATCCAGGTGTTCAAAGATAATTCGTAAACTCAAACAGCTTACGCATAAACGTAATTCCTGAAAGAGGACTTTCAAATACGATAGGCCGCCGTAACTAAATTAAACCCCCATAGTTGACATAATCACAGTACAATTTTCAATCATTTATGATCACAGTACATATAAATATCACAATATAGATCCACCATCAGAATCGTAGGTGGCTACAATATTAGTTGCTACGACTAATTGTATTTGGCAAATTTAGCAGTAATAGCATGATGTACCTCAGACAAGAATTAAAATTAATACTTACAGTTTGTAATACATCCATAAAGCAATAGCATTATTGCACACAATAAAATAAATTTATGGGCAGGCAAAGATTACAGCGGCAAATCCGGCGAGTGCTTGGTATCGGAGGAAACGCAAAACGAAATTCCAAGTGCGAACTCACGCCCGAATGATGTCACAATTTTCGGAATCGTTTGGCCCCCGATTCGGGGGGCCAGAAGCTGGTGGCTCAGGGTAGACTTCACCGTACGACGCTGGGACAATTCAGACCTGAAGGTAAGCCTCCGCGTCGGATCCTCTTCTGTGCTCAAATAGCATCCGCAGCAGGGTCCAAAAACACGTCTCGAAAACAGATGCCAATTCTAAAAACTTATCTACCCGAGGCCAAGCAAAGGAGGTGTGGCGTTAGCGCAGAAAATACAAACGGCGTACTCACAGACATCCGGACGATGAGATGCGTAACAATGCGAAATGAATACTACAGAACGCGAAATTGGAAGGCGGCGCAAAAGAATCGTAACATGTTATAACACAATAATTTTAGAACTTTTCCAGTCACTTCATGCTGTAAGACGGGCGCTGCTGAAGCCGTTACATATTCGATTTCATTCGGAAACCTGTTATATCTTCGAGACGGGAAAGTGTGGTATGAGTACTTACAGTATAGTACGGAATGCATACAGTAAAAATCAGGAGTTTCTGGCAAAAGCAGTTCCTTTAGCAAACCTTTAGGCACAATGGAATTTCCTGCTGAATTCGCTATAAAGCGATTTGAAGACACTGTTTTCGGATATTGAACTCACGGCTACTGGCTTACAACATTAACCTCAAGTTAACACTCCGATGCGGAACTGTCCGCTTTATTAATTCGACACCAGATTTTTCTGTCCAAAGTACTTTATTAACATAAAAAGGTTCTCCATTGGCTAATCACCCACGTTAAATACATAACCTGACTACTTGGATACAATTTCCATCCGACCAGCTACAGTTTTGGAGACGACGTGTACAACTCTTTCAAATGCTCAAAACGGGCGCCAACGGATTTTTATAAAATAATGGCAAATGTATCCAGGCATTTAAACGAGAATACTTAAACTCATATAGCACAATAAATCTGAAAGAGAAGCTCGACTCAAATATAGGCCTCAGTAATAAATAAATCCAGAATGCAAATATCACAGTATAATTCATGAAATATAATCACAGTACAGGTGGGTGAAAGCTAGTAAGGTCTCGACGATTGTACTATGCCTACTAAATACACTTCAATAAATGTCGAGAAATGCTTCTGCGATCATCTTAGCAGCTCTGCTAACAAATTCTATCCCTACATGCTCGTTGTGCCCGCTGCCTGTAGTCGTAATAAACTGTAGCGAACGGGGAAGAGTGAAAGGCGAGTTCTCGGCTCCTTAAAACCGAAACGGTAGGTTAAGGGAGTAAACCCCAACAGAAAATCCTGGTCCTCCAAGTTGGGGGTTGGGGGTGGGCCAGCAACTCGCTTCCCGTAAAAAGATATCAATGTGCTCTTGATACAGTAACCAAGCTCCGGAACACGGATGGAAATCAACTAAGACGACGATTGGCGAGAAAAAGGACTATGATTTTTTGTAACCTGGAATATCCAGGGTATATCAAACAAAATGCCCGAAATCATCACGAAAATGATAAACTATCATGTAGATATTATGGTATTGTCCGAAACCAAAAAGAAAGGATGCCGTGTCGACATCGTGAATAAATGCAGACAGTGATTCTCGGAGTTTACTGTCCAGCCGATGATAGAGATCAGGTGACAAAATACTTAAATGGTCGAGTAGGATCCCAGAAAAATGACGAAGCAGTTTGTCAGTTTGGAGAAAGCGCAATTATCCACTCAGGAGAAAGGCTAATAGAATTATGTTACCAATGCAAATTAAAAATACTAAATACATTCCTCAAACATAAAGAAACACATCGGTACTAGACTACGCAATAACCAAACAGAATTCGAAATTGAAGCCACAAGACAGTAAGGTTAAAAGAGGGGCCAATTGTGGAACGGATCATTATTTACTGCTGACTAAACTAGTGTATCCATATAGTACTAGGAACATAATAATGAATGACTGAAAATGTCAAAAACAAGATCAAGCTGAAGGGGTCAAGAAATTCAAACTATATCTGCTAAATGAACTGTCTATAAAGCAGTTCTACCATAATCGACTAGATAGAGAATTGAATAAAGTTCATCCAAAAGATGATATAGAAATAGAACATGAACACATAAAAAGAAGTATAGTTCAGATAGATAAGGAATCACTGGAAGAAGTAACCACAAGCAAAAATGTATGCAAATAGACAGCTTAATTGGAGGCTCCCAATCTACCGAAGTATGGAGAACGGTTAGACAAATGGAAACGAACATCACCAGTAAAGTGAATCGATTAATTAGTTTAGAGAAATGGAAAAACAATTGTACCAAGTTACTAGTAGAAAAAAGAGAAAAGTATATTCTGAATGATTTTTTAATTTAGATCAATGCTTGCGACATGATTCCAATATACCATGTCGTTCTTATTTCAACTGTAAAATATGTCGCCTTCTACATCATACTCTGCTTCATAAAGCACAACCACCAGCAAAGTCGCTACCAGCCCAGAAAATGAAGACATCAGCTTACGCAGCAGCCATGCAGACCTCCAACGCTCTAGAGGAGAAGCCAAATTCCGCTATCATTACCGCCAATTTAGGCGCAAAAAGGAGCCAAGTGCTACTAGCCACAGCAGTGGTTCAAATCAATCAACATCGGGACAACTACATTAAAGTCAACACCACGATTGGCAAATCGTCGCAAATTGAAGAAGACGAGCAGTTACAGAAATTCTGGGACAAAGAAGAAGTACCCACTCAAAGAAAACTTTTCCCAGAAGATCAGGTATGTGAAGAGAAATTCACAGAATCAGTACAGGAAAGACCACAGAAGACCGAAGCTTCCGCATCTTTTAGTCGCCAACTGTGCCATGGAGATCACTAGATCAATAGCTGTGGTCAGTTCCGAAGTTTACCCACCAATGACAAACAAACAATCCAGCAGGTGGAGCAAATATCACCAACCGATCCTACAGCGGAAGAACGAGCGATATCAGCTGCCAATATAAAGAATACGGGAGTTGAACGTCCAGCTATCCTCGAACATGAAAAAATAGCACCACAAGAAAATCAGCAAGTGCATGGAGTTTCCAAAGTCCTCATTCACGAAGTCCTCGTTCACGAAGTCTCCATTCACGAAGTTCCCATTCACAAAGTTTCCATTCACAAAGTCGATGGACACAAAGAAAAGGAAATTGCAAGCCACGAACAAATCGTTCGAAATCCTCCAGATGCTTCTACGGCAGCTCCTAGCGATGGATGGAGCCAAGAAGTTGCTGCAATAACTGCTGCTAACAAGAACACTTCCGAGTTTACTAAAAACTTGACGGTGATGGGAGCCAACAATTTGCAGCAATAACTGTAGAAAATGAAACATTCTCAGACTCCATTAAAAACTTGACACCCGGTGGAGAGCGGCACGAAGACTTGTCGGCAAGGGATGCATGAAAAGAATAATCAAATGCCAAACACTTCGCGCCAAGCGGTGGAAGCAGCCCAGAAATTGCAGCAATAACTACAGCAATCAAGAAACCCTCCGAGTCCACTCAAAATTTGACAACCAGTGGAGGGTAGCACACAGAAAAGGCAGCAAGGGTTATAGAAAACAAGAAACCCTCCGAGTTCACTAAAAGCCTAGCCACTAGTGGAGGGTGGCAACAAGAAACAGAGGCAAGAACTGCAGCAAACAAAAAACCCTCCGAGTCCATCAAAAACCCAGCACCTAGTGGGTGGCATAAAAAATGGCATCAAGAAATGCAGCAAGCGAGAAAACACCCGAGTTCACTAAATACTTCGCACCCGGTGGAGGGTGGAACCAAGAAATGGCAGCCAACAAGTTAAAAAATGAAAATTCCGGTACCAAGCACTTCTCCCCCAATGGAAGGTGGATTCAAGTAATAAGTTCAGAAAACAATAAAGGCAATGCTAAGCACCTAGCCCATCGTAGAGGATGGAATCAACAAAACGGCTTATTAAAGTCTGCGAGGGAATTTACCGAAAACACGCAACATGGAATACCGATGCGGCATCTTCTAAAACAGCTAACCTCAGCAAGAGTGATATTAATTATCGTATTCACCCATATAATGTTCGTCTCCAAAGGAAGAGGTAGCAGATGGACGTTAGCGGGATATTTCAAACCAATTGGTAACATATTTAACGACACGATAACACAAAAGCTCTTTTACAGAAATAGCAAAGAAGCCAGTGTTGCAGCAGCCGAACCACTTCGAGGATTTATAGACTTCTCGGTTGGACCTGCAATATCATCTGAAGGAAGTAGCATTGAAAGCCGTCCGACACCGCTACTACTTCTCCAGAGGAATAATCAACAGCATCTAAAAAACAAGACATTCCTATCTATCCAACGGGATCACCGGCAGCATATTGGGACCCGCTGCTATAATAGGAGTCCTCTATTGCATCCGGAGAAAAATAGTCCGAACAAAGCCTCCACCCAAGCAACGCCAGCCAGCAGTGGAAGAATATCCCCTAAAAACCCTTAATGTAAAAGAAACAGTATAGTTTTCTAGTTTTACTTTTTCGTGGCCTAAAACCGCCAATATGTTTAATTTAGTTTAAACAGATGTAAATTTCAGTCAAAATTTACGAATTATCGTTCACAATTTAAAGGCCAGTGTTGCTTCGTAATCAAGGCGGATTAAAGGCCGAAAAACTGCAAACCGGCAACTTACGCAAATAAACGACCCACAATCAAAAGTTCAACGGTCGTACTTGCAAACAAAGCAGGAAGCGATACTGTTTACCGCTGAGTAGTTATTTTGTAATATTAGACTCGTTCTAGTGAACTACACCTTTGCACTTTGAAATGTTGTTATTTAGTTCCAAGCAATTATGTTTTGTATAAAAGCCCGTCTATTTTTGTAATAAAATCAATCTACATCTAATGTTTGATTCATTAGCAACGTTACTGTCCTCTTCCAAACCATAATTCATAAAACGTGAGGCTGCGTTTTAAGGGTAGCAACATCATCAACCCTTTAAGTGCCATTGACCGCATTGGCTTAATACATGAATGCAGTTTCATTCATGTGCTTAAAAATTAGGGATAAAGAACCAGTGCAATCAACAGACACCTGATTCAGCCTCCAGGCATTTCTGTTCAATGATGAAAGCCAGAACAGCAGAACTATTAATGTAAACATAGAAATAACGGAAGGTGAAGTGAAGCAAGCATTATACAAATGAAAAATGGCAGAGCCCCAGGACCTGAAGGAATGGCCGCGGAATTACTTAGGAATGCGGGTACAACTTCGTAAAAAGTATCAGCGCATTAATGACCAACTGTTGTAGAAAGAATCAAACCCCTAAAGAATGGAAAACCTCATACATAACGTCAATATTTAAGAAAGAAAATACAAGGGATCCAGGGTGTTATCGGAGAATAAGCGTGACTAGTACACTAATTAGTCGACTGTTCGGCAAGTGCATTGAAAACAAACTGAGACGGGATGTTGGATAGAAAATTTTAGAAGACCAAAGTGGTTTCACCCCCGGTCGCTCCTGTATAGACAATTTATTCGTACTCCAACAACTAATGGAAAAAATTATCTTTAATGGGCAGGAAGTACATCTTGCCTTTATAGACGTAGAAAAAGCATATGACCAAGGAATAAATTGTGGAAGGCTTTAAGAGAGTTTAGAGTTAGTGAAGAATTAATTGAAATTATAAAGGAATTATACAGCGATAATACTGGGTACGCTAAAATGGAACGCAAACTGTCTAATCCAATTAAAACGACCAAAGGCGTCAGACAGGGCTTTAACAACTGATAAATAATTAGGTGTATAAGTTGATATTTTTACACAATGTACGATTTGTGAAATAACTTTCAAACATAGCAATGGAAGATACAGACCAACCAATGCAATTTAGAATAGCTAACGGAATTTTCTGATTACTTCTATCAAAAGCCATACTATGGCTGAGCAGGGTAAGAGCAAATAGTTTATTCGAATCTGTAGTGGTTAGTATCTTATCTACGACATATGGTAAGGCTGTTGACGAACTTCGGTTAGGTAGAAAGTCAGACTAAATGTCAGGTATTAGCTTATTTTCTTATAAATATAACTTCAGTTGTAAATTCATCACCTTTTCAAGGACTATAGACAAGCAGTTAAAACACTAATTGGTCTTAAGTCTTTGCAACCATTAAAATTTGATTTTTACTTTCTTTTAGGATAGTATTGGATTCACCCCAAAAATTGGAAAATGAGTTTTCAACAGATCTTCACGTTTTAGAGTCCCCTAAACCCAAAATATATTTTTTGTTCATTGGTCTGTGTGTCTGCCTGTGAACAGCATATCTCAAAAATGAAAAGAGGTATGGCGTTGAAACTTCATATATAAGTTTTGTATACTATCTAGATGCGACGCCTAGCTTTTGAAGAAAATCGCATCACCAAAAGTATGGTGTTTACCCTTGTGATTTTTCAGTTTTTTTCGACTTTTTTAAAAACGGCTATAACGATTTTTTTTCAAACATTACATTTTTATTACATTTTTAATGTGCATTGATGTGAGGTAGGTGATTTTCCTATTGAATACCTCTAAAATAGGTTTCTTTTATTTCTTTCCTATTTTTTTTATTAACTCTTATTTTAAATAGAAGACCCGGTATGTTACATTTTTTAATTCAGCTTAAAATTTTAGAGAAAAGGCGTCTCTTGAGCTAACGCCTTATTTTGTACCGCTTTTGCAGAATCTGTAATTTTTGAAAATGTTTGACAAATGCTTAAAAATTAAAAATCAAATTTTTGGCTAATTATAAGATCACTGTAAAAGGAAGTTGTGCGCGTGTATCACGCCAGAATTTTTACTAGCGGAATAACTACTGCTTTCTAGCTATCTGGAAATAAATTTGTGAAAAGTGAACAGCTAATTATGTGAGTAAGGTAAGGAAGCAATGCAGACATACTGCCCGAACTTAAATTGTACATCATTCGAAGTTAATTTATTTTTTTTATCGCAAGTTATAATTTCGTCAACGTCAGTAATGTTATAGCTAGCAACGGAATTTACATAAAAATTATTGATTTCATTGATTTCGCATAAAGTGTAAGTATTGCAATGTTAGTTATAGAGCCAATATTTATATTTTTAGTTTAGTCCACTATTGATTTAAATCACAATTTGGTATGTTAAATTTAAAATATGCATTTTCTCGGATTTCATTATTTGATTAATAATATGGCAAAACGACCTATAACATACCGATTTACGAGTAGCAGAATATTTAGTTTGACGATATTTACTTAAGGCCTTATCTCTAAGTTTCACGGCAGCTTTTATATTATATATTGTGATAGTTTTCAGCGCGAAATGCAAGTTTATTGCATTGGTTATGCTAATATTTAAAAAAGTAATTGTATCACTAATATTTCTGAAGAAAAATACTTGTTACGAAGGCACCTTATACAAATCCTAAAATTCTACTAAATTAAGTTGACTAACATTTGTAATTGGTTTTAGAATCAGCTGCACTAGACAAAGATGCCCATGAGTACCTACTGCGCAATATCAATACAGTTGAATTGATACTCTGTAACCTTAGCACGATATAAAATATTACAATTTCTGTCCTTACCGTACTTTTCCAGCGAATTGTGCTACGGCAAAACGTGTCACAGCGAAACGTTTCACAGTGAATCGTGCCGGTCCCAAAAAATAATTTCTAAAAAGTTCAATAAAACATTATGTTCTCTGAATTACAGTCTCCGAATAAAATAAGCATTTGAAAAAGATAAAATATTAAAAACTTATAATATACTTAACTGTGTATATTATAACCCGAAAATCAAGTTTTGGATAACAAGAGAAACCTTTTTCCTGCTAATATCTAATGAATACCGTATCGTCAGTAATTTTATAGAAGGTTGCTACAAATGGAAGATGTGGAAGATCAAAATGGCCATAGTAAGACGAGGAAATATAATATTACCTACATAACATATAAATAGGGAATGTGTAACAGTTTTATCACATGCTGCACATTTTAATTTTAAACATAATTTTTAGTTCTTCACCGCAAAACGTAGTTTTTTGTTATTGCGATACATTTGTTGTTTAAACTCAAATGAGCTAATGGCGGATATCTATAATGAAGATATATAAAGCGCTTACTTTTTCAGCTTACAGATTGTAGATTGAAGCGCAGTGAAAATCGGAACTAATGTTCGAATCTAGTAATTTCCATGTTTTGTATTGGTAACACTTTTTACATTTATCATATTGACATTAAATTGTTAACGTTATTTAAGCTAGGTAAATGACACAATAAATCAGAGGCGTACTCAAAATTAGTAGTGTGACATTTTATCTTTAGTTCGTAGTTCACATATTAGATGTCAGAAATTGTCTGACTGTTTCTTTGAGCTCCAACGTGTAGCATTGCCGTTGTAAAATAATAGTAGTTTGTATACCAAGGCACTGAAGTATAACTTTTTATCACGAATGTGGATTTAGTTGCCGAGGCCCGTAGGGCCAAGGCAAATAAACCACATGAGGGATAAAAAGGAACTTCAGTGCCGAGGTGTACACTATGTTTTATTTGAAATCGAGAAATCGTGAAATTACAACATTTTAACCAAATTTTGTAGGTTATGTTCGCTCCATTGACGTTTATCTATCGCCTCGCCACCTACAAAAAAGTCGTACAACAATGGATTATTTCACTGCCGATTTCTCGAATTTTAATGACGATTTCGGCGTACTTCACTGCCGATTTCAAATAAAAGTGGTTTTTAAATGGCTATTTTTGTATCTAGAATGCGAAATGCTACTTTTGCGTTCGAGAATGGAAGTAATTTTGCCGAGCTTTAGCGAGGCAAAATACCCATTCGAGAATGCAAAAGCATTTCGCATTCGAGATGCAAACAATGATTTTTCGAAAACTGAGTAGTATGAGAATAAAAAAATTAAATAAGGTAACTGTCAACGTTAATTGACAATTTTATATTTCATAAACAATTAATTTTTGAACCACGGCCTGCTGAATTGTTTAACAAACGTCAAAGTGATGTATAAATTTAACTCACTGCAATATCGGCACCTTCAATTTACATGTAGTACAACATAAATTAGTCATGTTTATAATAGTTTATAATAGTTATTAGTATCTACCGAAATTTTAAATTACTTAATATAAAACTAATGTGGGTTACTTAATTAATAAAATCACAAATAAGTTCCTAAAAAATGACAATTTTTTTGACATTTCTTTTATGTTCTAGAACGCAAAAGAGTTTTGCGTTCTAGAACATAAAAGTATTTCGCTGTTAAGTGACAAAAAAGAATCACTTTGCTTACTGATAATTTAACGAAAATGTCAACATTTGATGACAGTTTTCGAAAAAAAGTCATTTCGACGTTCTTTTTATTTAACTGACTAGCCTTATTATGAAAATTGTCGTACGTAATGCGGCAAAATTTTGTACCTAAACACTTCCAAAACTTGTAGTCTCTACTTAATAAAATTTTGCTCCGCAAAACTTCTGAATAGCTATTTTTATATCTACATTTACCGCGAGAAACGTCCCTTGGAAACCTTCTGACATTTCTTTATTCAGAGATTTAATCAGAACACTGTTAAATTACAACGTAACTGCATCTTTTCCTTCTTGTAATATATTTATGATATACTTCATTAAACTCCGTATTTCAGCAATTTATGCTAGGCCTTATTTAAACCTTAGTACAGTAACCTGTATGTGAAGCGTACGATATTAAATTAAATGTCTCCTTCACGTCTCCCATCGAAATAAGATGATATTTGATAGCGGCATGGCAATATACTTTTATGAACTGAAATTAATTCGCCTTATGTTTTCTGATCAAATAAGAATAAGCACACGAAGTAATGAGGTTTGTAGACTTTTTTTTACTAGTCTGTCATATCTCTTGTTTTTCGATCCGCTTACTACTTACTACACTACAAATCGTGATATTGTAAATACTGGTTAGAGATATAAACCAACGATACATTAATTTAGTTTTCTTCGTTTTTCACAACAAATATATATCAATGCGTCACGTGATATTTTTTGCGCTAATTAAAATTAAGCCATTAAATCGTTTGCCCAAGAATTGCCTTGGGTTTCCAAGTATTCCTTGTGTATGTTTAGTTGAATATCCTTATTTTCCACTTCTGTATGGATTTTAGAAATCCTTGAAGCCACTGGATTCTGTGTGATTGCCGATAATTAGATTGTCAGTATAATTTTCGGCGACCACTTATTGGAGCTGATGCTGGGTTAAATTGTTCTTAGTGCTGTGTCTGTAATCTCTTGGAATTTTCGCTACATGTGGATAAAAGATTTATTAACTATTATAGAGGTTTTGCTCAGCCTTAAAGAATGGTGTGTGGAATTGCTCAAATAAATATATTCATGTTAGGATACAATATTATTTTTGTGTAAATACTCACTTCTGACCGCATTCCATCTTGGATACGTTATCTATCTTTCTGGACGGCGTTTTCGAGTTTGTGTAATTTCAGGCCTTTAGTACCTCGTTCTGCAAATTTCTCCTCCTGGAATATGATGTCACCTAGTGGATCACCGGGAGCACTAATTTCTAGGCAGCTCTGTGATTTTTCATTACCTCACCTGCTTGTGAGGCTGGTTTATTTAATTCTTCCTTTCGTGCGAATTGCAGACCCACAACGGGCTGGAGGAAAGCCAATCCAACTCGACTTTGCAGGTTTGTTTCGGCGGCTTCGCAGCAGAAATTCAAGATTCTAATCTTGGGTTCTTTCATCTTTGGGCAACCCTTTAGGGTCTCTGGTTTTGCAGTTTTCCTACAGATACCTCCGCGTGTGATACTTTCATGTTAGGGCCGTCTTCCGCCACAAATAACTTAGAACTGTGAGTACCACTGGTGTAGCTACTATATAATGTAAAGCGTTTTTATTTACAGTTGGCGCTGTTAAATTTCTAACCCATGGTAAAGAAGAATCCCGAAACCTACTGCCACAGAAGTGTGAAGAACTACAGTTGTGCGGATTAGCTTAGTTCTTTTAATTTGCTTTAGAGTGGCAGCACTGTTCACGACTTTTAGTTACAATGAAGTAACGAACACCACGTTTCATCGTGTTTTCTTTACCAAAAACGTCGAGGATATAATGGAGCAGATTGAAAACCCTTGTAATCGGTTAAACACACGATCTAAAATTCCAACATGGTAAGGATATTTGCAGCTATTTGTTGAAGAAATCCATCTTGAGATTAAAGAATAGGTTAAAAGTGTAAAATCGTAGAAATATATTTCAGTACCTTGTGTCTTCTTCAGTCTACAGTCTACTCTGTAAGAAAATAATATAGGTTAGTAAACAATCATAATTTTCTAAAATCTCTTTTTTTACCTTGCAGGTTTTAAAAGAAAGTGGTTACATCAATAAAATAACATTTTCCTCATTATCTTTTTATGACAGTCGCTAAATAAGAAAAACCAAAAAGGGGTTTCTGGGTATTTGAAATGAGTATATGTAATTTAAATATATTAAGAACATTTGATAAAGTTAAGTAAAGTTTTATAATTTACCTGGTGTTATGTTAAAGGCTAAATGGAAAATTTCCAAAAGCCAGCCAGCTACCTATGTATTAATTATAAAACGATCTAAAGTGTGCAAAAAGCTTCGGAACGTATAGGCCTATTCGTGTGGGTTTTTGTGTTCTAACGTAATTAGATCTCCCTGCAAATTGTAGCTCTCATATTCCGTTTTCGCTGTTTTTTTTATTGCTCATGACAGTTGGGTTACGTGTGCTCGTGTAAAGTATTGCTAGGGAAATAGTAGAGCTTATGCTCATCACTGAATTTATTTAAAATCCACTTCACAAATGAAGCTGTGAATATATACCAACAAATTTACTTTTGGCAACAATTAAAGCTAAAATAAAATAAAAAAATCTGTTAAAGGCCTTACCCAGAACTTCCCTCGTCGATATTGTGATAATAAATAAATTTTATATGTGATAACACCATAAATACTACAAAATTGTGCGACGCTACGTCGATATATACCGCTGTGATGGATACTTTGCACTTTATCGAATATGGTGTCAAAAACAAATACATCATCTTCTCGGATTCACTCAGCCTACTGCAATCACTCAGCCACCTGTATCATGAGAACAACCCAATCATTTATCTTCAGGAAAAGTACATGCAACTATCCAAAAATAAAAAGCAAATCATATTCGTTTGGATCCCATCGCACATAGGAATATTGGGAAACGAAAACGCTGATCACAATGCAAAAAAAGGCTGACACCAAAGAATATATGGACGATCCAAGAATCCTGCAATCCGACCTTAAACTTATAATTAAATCTAAAATTTGAAAACAATGGAATAATGAATGGACAGAAGCAGAAGGAAACAATCTACGTTTAATTCAGCAATCAACTTGGTTACATAGAATACCCGGCCTCAAACAGAAAGAAGAAATGTCTCCACCGACTCCGAATCGGACACACCAGACTGACACACGGCTTTGATTTCGAAGCAACCGCCTCCTCACTATGAACATTGCGCTGCTCCTCTCAACGTAAAACACATACTGCAAGACTGTGTTGTGTACAATAAGGAGCGTGTTAGCAGTGGAATTAATCAAAATTTGTGTATTGCACTAGGACATGATACCAAAGAAATTCACAAGACCTCAAACTTTATATATTGTACAGATTTATTTCAGAAACTCTAGTTGTTACCAAACTCAATTAGTGCCAATAACCCTGGCAGTTGAGGCACTCTAATTTTGACAATAAAAAAATCAAATTAAGTTAGGAGTAAAAATATCTTCAAATTTTTAATACATTAAATAAATTTACAAATAAAAAAAACGTTACCGCAGCCCACAACGTTTTGTGAGATTTGTAAGGAACTCGGTAATTTTTACCTGCGCCTCGAGCACCGACCACTCGAATTCCTGAGTCGCAGCTATATTTACTAACGCACTAATTTGTGCCTCACTTGTTTTTATCGTAAAACAGTTATTCTGTATCTATTGGCTCCAATTTTTGGTAAGAATAAATCCTGCACTATGTACAAATTATTACTTGTATCTATTACTAATTTGAATGAAAAATGAACAAAATTTTATTTTTTGAAGGTGCTCACCCTGTATACATTTGTCTGCAATTTTCCCGATTTCATTCCAGGTATATATAGTAAAACATTTTGCAGCAAGTGCACCGTTGCATTGTGCACAGTGTTTTTCCCAAAATATCTTCGAAATACAAAAAGGAATTACTTTTTTCGGTTTCTATAATTTTTTTTTTGCTTGAAACTGCTTTTTATTCTTATTATGGCAATTATAATGACTTTTGTTTTGTTAGTTTTTGAGAAATATGCCATTTTTTCAATTTTCGAATTACATCGACACAAAGTGTACGAAGTATTGAAATTGCCTCATATCGAAAACAACTCTGAGTCAAATATCTCTAAAATTCGTGCCAACCGACTAATGAACCCACTATACCAAATCTCCTTCTCGGCTATGCGGATCTTTTGATGAAGACCCCAGCCCACTAGATCCCTTCCCCGTATTAGGGGGTGCCTAAACGTGCTGTGCGGGGTATGTGTGTTCGTATGTGTACACGATTCCGGTCGCCAGGAACCTTTCTGAAGTCTTGGATCGTTTTCATACGATAGGTCCTCCGAAAATTAAGGCAACATCAACTTTTGAGGTATGGTTGTCGGCAAAAAAATTTTTTCGGATTTTTTTTTTTGTAGATAAATAACTGGTTCATAACATTTCATTGTGTTAGCGAAACGAAGTGATGTTGAGTGTCGAAGTATTCTTGGAAAGCACGGAAGGGCGCTTTTTTTTGGGGGGGGGGGGGGGGTACCGTATATTTTTACTTATACGCTTCACAATTTCGGCGTTAACTGGTTAACACAGCTCCTACTAGCTCAATGGTAGCGGTATCAATGGCGGCATTCGAAGGAGTGAAGGAGGCGTTATTCTCTGCTAAATAGTTGATTAATCGGAGAAATTTTTTTTATAGTTATTTTGTACAGATTAACTTAGAACTAGACAACATATACATATAGCCAACTCGGGGGTTGGGACACCTACCGAGCGCGTCTCCAGGTGGCGGATAGGAGAACGGCTGAGGTCCTCCGGACCAAGGTTAGTGGTTAGCTAGTAGCGATATCCCGGGCCTAAACTCCTGTGTGATGGAACGAAAGCTGCCACCGCGGACCATCCCCCCTCTTCATTGAGTTGTGACCGCTCAATGAATTTCACAGGGTCTTAGGTTACCCTCGTGTTTGTGCCGTGCGAGGCAACCCGTGTCGGTTGGATGAAGGGATCCTGGGGATTGAGCTGCCTCTGGGACGGTTTGGTTTCCTGGAGCGCAGTAACACATCTTTTTGGCCCTGATTTCACTTAGACGGGAGGTCGAGACTAACCCACCTCGATCAATCGGCTGTTCCGTCGGGTCAGACCGCCGGAAGGGTGACCTCTTTGGGGGTGAAGGTGCATGCAGTGGGTCCTTAAGGTCCCTAGGGGTTCCGGTTTCTGATACCCTGGGGCTCGCCTAAAGGTGCCTGCTCGTGTGCAACTCATCTCTAGGAGCTATATCTCGTTAGTATCCTTGGCGTCGAAGTTCGGCGTCCCCTTGTTGGGCTCCGTGGTGGGTGGGGAGCTAGGGAGATGAAAAATTTTTCTTTCAGCATGGATGACGAGAGTAAAGAAACCACACAGGGCGCGTCTTCGGATACCCCTCAAGCAGAAGCTCAACAGCAGCTGCAAAAAACAGAGGAGCAACAGACTCTTCCAAAGAGGAAGAGGATTTCTGGTGCCGAACAGAAGCGCAGGAGGAAGGCTCGCTTAATTGCAGAGAACTCCGGCGCTACGGCCTCTACCTCCACCCAAGGGCTGGCTCCCGAAGCTAACCCTAAGGTGGCAGGTTCAGGCCAAATGAAAGACAGAAGTGGAAAGGGACGTGGGTCATCCTCAACCACTACCAAGGGACTGGCTCCTAGAGCTAGCCCCAAGGCGGTTGGTTCCGGTAGGCCTACACCTTCCACAAGCAAAAGGATTAGATCGGATGGAAGCACACCCTCCACCTCTAATCCGAAAAAGAAGGTCAAGCCAGACCAAAAAGTAACCGAAAGGGTAGGTGGTTACAAAGAGGCCCTTACGAGGCACCTCCGCGTGGCCATCGTGGATCTAAGGACCCCCCTCGGTAAGATCACCCAGGTCCAAGCGGACCTAATAAAAGCTCAATTGCTAGTGGCTCTGGACAATCACATGTTCGCCCTAGCCGAAGGCCAAATTCCACCCACTTTCAAGGGCTGGCAGTACTCCGGGGAGATTCTTAGAATCACCTGTGAGGATGACCAGACTCTGAAGTGGCTAACAGAGGCAGTGTCAAACCTGCCCACTTTATGGGAGGGCGCCCGTCTGAATGTCGTCCAGGTGGATCTGCTGCCCAGGCCGGCGAAGGCAGCTCTGTGGATTCCAGGAAAACCTGAACCTACGGAGACTGTTATTCGCCGACTGGCAGTGCAGAACCCCGGGATAGGTGTTCGGGACTGGCCCCACTTCCACACAGCCGAAAAGGAGGAGCCCGTTGGCAGACTCCTAGTTTTTGGGCTAAACCAGGAGGCTGAAACAGCAGTCAAAAGTAGAGGTAGTAAACTGCACTATCAGTTTACAACTCTAAAATTAAAAATTCAGAGGCTGGAGATGCAGTTCCAGACTCCAACCCCTTAAGGCAGGGTGCGTCTACGGATACCCCTAAACCCCTTTCTGTTACAGAGCAGGGTGCGTCCTCGGATACCCCTCCATCGCCAGTAGGAGAGCCGCTGCTACCACAGCAGCCATCCGAAGTAGAAGCCTCACAACTCCCCACCCCCATGGATACTCTTGAGGAGGAGAGGGAGCTGATGAGTATGCTTTTAGGGTCCGGGTCGGACACCGAGGTCGAATAATTTATTGTCGACCTCATGTCCTCCCAACCTGGACTAAACATCATACAAATTAACCTGCAACACTGTCGAGAGGCTGCTGTTACTCTACGCAGACAGCTCGACAGCCAGCAGGACACTGTTGCATTAATACAAGAGCCTTGGATTGTAAAATCTAAGATCTGTGAATTAATTAATCGTAATGGCATTGTTTTTACAGATAGCACCCATGAGAAACCAAGGACGTGCATCTACTGTCCCAAGCATTTACAAGTCTTTGCTTTGCCACACCTCTGTACGCGTGATATTACGGCGATACAGATGAGCTGTAGTATAAACGAAGGGAAGGAAGATGTCATTTTTGCATCGGTATACCTCCCCAGTGACTCAGTTGACCTTCCACCTAGCGCGGAGTTGATCGAATTGGTGAACTACTGTGAGAGGAACAACAAAAACCTAATTATTGGCTGTGATGCAAATGCTCACCACGTTTCGTGGGGTAGCAGTGGCATTAACACCCGAGGTAGGTTCTTACTTGAGTACCTAATAAGTACAAACTTAGAAATACTGAACCGTGGATGTGAACCAACTTTTGTCACAACGCGTAGCCAGACCGTGATTGATGTCACTCTGGCCTCTTCAGATATTTCCAATAATATTGTGGGCTGGCAGGTATCACCTGTTGTGTCTATGTCAGACCACAGATGGCTTGTTTCAAATTATCTGGAACTATAGCTCAACCAAAACAATATCGAAATCCTAGGCGGACTGACAGACTATCTTACAAGACAGATCTGGAAGCTCACCTGGTAAACTCGGTTTTCTCAGAAAAGATTGATCAAGTAGAGGACTTGCAAATCAGTGTGGATAACCTGCAGAACTCGATCCTACAATCTTACGAATCGTCATGCCCCTTGAAAACATCCAAGGCGAGTCGCACAACCTCCTGGTGGTGTTCGAAACTCGACAGGATGAAATCAACATTGGGCAAACTCTTTAACAAAGCAAAAAGAACTAGAATTACTAGTGACTGGGAGGCCTATAAAGACCAAAAACGATTATACAAAAAGAAATCCGCCAGAGACAGAGGGACTCTTGGAAAACGTTTTGTAGTTCCATAGAGTCCACTGCCTCCGCGGCTCGGTTGAAGAAGATCCTTTCTAAGGATCCAAACCAACAGCCAGGCTGTCTCAGGCGAGGGGATGGTTCTTTTACAACCAAACCCGGAGAGACAGCGGAAGTGCTAATTCAAACACATTTTCCAGGCTGTATTGTCACCCCTGACAATGTATGGCCAAAACCCAATATCCCACCTCCCTCAGAGGAGTATTGGAATGTGGCAAACCAGGTCGTACGGGGTGACAAGGTAACCTGGGCTATAAACTCCTTTCTCCCCTTCAAGTCGCCAGGAGTGGACGGTATCTTTCCAGCCCTGCTACAATGGGGACTGGACCTGATGCTTGTTCACCTGGTGCGCATCTACCGGGCATGTATCGCCTTTCGATATATACCGGAGAGCTGGAGAGAAGTGAAGGTAGTTTTTATACCTAAACCAGGGCGTACGGATTATACCCAGGCCAAATCATATCGTCCCATTAGTCTTACATCCTTCTTACTAAAGACGCTTGAGAGACTTTGTGACAGAGAAATACGGGAAAGGGTGCTGGCTTTACACCCATTGCACCCGAACCAACACGCCTATATCTCAGGGAGATCTACTGAATCGGCGCTACATGCTGTAGTGAACCGTATTGAGAGATCGCTAGACAATAAAATGTCCACTCTGGGAGTTTTCATTGATATTGAAGGAGCCTTTGACAAGGCTTCCTTTGAGAGCATTAACTCTGCCTTACGCAGGCATGGTGTGGCACCCACTCTCTGTGAGTGGATAAAACACATGTTTACGATGAGAGCAGTACAATTTCATGTAGGATACAACTCCATTAGAGGTGTTGTGACGAAGGGCTGTCCGTAAGGGGGGGTTCTGTCCCCACTACTGTGGAATACAGTGGTAGACAGCCTTCTAAGCACACTCAATAATGCTGGATTCTATACTACTGGATATGCGGATGACATCGTCATCCTCATTACTGGCAAGTTCGAGAGCACGCTCTGTAACTTGATGCAGACAGCTCTTCGAATAACGGAAACATGGTATAATGAACAGGCCCTCTCTGTCAACCCTTCAAAGACAGAAATGGTACTTTTCACAAAAAAAAGGAAGCTAGGACCTTTACGTAGACCTCTGCTATTCAATACTTCTCTCAGATTTTCAGACAATGTCCAATACTTGGGAGTTATTTTTGACAGACAGCTGAATTGGGAGAAACATTTAAAAGTTAAAACTGAAAAAGCATGCATGGCATTCTGGCAGTGTCGCCGCGCTTTGGGTAAATCCTGGGGACTCTCCCCCCGAATTGCCTTGTGGCTGTATACTGCCGTGATAAGGCCCATGCTATGTTATGGAGCACTTGTCTGGTGGCCCAGGGTCAGAGAGGCTACGGCAGCAAGTAAACTAGGACATGTGCAACGCCTTGCCTGTCTTAGTTCTACAGGTGCTATACGCTCAAACCCTACAGCCGCTTTAGAGGTGGTTTTATGCCTTCCACCAGTTGATCTTTTTGTGGAGGAAGTAGCCGTAAGGACCGCCTTGAGGCTGCGCTACAAAGGGCTGTGGCACACAACAGGCAGGGGAGGTCATCCTGAATGAGGCCGTCGACAAGATCTTCTGGACGCTATAGTCGACTACCTCCCTCTACAATATGCCTTCAACAGACAATTTAACGTCTATGAAAATGCCGGGTTTACCCAGCATATAGATATTGCAATGACCCTTTACGTATAATATTTGTAGGTTTATAATTAGTGTAATAAATAAAAAGAGTCACCACACAATATTTAATTTAGTTCTACCACTTGCAAAATCATACTAACTGAATAATTTATTTCGTTGGGTACGCCAAAATTGAGAATTACTCTTATGGTAGTTTGCCCTAATCCATTCATCTGATTTACTAATTTTGCTAGCTCATTTACATACAGAGACATGAAAATAAGGCTCAAAATCTCAGGTCTTGGGTTCCTAAACTTTCCTAGTTAAAATTTTATGGTACGCCTCTGGAACGTAACAGGTGAACTAAAAATGTAGGCGTGATGCGCCGTTGTGAAACTGAAATGTCAATTCTATCACACCAAGATCAAGTTTTCTCAGCTCGCGTTTGGAATTGATTTATCAAGCAAATTAAATGAACAAATTTTACGGTAAGATTTTTAATAATTGCCTTCAAGTGGCGTCTATGTATTCTTTTGTTTTCCAGATCGTGTGCTATTGGTGCATTCTTAAAAAGGACGCCGCATTTGCGTTTGTTTTATGGGGCCTCCAACTGACTATTTTAATTGTAAATCCTGGGAACATACCTCGCCATCCCCATGAACCGCTATGATTTTCTTATTCTCCAGGTCGTAATTAAGGTATGCTCAAATTTTCACGCCGTTCGCGGAGATCAAAATTTTACACTACTAACCTCACTTTGGTTGTCGTAGCTGGGCTTCGTTGTTATGAATCTGGCTGAAATCTTGCTCCCCGGGCTGCTCGTGATGCTGGGTTGTGTTCTGGCCTGATGTGTGGAGCTGCCGGAAGAATCCTGCCACTCTATGCCTTCCCACGATGCTGCAGATTGATGCTGCGGGAAATCGCCTCCAAGCCGCAGCTGCCGTCGTCGCCTCGGAACGCCAAAAACTCAAATACCAGGAATCTCTTGCCTCCAATGGTGCTGATACACTCGAATTCGCTGATTACGATGGTGCTATTTATTTTTATGTCAATTTATGCTTTCTATGAAAAATCTTTCATTAAAGTCAGAGCAAAAACAGGCAACTTCTAACAATTTATTCAGAAACAATCGCTATCCTTTTTTGTTATTGACAAAACACTGTCTACAGATTTAAATTGTAGGAAATCAACCAGGTACAAAAACATAACTTATAATCTAATTTAACAAAATTTTATCAGTTAATTACAATCTCTTATGTACTAGAATTATTGTCCTTTGGAATTGTTTATTTCTCAACGTTTTTTAAAGCGCCACTTACTTCATTTTTACCACACTTAAATGCCCATCGTTTATCACTACACTGACTAGGTTTTTAATCCACCAACATTGTCTAATTTCTTGCTTATTTGAATTCCATCTAATTTCTTGCTATTTCAATCTCTTCAAAACCCCAAGTCTTGTATTTTCATGTAATAAATGACTTGTCTGGCTTTTCTATTTTCCTTGCCTTATTTTTCTAGTCATTCTTGTTCTCACCTTTATTAAAAATGTTCATTTGCTATCCATTCTCTAATGACTTTACTTTCTACGCTTCCATTTTTAAGCTGTGTCTAACTTGAACTTTTTGTGCCAGTTCTTAATTAATTTAGATTCGGCTTTTAGTTTGTGCAAATCTATTATATTACGATTAAAATTATATTGCTAAACCCAATACACGGAATTTGAGCTTCCATATTTCTGTGCCCATTTAAATATAATCAATGTCATTGGCGAATTATACCAGTGTTATTATGATTTGGCAATTTATGTGAATTTTCTCAGATGCTTGCATTATTACAACTCTGTGCTTTAATGATTTAATTTGCTATTTGCTTGTACTGCAATCAGAGCCGATTTGAGGGCCAAATACCATCGCATGAAATTCCCCCTAATTTTTGTTAATTAAAATCACTACGCATGTTTTCTTTTTAATATCATTAGTAGATTGTAATGCGTTGTTATTTTAATTCACACAAAATTATTCATTGTTTTTTTTTCGAACTGTTATCATTAATCAGTCTCATTTGATATTTGATGCTTTACTATCCTACCTTAACTTACTAAAATGCCTAACCTATCTCCTATTCTAACTAAACTATTGTGTGTGGTACAACATTGGTCCTATAACTACTCTATTCTAAATTATATTTTCCAAATATGCTAAGACTACCGTCGCTTTGTTTTTACTACCACCATTAGGTTCATGAAGTTTATTCTAGAGTGTTCTATTATCCCCTTCGTCTAACATTTCTTGTTTTTCGTGTCTCACCTTCTTGCGTTGTGCAAATGGTATAAGATATGATTTCAACTTGTGATTTGTCTACAAACAACTTATGGCAATATTCCTTCGCTTGTCCGGTCTTCTGGTTTAATATTTCTTCATTTTGCTCGATTATTTCCATGATCCTATCTTTATATTGTATAAAATCCCTTCCTATCTGATTATCATCCAGTATTCTTTCCCCTATCGCATAATTATTTATAATAATAACTTCGTCTCCGGCTTTCTTAGCTCGGCAACAATTCATATTATCGTCTCCCGCCGTTATCTCAGCTGGGCAACAATTTCTTAGCTCGTGATCCTCAATAGACCAAGGCTTTATAATATCATCAATCAGGATGCTCTTTAGCATTCCATCAATTTTTATCCCTACTTCCTGAATGATATCTACACCTATTACAAACTGTACGTTCAAAGCTGCTACAATATAAAATCGGACATCAAATTCTTTTCCATTTATGCATATCTTTATTGCCAATACCCTATTCGTTGTTGAAATTTTCCTTCTTGTTGCGGACAAAAGGTCGATCTTGTTAACTTTTATAATGTTGCTTCTTAAATTATTCATATGAGTATTTATCACTTCCTCCTGTACTAAGGAAACCATTGCACCACTGTCAATCAACGC
Organism: Agriotes lineatus; assembly: GCA_940337035.1. NCBI lineage: Eukaryota > Metazoa > Arthropoda > Insecta > Coleoptera > Elateridae > Agriotes > Agriotes lineatus. Next base: position 92,384,243 of record OW679194.1, read on the forward strand.
ATAATATTGTTGGTCTAAAATTTGTAATTTTATAAATGGTAAACACGAGTTTGTTGCATATTCTTCGTTCTCCTCTAGTAAATATTCCCCCGTTCTGTCCCATGTGATAGCAAAATTCGCAACATACTTAAAACTACTATTACTAACTATATTTACACAAATTGGGTTTTTTTTTACCCCCCGAAGGCTCTTCGTGCACCTCGGCTATCTCTATTCGGTTCAAATTTTCTGCATTGTCTCTATCTGTGTTTCGCTCGGTAAATAATGTGTTGACGTACTGTCTGTCGATATTTGGTGCCTGCTCCATCTCTTGACATCTCTTCTTATTACGTTCGGCAATAAGCTGGTCATAGTTCTTTCTATCTTCCCCCGTTCTGAAATTATTCCTGTTCTGGTTACCCCAATTATTATTGTAATATCCCCTATTTTGATTGTATGGTCTATTAAAGTTTCCCATGTTTCTTCTGTCTTGTTGATTATATTGATTATTACTTCCTTTTACTATAAAGGAAGTATTGGATTCACCCCAAAAATTCGAAATTGAGTTTTCAACGGATCTTCACGTTTTAGAGTCCCCTGATCCCAAAAAACATATTTTTTTTCATTGGTCTGTGTGTCTGTCTGTCTGTCTGTCTGTCTGTCTGTCTGTCTGTCTGTGAACAGAATATCTCAAAAACGAAAAGAGGTACGGCGTTGAAACTTCATATATAAGTTTTGTGTACTATGTAGATGAGACAGCAAGCTTTTGAAGAAAATCGCATAACCGGAAGTAGGTGTTTACTCTTATAATTTTTCAGTTTTTTTCGATTTTTTCAAAAACGGCTCTAACGATTTTTTTAAACTTTACATTTTTCTTATATTTTTAATGTGTATTGATGTGAGATAGGTGATTTTCCAGTTGAATACTTCTAAAGTGGGTTTCTTTTGTTTTTTTTTCTATTTTTTTTTATTAACTCCTATTTTAAATAAAACACCCGGTATATTATTACATTTTTGAATTCACCTTAAAATTCTAGAGAAAATTTGTCTCTTTAACTAACACTCGATTTTGTACCGTTTTTGTAGAATTTGTAATTTTTGAAAATTTTTAACAAATGGTTAAAAATTAAAAATGAAATTTTTGACTAATTATAAGATCACTGTAAAAGGAAGTTGTGTGGGTGTATCACACCAGATTTTTATTATTAAAATTGTTATTTGGCCGAAATTTATTTTCTGAAGTGTTATCCAATTTTCTTTTATAACTTGAATTTTGATGAATTGCTGTCCGGGTTTCTCCTCTCTCGTTGTAAACCGCCATGTCATAATTTCGCACAATTTCCAATAAATCGCGCAACGTCTTGACGTTTTGGACTGCCACCGCTCTGGTTATTTCAGCCTCAAGGTGTCGTGACAGGTGTTGTACTATTTCCTCTTCTGCCAACTTAGGAGTTAGGTACTGTGCCTTTTTGAAACGGTGCATTATGTACATTTCGCGAGACCCTCCTTTATCGATGTACTTGCCCGATGTTAGTTCCGTCCTTACTTGGGCTTGATGGGAATTGCTCCAGTACTGCTCCACGAAGAGTGCCCGAAATTCATCATACGTTGCATATTTAGATTTTATGATGCTATGCCAGACTTCAGCATTTCCCTTTAATGCCATATTGATTACCTGTAGCCGTCTGCATTCAGTCGTTATTGTTTTAATAACATCGTCTAACTTGCTCAGAAAAATCATCGGGAGCTCCCCGTATCTCCCCTCGAACTTCGGTATAAATTCTGTGCTGAAGCTAGGAGGTGTCACACTAACTGGGTATTCTTGCGTGTGTTCTAACCTATCATTAATCCCCTGTAACTCTCTTGTAAGTCGGTTGTCTATTATATTGATCTTTGTTGCATTTTGCTTCCTTTCCTCGCCTGCTTTCTTGAATTTTTCTTCTGCACTTGTTTTTAACCTATCGAGCTTCTGATCTGTTTCATCCTGTTGTTGAACCAGCCTTTCCTGTGTTGTTATTTGTAATGCTAACATTTTATCTTCAATTTTTTCTTCCTTTCTTTTCAGGCTTTCATCAACCCTCTGCAAGACTTCTTGTTGTATTTCCGCCTTCATAGTTTCTTTGAAATCCTCGAGTTTCTTTTCTAACCCGTCTATTTTTGCTTGCACTTCTTCTTTGTTCTTTTCCAACTTTTCTTGCACCGCTTTGACCAGGATCTCTGCATGTTGCTCTGCCCTATTCTCTCTTTCTGCTGCCTCTTGTTCCAATTTCTGCACCGTTCTTTCGGCATCTTGTTTGAGCTCTTGTACCGTTTTTGTTGTCTGTGTGAGTATTTGTTGTAATTTTTCGTCCCTTTCCTCTGCTTCCTTCCTGCTAACTTCTGCTTCCTTCCTGCTAGCTTCTGTTTCCTTCCTGCTCGTTTCTACTTCCTTTCTCATTTGTATTATAGCTTCCATAATCCCACTTAATTCCTGTGTTTGTTTTGACGTTTGCGGCTGTTGTGTTTCGGGCTGGTCGCCCTGTGTTTGTTGTTCGGTCAGTGGCTCTTGTGCCTCCGTAACCTCTTCGGCTTGCTGTTCGTCGCCTTCGCTTTTCTTCTGCTGTCTTCGAGTCATCATCTGCTCGATTTTTGTTGATTCGTTGATACAGATAGAATTTTGAGCGCTTACACCCACGGACAAAACACCCACACAAATAAAGCTTTTCAAAATTTAAATCCTAATGACTTCCACCTACCTACTGTCTGTCAATTTATTTAGTTACTTAAATTTTTGCCCCACGTTTTGGGCTTGCCATTTATTTATGCAATGACCCTTTACGTATAATATTTGTAGGTTTATAATTAGTGTAATAAATAAAAAGAGTCACCACACAATATTTAATTTAGTTCTACCACTTGCAAAATCAAACTAACTGATTAATTTATTTCGTTGGGTACGCCAAAATTGAGTATTACTCTTATGGTAGTTTGCCCTTTTCCTAATCCATTCATCTGATTTACTAATTTTGCTAGCTCATTTACATACAGAGACATGAAAATAAGGCTCAAAATCTCAGGTCTTGGGTTCCTAAACTTTCCTAGTTAAAATTTTATGGTACGCCTCTGGAACGTAACAGGTGAACTAAAAATGTAGGCGTGATGCGCCGTTGTGAAACTGAAATGTCAATTCTATCACACCAAGATCAAGTTTTCTCAGCTCGCGTTTGGAATTGATTTATCAAGCAAATTAAATGAACAAATTTTACGGTAAGATTTTTAATAATTGCCTTCAAGTGGCGTCTATGTATTCTTTTGTTTTCCAGATCGTGTGCTATTGGTGCATTCTTAAAAAGGACGCCGTATTTGCGTTTGTTTTATGGGGCCTCCAACTGACTATTTTAATTGTAAATCCTGGGAACATACCTCGCCATCCCCATGAACCGCTATGATTTTCTTATTCTCCAGGTCGTAATTAAGGTATGCTCAAATTTTCACGCCGTTCGCGGAGATCAAAATTTTACACTACTAACCTCACTTTGGTTGTCGTAGCTGGGCTTCGTTGTTATGAATCTGGCTGAAATCTTGCTCCCCGGGCTGCTCGTGATGCTGGGTTGTGTTCTGGCCTGATGTGTGGAGCTGCCGGAAGAATCCTGCCACTCTATGCCTTCCCACGATGCTGCAGATTGATGCTGCGGGAAATCGCCTCCAAGCCGCAGCTGCCGTCGTCGCCTCGGAACGCCAAAAACTCAAATACCAGGAATCTCTTGCCTCCAATGGTGCTGATACACTCGAATTCGCTGATTACGATGGTGCTATTTATTTTTATGTCAATTTATGCTTTCTATGAAAAATCTTTCATTAAAGTCAGAGCAAAAACAGGCCACTTCTAACAATTTATTCAGAAACAATCGCTATCCTTTTTTGTTATTGACAAAACACTGTCTACAGATTTGAATTGTAGGAAATCAACCAGGTACAAAAACATAACTTATAATCTAATTTAACAAAATTTTATCAGTTAATTACAATCTCTTATGTACTAGAATTATTGTCTTTTGGAATTGTTTATTTCTCAACGTTTTTTAAAGCGCCACTCACTTCATTTTTACCACACTTAAATGCCCATCGTTTATCACTACACTGACTAGGTTTTTAATCCACCAACATTGTCTAATTTCTTGCTTATTTGAGTTCCATGTAATTTCTTGCTATTTCAATCTCTTCAAAACCCCAAGTCTTGTATTTTCATGTAATAAATGACTTGTCTGGCTTTTCTATTTTCCTTACCTTATTTTTCTAGTCATTCTTGTTCTCACCTTTATTAAAAATGTTCATTTGCTATCCATTCTCTAATGACTTTACTTTCTACGCTTCCATTTTTAAGCTGTGTCTAACTTGAACTTTCTGTGCCAGTTCTTAATTAATTTAGATTCGGCTTTTAGTTTGTGGAAATCTGTTATATTACGATTAAAATTATATTGCTAAACCCAATACACGGAATTTGAGCTTCCATATTTCTGTGCCCATTTAAATATAATCAATGTCATTGGCGAATTATACCAGTGTTATTATGATTTGGCAATTTATGTGAATTTTCTCAGATGCTTGCATTATTACAACTCTGTGCTTTAATGATTTAATTTGCTATTTGCTTGTACTGCAATCAGAGCCGATTTGAGGGCCAAATACCATCGCAATATATCCATCTTTACTGATGGATCTAAAACAAAGCATGGAACGGGTGTCGGAGTTTTCTCTGACGATCTGAATCTCCGCCAAAGCATACCACTAGGCAAAATGGCCACTGTCTTCCAAGCGGAAGTAATTGGAATAATGCATGGTGCAAAAGCAATTCTTGAAAGGAAAATCGAGAATCAATGTATTGGTATCTTCAGTGACAGTAGAGCCGCTTTACTAGCCCTGGGCAGTTGCAAAATTACCTCAGGTGTGGTACTGCAGTGCCGTGAAGCTCTCGAGGATATCTCAAAAAATAATGTCGTTTCCCTTGTATGGGTGAAAGGACATGACGGTAACTACGGCAATGAGGAGGCTGATGAGACTGCGAGACTGGCTTCCGGGCAACCTCTCTGGGGGCCAGAACCCGTAATCCCTATATCCCTGACAATATTAAGCTCTATGCTATATCAAGAAACCTTAAACAGCTTCATACGAAGATGGGTTAACATGCAAAGCTGCCGGCAAGCAAGAGCTGCTATTACAGCGCCCTTGCCAAAGACAGCCAAATATTGCTTGCAACTGTCCCGAAGAAACCTTCGATTAGTCGTGGGTATCCTATCTGGACACTGCACTCTAAACAAACATATGCACAGGATGGGACTAGTGGACAGCCCAAACTGTCGCGGATGCAACGAGGATGACGAGACAGCAGAACACGTTCTGTGCCACTGTCCAGCTCTCGCAAGAGTCAGAGGATCCATGTTGGGGGACTTCTGGCCCGATATGGTCAGAATTAGCAACACTCCAGTTGTGGTTGTCCTTAAGTACATTCAAAGGATTGGATGGCTTGAGTGATACCCAACTTGGAGAGCTGCTGGGAGGTAGCACAATGGGCCCACTTAATGCGGCCTAAGTGCATGTGAGGTAACTCACCCTCCATTTTTAATCCAGAATCCAGAATCCAGACATATAGCCAAGAAAAATAAGATGGCGGATTAGCGTCTATAGTCGAATGCTGGTGGGGTCCTTCGGAGGCGGCGGTTGAAGGGACGCAGCGTCTGGAAGCGTCTGGGGCTGCAGGAACGGGCGCTTGTCATCCTCTCGGGGGCGGCGGCTGAAGTCTCTCGGCGTCCTGGGAACGGCGTAGGCGGCAGGAGCGAGCGCTGATTGTCCTCTCGGGGGCGGCGGCTGAAGTGGCTCGACGTTCTGAAAATGGCGTAGGCGGTAAGTACGGGCGATGATCGTCCTCTCGGAAGCGGCGGCTAAAGTAGCTCGACGTCCTGGGAACGGCGTAGGCGGCAGGGGCGGGCGCTGATTGTCCTTTCTGGGTCGCGGCTTAAGTGGCTCGACGTCCTGGAAACGGCGTAGGCGACAGGTGCGGGCGATGATTTTCCTCTCGGGGGCGGCGGCTGAAGTGTTTCGCCGTCCTGGGAACGGCGTAGGCGGCAGGAGCGGGCGCTGATCGTCATCTCGGGGGCTGCGGCTGAAGTGGCTCGACGTCCAAGTTCCACGAAGACGGCAGGCGGCTGTGTTCAGCGTCGGCGACAGACGGCTAAGTCCAGCGTAAGCGGCAGACAGCTAAGTCCAGTGGAAGCGGTAGTTCGGTGAACAGCAGAGCCCAGAAGGGCAGCTTTCCCCGCCTTGACAGAGTCCCTGCTAGGTGAGTGCCTTCTAGGTTGGTTGGACTCCTGGAGGCGGCTGTTGATCCTTGGATGACTGTTAGTTGCAGGGACTCGGGACCGAGTGACTTTCTAAGGCCAGGGTTTCTCTATTTAAGGGACCCGAACCCCGGGATAGCTGCCTCCCTCGCTGTTGATTGGCTGTGAGAGGGGATAAACGATACTTCCCGCGCACGTATTTTTACGGCGAGCAGAAAACAATCGAGCCGCCGCAGAATTGCTTACGGGAAATGAACTACTTAATTAGCGCGTCCCAGTAGCGCTTCGCTTTTAGCCGTACTGCCTTGCTGGCAAAAAAACCTTGCATTTTGAGCCCAAACATGATGAGATTTGATCAATATTTCTCGGTGTTCAATCACTCCGCGGCGGCTTTATGAGTTGAGTTAATTTAATTAGCGCGTCCCAGTAGCGCTTTGCTTTTATCCGTACTGCTTTGCTGGCAAAGACTTGCATTTTGAGCCCAAACATGATGAGATTTGACCAATATTTTTCGGTATTCAATTACTCCGCGGCGGATTTATGAGAATTGGGCTAATTTAGTTAGAGCATCCCAGTAGCGCTTCGCCTTTAACCGTACTGCCTTGCTGGCAAAACGACTTGCATTTAGAGCCCAAACATGATGAGATTTGATCAATATTTCTCGGTGTTCAATCACTCCGCGGCGGCTTTATGAGAGTTGAGCTAATTTAATTAGCGCGTCCCGGTAGCGCTTCGCTTTTAGCCGTACTTCCTTGCTGGCAAAAAGACTTGAATTTTTGAGCCACTGCAGGTAATTCACCCTCAATCTTTGGTTCGGCTAAACGAGACGCGGTTAATTAATTAGCGAGTTCGGTTTTTAGCTTTTTTCCCTCATCTACATGCGGCTATCGTATTTCGGCGCTCTTAAAGATGCAATTCGTTTCTGCCCGGTGACGGCTAACTGCTTGAACGGACCCGCTACTTTGTTAAACATTTATTGCTTCATGTACGGTGTGCCGGTAAAACTCCTGCTTTTTTAGGCTACAGGAAGATATACTGCCGATGCTCGAGAATGGTCATCTTGTTCGTTTTTTTTGGATTTGAGAATTTATGGCTCATTATAGAGCATCTGTCGAGCGTTGGGGCCGCCGTGTGACAAGTTATTCTAATTTCGGCCGACGCTCGTATCATGGTTAAGATATATAGAATCATGGGCATATCCCTTTGTATCACCCTTAAACGAAGCGGTTGACAAGACCTCGGCTAGCTTCTTTAACTCTCGGCAGAATATAGCGTGGTGTAAGGACCAGGCTAAGCTATGCTTCGGGTCTGAAAACTGGCAGCGCAAGGAAGTTTTAGCGGACTACTAGAATCTAAATGCAGGACAAGTTTTAAAGTGAAAAACGCAGCGTTTAACACTTCGCACACACGCCTGCTGCGATACGTGAATTCATTTGTAACAGTAATTAGAAATAAAGTACCAAATTCATTCATGCGCTTTTGAAATGAAATTGAAACAGGGCGTTACACCTTTCATAATTGTATTCAGATATTTCCAGTCATACAAAAAAAGGTCACTTGTCATTAAAGAAAAAAATAGAGACTTCAAATGACATTAACCATTTCCTCGGTCTGCTGACTTGTGCGACAAATGTCAAACTTACTTTTGTCACACAGTTCAGCAGGCCGTGATCATTTCAGTCCTTAAGAATTCATAACAAACATTGTAAATTTTAGATAGCCATGAAAATTGGTTCCAACCAATCCACATCGATCACTTGTATTTTTCGGCTCTAATTTTAATATACATGGTCTCTAACCCTAAAGTCTGTGTATATAGTAAGGGTTGGGCAAACAGCGTGATACATTTTGATCGTTTGGATAACGTTTACAAGGCATGTATGATATAAGTGCCTTGTTTACATATTTTGTAATATATGACGACCGATGGTTTCACATTTGAAGATCTACATTTTAAGTAAGTTAGCCGTATATTCTCAATAGTCAGTTCTAGAGATTCTAAGAACGGTAAATGCACTGAAAACTCGCTCATCAAAAGCAAACTCGCAAAATTGATTCTCATAACCTCTTTATTTGACATATGTCAAATATTTAAGTTGGATCAAAAATGTATGTCAAATTAGGCTGTTTGTCGAATTCCTAGTACACTATATATAGGATATCTAACCCACCCCATCTTGCTCAGGAAGTAGCTGGAAGGCTTTGCTACACCATGAAACAATCCCGTAATCACATGATGAGAAGTGATGACTGACACACAGGATGCAATTCTCATATACATATAGCCCTCAGTAGTAGCCTTCAGTTAGAGGTTGGGCACTACTAAAGGCAGAGAACTTCTAAAGGCAATAAACAATATATCACATTATATATCCACTGACGAACCAACGTGCTGATCTACGGCATTAACGCGAACACCTACCTATCTCAAAGCAGGATGCTGCTTAGATCTCTGACCACTCTCCTATCATTATATCAGTGAACACAAGGGTACTACCTAGAACGAGACCCCCTTCCCTTTCAATAAACGTACAAACTGGAAACTTCCGAGAATTAATTGACGAAACCTCCACACTAGAAGTGTCTTTGAAAACTGAACCAGATCTCCTTGTACAGTTGAAAATTTTAACCAACAGTGCAACAAACTGCTTGGCAGATTACACCTATAGATGCTCATAATAGCAGAAACATTGGCTGTCGTAGTATAGTAAAAAGAAAAATTGCTGAAAACCGTAAAATACGCAGAAAGTGGCAAACTACAAGACACCCAGGGGAGAAACGATCATTGAATAAGCTAACGACCGAACCTTTAAGCTCTATCAAGAATCAAGTAGTGCACGATTACCTGAAGCGCCTAACACCCACGGCGACCTCCGATTACACACTTTGGAAAGCCACCAATGGTCTGAAACGACCACAACAGCATATTAATAATAATAATAATAATAATAATAAACACATTTATTTCCAGTACTTACACCAAAAATTACATAATACTAAATAGGACAAGTGCGGAAAAGGGGCATAGTTCAGTTGACATGATATAATATCAGGTCAGCTGGTCTACCACTACACCCCGTGCAGAGTGACAGAATTATTAATAAATATGAATTTTAAATTTAAAAAAAAATAACTTTAGTAGATCGATATCAAGTGCAATTCATTGTAGCAAAAAGAGCTGTTTTTTAAAAGAATTTTTAAAAATAGTTATAGACAAATTTTTTAACTTTTTTGGAATTATATTATTATTGTAGTGAACAATGTTGTACGAATATGACTTTTTAAAGAAATACGATTTAAAACGTGGGATCGACATAGAAGATTTACCTCTTATATTAATGTGATGGTCATCACTCCTGTAAGAAATCTTATCATACAAGTAGGCCGGAGCACGACATTGTATAACTTTAGTATATAGCACAGCAGTATGCAATTTCCGTCTATTGGACATATTCAGCCAGCACGCCTCTTTGAGTTTATGAGAGATGTGTTGCCCTCTTCTAATACCAAACACAAATCTTAAACAAGAGTTTTGAGCACACTGAATTCTTTGTTTAAGTCGTACTGTCAGAAAAGAATCAAATAAACTGTCACAATAGTTAAAATGCGACAAGACTAAAGCATCACATAATAAGATTTTCATATCTCTATTTAGACAATAGCGATTAGCATAAAGTAACTTTAGATTATAATAAGCTTTCTGTATACAACTAGAGATATGATGTTCAAAACGTAAATCATTGTCTAAAATTACACCTAGATTTTTACAACGACTTTTGTGCGGTAGTACTTCATCACCCACTTTAATTTCTATCAAAGCTGAAGACACGTCTTTCATCCCCTTCTTACCAAAGATCATAACAGATGACTTCGACGAATTGATATGCAGCGAATGCTTATTGCTGAATTCCACAAGACTAGATAGGTCTTCATTTACTAGTGACACTGCGTCAGCTAAGTTATTAAAGGAAATGAATAATACATCTGTGTGTCATCTGCATACATGTGAAATTTGCAATAACTTATACAAGAACCTATATTACATGTATATAGAGCAAACAGAAGTGGGCCCAAGATCGAGCCTTGCGGAACGCCTGCTGGAATATGAACTACGTCAGATATATTCTGCTGATATTTCACCATTTGCTGTCTATTTGCTAGATATTTGTCAAGTAAGTTTACAGCTGAATTATCAAAGCCTATAAATTTCAAGATTTTCAAAAGAAGTTCGTGGTTAATTGTATCGAATGCCTTTGAGAAGTCTAATAAGACGAGAACCAGCAGATGGTTATTATCAATTGCTCTTAGGCAGTCATCTGTTATATCTATTAGGGTTGTATTACAACTATGTCCAGGACGGAAACCAGACTGCGTTTTTGGAAGGATATTATATTTACTAACGTGGTCACGAATTTGTCTTTCCAAAATCTTTTCAATTACTTTTGATAAAGTGCATAGGATACTAATAGGTCGAAGGTCTTTGTATTCTGTGGGTGAATCAGTTTTCGGCACAGGAACAACGTATGCAGTTTTCCATATATTAGGAGAGACGGAATTAATAATGCAATAGTTAATAATATGTGTAAAATACGGCAATAGACGAGGGCAGCACAACTGAAGCATTTTTATATTAATGTTATCAGGGCCAGTAGACTTTGTTTTTATAGAAAATATTATGTTTCCGATTTCAATTTCATTAGTTTCGACAAATTTAAATAGTGCATCAAAATTACATTTGCTATTATTAAAGTAATAATCCTGGAGGTCATAATTATTTAACAAGTGGTTAGGGTTATTAGAAAAATTTATAAAAAAATTATTGATAGCATTTACATCCTGTAAAGCGTCTGGTAAGTCACGATTTTTATGTTTAACAATTACATCTGCACCACGAAGTTCCTTCCACAGTACCTCCGGCTTTTTGTGATTTAGAATTTTGAATTCAAGATAAGCTTTTTTTTCTCTTTTAATACTACTAGTAACCAGATTTCTTCGAGATTTGTAGACATCCCAGTGGTTGGGAGTCCTAGATTTTTTAAATTTAACTAAAGCTTTATCTCTCAACCGCATCATGAATTTTATAGTATCAGTAATCCATGGTTTGTTTTTTTTAGAAATTTTGAACTCTTTAATGGGTGCGTGTAAATTGAAAATGTCACATATATATTTATTTAAAAAGTTTAATTTATCATCAATATTTTGCAAATCAAAAATAAGATACCATGGTACAGCATCCAAATCCTGTAGAAACAAGTCATTATCAAACATAGTAAAATCTCTAAAAAATTGTTTTACAATTGGCTTTTCTTTGGCACGCACAGATACCGTGCAAGAAACCAGTTGGTGGTCAGATATGTGACATTCAACGGCAGTTTTATCTAAGACAGTAATATCACCAATATTAGGAACTATTATTAGGTCTAATAAGGTCGCCGTATGCCTTGTAATACGCGTAGGCGTGTCAATTATTTACACCTATTCGATTAGAAAACAATACTTGAGCTAGAAGTGACCAAGAAAAAGCTAAAGTATTTACACATTTTCCTGCTAAAATCACAGACGAAGAAGAGAAAGAAGTTCGTAAATATCGTAGTAGGCTACCAATCAAACCACTTAAAATAGGAATAGTTAAGGCCTTAATATTGAAACATCTAAATCTACACAAAGCACCAGGTTACGACCTGGCTACGGAAAAAGTTCTCAAAGAATTATCAGAAAAAAGCTTTAGATGAGTAACCTACTTGTACCCTAAACAATGGAAGGTAGCCACAAGTATACTAATACTAAAACCTGGGAAGCCTATTGAGAATGTGTCATCCTGTAACGCTTCACCCTCCTGAACTTAACTTTAGCCCTGGTAATTAATTCTGGTCATGTAACGTTTTAAGCCGCTGTGCTATGACTTCCATTAATTTCGAAAGTGCTCAAACGTTTATTAATGTCTACCTCGGTTAGCTCAAATCGGAAAAGTATGTTTTATAATTTCCAAATGCATAGGGTCAGGAAAACACAGTATAATTACCAACAGTATATTGTTGATAGCTATAATTACAAATTATGAATCACTCTGTACATTACTAAACTTAACAAGTTCCTCTGGGGACGTGTTTAGCTGTTCCTGGTTAGTCTGCAACTCAGTCAGCACGTGCGGGTCGCAGGTTGCGGCCTTCTGGCTTTGCGCAGAGCATGCCAACCGCCTTGTGTGTTTCGCGTCCGTCTGGGACGTCATTTCTGCGATAAGCGGATGGCCAAATATCACAGATTGTTTATGCTTCACACTCTGCAAGAATATTTGTGAAAAATTAAAATTACACAATACCTGTGATTTCGGGGTGGTGAATTAACTAGTGCAAATGTGCCTAATGATGGAAATCCGGGGCTCCAGAAGTAACGTAAACCTGCGATTTTACGTTTTCCAATAGTCCGAGAACTGCCGGCAAATTTTACCGCTGCGCTGGTGGCCGATGGCTTTGGCCGAGAAGGCGCTGAAATGTTGCGGTAGGTAGTTTCACAGCTCTACTACAGGTGTGTGAATGTTTATTAGCATATATCTGCGCACATAACTTTAATTACGACAACTTTTAACACCATTTTAGGTTCATCCGGTGGTACCAAATATATGATCTGCAGCCAATTGATGATAAGGTTAGTTTTTTAATGAAAATATTCTGAAAGTGTTTAATATTTTTACTCCTTTCAAAACTGGTACTTTTCGCAAAGCAAAACCTTACAGATACCATTAGATTGATGAGAGATGCTCCCTATAAACGCTTTAAAAAATGTAAACGTCAAGAGCATTGGAATTACTATAAATCTTTGAAAAATATTGTGACTTGATTAATTAGAAATGAAAAAAGCTTGTTTAAATTATAAATTTTCACAAGAAAACTCCAACCTCTTTTGAAAGGAGCTAAGAAACTGCGACATTTATACTAAAAAACACATCTTATAATGAATAATCATTTTCTTAATTAAATTCAAGAAATTGGCAATCCAGATTTTGGAAGTTTTTAGACTTTACCAAAATATAAAGCTCAACTTTACTAAATTTAATTTTTCTGTCGTCGATTTTTTTTTAATCTCTAGTTTATTAAAAATCAGAATTACAAATACTATATGTAAACATATGGAATTCTATGAGCTAATGTGTGGACTGTGACAAAACACGACATGCAAAGCATGACACCCAGCGGTGCTGCCTTAAATAATATATAAATATACAAATGACATAGGTGGTGTTTTAATTTAAAGACTAAATTAGATGACTAAATCTGCTGGCCATTTTCTTTTCAGACGTCTTCGATAAGTATTATCTAGGAGGGGCTGAGTACTTGGATTTGGGTGAACTTGTAGCCTCCTGATATGGGTGCTAGCGTATTGGGTTATTACATCTTTGACTTAGGGTATCTGGAGATCTTCGTGGAGGGTACGATTAGATACGTACCACTGAGCATTGGTTATAGTACGTAAAGCCTTGGACTGAAATCGCTGAAGAATATCAACGTTGGACGAAATGGAGCATCTCCACAATTCGATCCCATATATCCAGATGGTTTTGATAATCGTCTTGTAGATTAATATTTTGTTTTCAATTGAAAGACTAGACTTTCTGCCAATAAGCCAGTAGAGTCTTTTAAGCCGTAGGTCCATTTCCTACCGGTTTTTTTTTGTGATGTGAGTTCTTCAAGTGAGCCTTCTATCCATATGCATACATATTTAGCTTCATTGGCCTGTGGTATTACGATGTTATTTAGTAGTACTGGTGGACAGTTTTGTCTACGTGTGTTGTATGTGACTTGGGTGGACTTGGCTTCTTCTTCTTCTTAAGGTGCCGTCTTCGGTCGAAGGTTGGCGACCATCATGATAATTTGGATCTTGTTTGCGGCTGCTCTAAATAGTTGATTTGAGGTGCAGTCGAACCAGTCTCTTAAATTGCGCAACCACGAAATTCTTCGTCTTCCTACGCTACGCTTCCCTTCAATCTTGCCTTGGATAACAAGTCGCAGAATTTCATATCTCGATCCTCTCATCACATGACCGAGATATTCCAGTTTTCGGCATTTTATCATGTTGACCAGTTCTCTTTCGGTCGACATTCTGCGTAGTACTTCCTCATTTGTGATCTTGTCCGTCCAAGGAATTCTAAGGATTCTTCTAAATATCCACATCTCAAACGCGTTGAGTCGGTTTATGGAGTAGGTCTTAAGTGTTGCAGCTTCTATTCCGTACAGCAGGATAGGTTGTATGTAGCATCTTATCATTCTAATTTTAAGCTTGTTGTTCAGTTGTCTACAGCAGAAAAAGTTTTTCATCTTATAGAATGTGTTTCTTGCTATTTCAATTCTAGCTTTTATTTCGTCTGTGTTGTCACTCTGCGTGTTTATCCAGGTTCCCAAATATTTATATTTTTCCACTCTCTCTATAATTGTATTATTAATCAGGAGCATTTCTCTGTTATTCTTTTTTTTAGTGAATATCATGAATTTTGTTTTGTTTAGATTCATGTTTAATCCGTATTGTTGGCTCGTTTCTCTAACTCCTTCTGTTATTCTTTTTAGATCGTGGAGGTTGTCGGCTAAAAGCACCGTGTCGTCGGCATAGCGGATGTTATTTATTTGTCTGCCGTTGATTACAATGCCAGCGCTTTCATTACCGAGTGCTTCTTGGATGATCGTTTCCGAGTACAGATTAAAGAACAAGGGAGACAGCACGCATCCTTGTCTCACCCCTCTTTTGATATCGATTTGTTGGGAACTCTGGTCATCTAGGTGTATAATGGCGTTTTGATTGAGATATAGCTTCTCTATGATACGCATATCTCGATAGTCTATTTGGTTCTTTCTCAATAGTTTCAATAGGTGAACGTGCTGAACCTTGTCGAACGCCTTTTCATAGTCAATGAAGCAGGCATATACCTCTTTATTGACATCCAAGCATCGTTGGGTTAGAACATTAAGGCCAAATAGCGCTTCTCGACAACCTAATCCATTTCGGAACCC
The DNA here is from genome assembly GCA_940337035.1 of Agriotes lineatus. Taxonomy (NCBI): domain Eukaryota; kingdom Metazoa; phylum Arthropoda; class Insecta; order Coleoptera; family Elateridae; genus Agriotes; species Agriotes lineatus. The sequence goes on from OW679194.1 coordinate 92,399,535, forward strand.
GAATTGGGTGTCGCTTATTTCTTCTTCCAGTTTGCTGTGAATTCGTTTATGGATTATTTTGAGGAGCGTTTTGAGTGCATGACTCATCAAACTTATGGTGCGGTGTTCTTCGCATCTTTTTGCATTAGATTTTTTGGGAATCATTATAAAATATGAGCTCAGCCATTCAGTTGGTATTTCCCCTGTGACATATATTGAATTTAGAAATTCTGTAAAAATTTCAATTTGTTCGTCTTCCAAAAGTTTGATTATGTCAACTGGTATTTCGTCCGGGCCTGTTGCTTTTCCGTTCTTCATCTTTCTGAGAGCGTAGATTACCTCATCTTTGGTTATTGGTGGGCCTGTCTCTTCTGTTTCGCTATTCATACAATAGCTTGGTGGGCGCTCGTCTTTAAATAATGTCTCTATATACTTTGACCAAGTGTTTAGTTTGTTTGTGGTATCAAGGATTAATTCTTCATCTTCATTCATTAGTACATTGTTTTGGCGTTTTCTGGACAGACCCACCATTTGTTTTATTCTTTTATGGGTGTTGAATGAATCATATTTTTTGTCGAGTTGTTCAATTTCCTGGCATTGCTCTTCTAGCCATTTTTCTTTTGCTTCTTTAATTTTCTTCATTATTACTTTCTGTATTTCTTTGTATTTATTCTGATTCTTCGACTTGGCTTCGTTAACCTTTATGCGTCACTTCTCCAGCCAGGTGGTTATTGTGTCTAGGTGTTCTTGAACATTTCGACTTGCGGTTAATGGATTTTCATGGCAGGAGAGGATAACTGTGTCATCCGCAAAAGTAGACGTAGGCAGATCTGCAGTGTAGACCAGATAGAGAAGGGGCCAAAGACGCTACTCTGAGGTAGTCCAGCACTAATCTGCTTATTTCCGAAACTTCGTCACCGAGCTTTAGGTACTTGGAAATAGCGATTGGAGAGGTAGGACTTGAAGAGAAGGTAGTATTGGTGGGGAAAGGATTTTTTATTTTGAACAATAGACCCTGATAGCAGACTCTGTCAAACGCCTGCTTGACGTCTAGAAGAACTGCACAACAATAGTTTTTGTCTTCCAAAGCTATATTTATCACATTTACGACTCTATGACATTGTTGTATTGTTGAATGGTCATGTCTGAAGCCGAACTAATGCTGTGGTATTACATTTTCTAAGAATGGTTCTGCGATTATCTTACTGAGAATCAGTTTTTCAAGCAGTTTAGATATTATCGACAGTAGACTAATTGGTCTGTACGACGAAACTTCATTAGGTGCCTTACCTGGTTTTAAGATCATTACTATTTGGGCTAATTTGAGTTGAGAAGGCCAGTACGTTAGGCGAAGTATTGCGTTGGATAACATAGTTAAAAGGGTAATACCTTTTCTGGGCATCTCTTTCAGTACCTTGCCGGTTATAAGGTCGTAGCCCGGTACCTTGTTGTTATTTAGGAATTTAATTTCAGTGCGTATTTCAACAGTCGAAAAGGCTTGAATCGGCGGTGATAGTTGTAGCGGGGCTGTTAGGTACTCTTCAACTTCAGGACTAGCGTTATTCGTGTGTGGCGTAAAGACTTCTGCTAGATGGTGAGCAAATTAATGCTTCAGCTTTGCTAGTTTCTTGTAGGCGGGACAGGTTCCATCGGTCTTTTGAAACGTTGATGAAGTTGAAGTTTTAAGGTATTTAAACAGTATTGAATCTAAAGCTACTGGTTGCGACGGTATTAATATATTGATGTTGCACTTGTGTTGTCCTTTTCTATTACCATTTATTACACAAATTATTAATACTTGCCTACTAAAAGATGTTTTTCCAGTTGAATGGAAAAAGGCATATATTAAGCTCATTAGTAAAGTCAACGTTCCAAAAGAGCTAAATGATCTTAGACCTATCAACATTTTCCCGCGTTGTCCAAGGCTATGGAAAAAATCGTCGATAATTGGATCAGAGCTCATTTTAATAAATATCAGTTATTTTCAATTTATCAATCAGGGTTTCGTACAAATCACAGTTGCGTCTCTGCCTTGTTACAATCAACCACCGCGTACTATTGGTTGTTCTGCAGCATTTCTGTTTGGATAATAACAACAGTGCGTGGTGTTGGCGAATGATAGGTCTGAGCTTCAAACTCTTAAACATGGGGTTCCTCAGAGATTAGTTTTAGGCTCATTACTCTACATAATTTATTCTTCCGGTCTATGTAAAATTCTGAACCACAGCTGTATTGTTCCCTTTAAACCTGAGGATTCTGTTGTTACTTGTGCCCGTAGTTCAATTTGCTGCTTTACATTCGCTTAACATTAATCCTTCTAAATCTAATGTTATACGTTTTGGTGGTAAAAACACTAAAATTTCCCAATTACTTCACATTCATATTAATATTAATAATCTAACAATTCCTTGCATTGGTACATCTCGCTATTTAGAGGTAACCCTAGATTATCAGCTCAGATTCCGGGAGCACATTAATAACTATATGTGTGTAGCTTATGGAAACCTTAAACTGCTTTATAATCACAGACAAAGTTTAAACAAAAACGTTTAAGTGCTTTTATGCGACTCATTGGAAATAGTTTAATTATTGCGATATCGTGATTTGGTCCTTGTATTGATAAATCGACTAGCAAAAGAGTTCAAATGGTCCAAAACACCTGTGTGCGACTTATCCAAATATCCATGGTATTAGACGTCGAGAACATATCTCACACAAAATTAAAGAGACCAATTGGCTCAGCATGGAAAAACGACGTCTATTACATTCTCTTCTATTTTATCATAAAATAACCACCTATAAATCTCCTCATTGCCTCTATAATAACATAAAATTTCGTACTGACATTCATCATCTAAGTTTGAGATATAGAGGCCTTATAAATATTCCTTCACATCGGTCTCGATTGTATAAACGTTCATTCTCCTATAATATCGCTAAACTTTATAATAATATTCCTTTTACTATTAAAACGTGTTTTCTATCCACCTTCAATCTCGAATAAAAGGTTGGTTATTTGGTGGCACTGGTTATACTTGATTAATTATTAATTTATATTTTATTTTTTAACTTTATTTTAGCCCAAATTTTTATCATTTTCATTTGCAATTCTTCGTATGTGACAGGATATTGCAAATTGCAGCTCTATTGTATTATTGGCTAACTCTTTTTTAAATTTAGAAATGTGAATTACTACTTATTGTCATCACGAAAAAATCACCTTCCGAGATTCCTTCGGATCTTCACGTTTCAGGGTCCCTAGATGACGAAAAACGGGTTTTCTCAATTTCGTCTGTCTGTTGGCGGTATAACTCAAAAAATATTTGTCGAAGGAAGATGATATTTTGCATACACATTATATACCGGGTGTCCGTTCTCAAAGTCGAACATAGGCGATTAACATTGTATTGAACGTTTCTGTCGATTCTTGCTCGCCAATTCAACTTACAGGGAAGGTAATGGTATCAATGGAAAGATAAAATTATTACGCATCAAATGATACCAATAATAATATTCAAGATGCGATTTTTATTTTAAAATACTAATTTAAAACTTGTAAATTTTTAAATATGCCCTGCCTTGCTTTTCAAGTTCGATAGCATTTGTCAAAAAAATTGGTAATTAGTTGGCGTAAATCAGATATTTTCTGTCAACGTCTGTTAAAATTATCTACAGAAAAATGAATTATTTCAATGAAGAACGAGTGAATGCACTAATGTTAATTGCCTATGTTCGACTTTGAGAATGGACACCCGGTATACATATATATACCTGGAATGAAACCGGGAAAATTTCAGACAAATATATACAGGGTGAGCACCTTAACAAAATAAAATTTTGTTAATTTTTCATTCAACTTAGTAATAGATACAAGTAATAATTTGTCCATGGTGCAGGCTTTATTCTTACCAAAAATAAGAGCCAATAGATACAGAAGAACTGTTTGACGATATAAAAACGAGGCACAAATTAACGCGTTACTAAATATAGCTGCGATGCAGGAATACGAAACGTCGGTCCTTAGTGGCGCAGGTAGAAATTGCCCGTTCCCTTACATATCTCACAAAACGTTGTGGGCTGCACACGCGGTATGCTTGCCGTAGGATTTCGACCACCGGTAACGTTTTTTTTTATTTGCAAATTTATTTAATTTATTAGAAACGTAAAGCTATTTTTACTTCTAACTTAATTTGATGTTTAAAATTATGTATTGTGACAATGACGACGAGGGAAGTTCTAGGTAAAGAAATTTTTTCAGATTTTTATTATTATGTATAGCTCACATGACTGGTGATTTTTCATTGCTTTTTATTTTTTATTTTTGAATTATTTCTTACTGCGGGGGTAAGGAGAGAATGAATCCCTATAATAGGGTTCATCTGATTTTCGTCGCTTTTCCATTCCACTATTTAATGTTGATACAATTTTTTTTATTAGTTTTGCAAATAAAACTCTATTATCATTATTATTATAGACCTTCGTGTACTTTGAATTCTGATATATCGCACGAAGTCGCGGAGTCCAACAGCTCTGCTAGTAAATAAAGGCCCCAGTATGTCCAATAACACCTCCTCCAAGTATGTGCAAAGTTTGTACAAAAATTTGGATCGTAACAGCGCTAATATCAGTGTTACGTAAGTTCATAGCTTTAGTGTGCACAATATTAAATTTTCGCTGTTTGCAAGCCCCCTGATTTTAAATGCACACATGCTCTTCTGCTACGGTACTTGCATTCTGCAGCTGCTATTCCAATTTTGTATTGCCGATATTGGCGATCTTGGCTTCCATCCTATTGTAACCTGTTTCAAATGAAGTTTCATCGGACAGCAACGGCCCCATCTGTTTCGCCAGTGCACCGTGGGTAAAAGTTTCAGGTGTTTTGATCCGGTTTTTCACGTACTTTAATCGTAACTACACTGCATGTCTTAGCTTTCATACGCGCACTTTGACGCAGACTGAAATCGCACGTAAACGTGTCCAGAATGTCTTATTATGTGCCAATTAATGCTAACATGTAGCCCTATACGTTTGTTCGCTCTTTGTATGGCTAATGTGGCACTCTAAATATTTAAATCTCCCATATTTCTTTTTTATTGAAATGTAATAAATTGTTATTAGTTATTATGTATAACAAACAGGGAAATACTGTATGTCTAACCTATTACTTTATTCTTTATTTTTGTACAATTCCTAGCTAACATATTTCCTAATGATACACATTCAAGTAGTAGACTTTATCAATGTTCAAATTACCAATTTTCGTCGTTGCTGCAGTTTACATCTATATTCATATCTGCTTATCTGCTTTGATGTCGTTAACCTTTTGCAAATATTAATGTACAATTTTCACATTCTTTAGTGTAAAATAATATTGTTTTAATATAAATACAATGAATGTTGTGAAGCAGTTAACTGTACTTGGATAAATGTCAGCATTATGACATTACACCTCTGATATTGCAAAAACGAACTCCAAAGTTATACAAAGTTTCTTTTAGTTCACGTTATTGTATAAATGGAACAATTATTTCCTAAAGATATAACAGAGTAAGCATGCTGACCTCATCATTTGATGACGATACTAAAATAGTTATCTCAAATTGCAAGTGCTTTTATAAAAAAGTTGAATGTTAGTAAAGCATAAATGTATAGTTAAAACGTTGGATAATATTTGAATATTAACATACAATTAACTTAAAGGTAAAAATCGTCGTCGATTTGATTTAAAATAAAATTTGTCCAGACAATATTAACATAATGCTTTTATTGCTACATTAACTTAATCTAACATTATCTGGACATCAGCTCAGTATACAAATTAGAACGCATGCCGTTAATTTCGATATCAGAAATTTGTACTGGTTCTGAATCGGTATATTAGATGTCCACTGCTGATAGGAATTCAAGTACTTTATTGCAACCCTTTACCATATGCTACGGCTAAATTACTTATCTTTTTATTGCAGTCCAAAAATACAATCGAAACTTTTATTGTTTTATGTATTTACTTACATATTTTCTGTTATCACTCACCAACAGTATGACATGCATGGTTTGTTAAACTATTTTATTTTTTGAGAAAATCATCTGCTTTTCAGATTAGAACTACCGGGTGTTTTAAAAAGAATTACATACTTTGAATTTTGATGCAAAATAAAATGTTCCGCTCTCGCACAATACTGTTAGCTAGTTGACGGAATAATAACATAACCTCAATAACCCTTGTTGAACCACTTGAGTTAAGGAGTGGTTTTGGTTCACTATTAAAGTGAGACACATTACGTATGTATTTCAACGCATTATTTAACAGCACGAAAATGGTAAGTAAGACTACCACATAAAAAGTTAGTAATCGTATATTTTTCCAAAAAATAAAAAATATTTCTGAAATATAGAACTTAAAAGCAACGGAAGAAAAATAACTTCGTGGCTAAAGGTAGTTCTTAGAAAGGGGTAAGTTATTTTTTTGCTACAAGTGCTCAACGTGTCGACCATTTTGCTGAATACACAATGTTACCCTACGTTTCATGTTATCAAAAACGTGGTGCAACATTGCAGAAGTTATATCATTGCATTTAATTCTAATACACTTCATCAGCTCCTCTAAATTATTAATTCTTTCTTTGTAAACTTCATTTTAAGATGTCCGAAGATGAAGGAAACTAACGGAGTAAGATCGGGTGAATTGCTACCCAAGTCCCTCTACTAAATACTCGACTGGGAAAAAACTGCTCGAGAAATTGTAAATTTTCCCTTGCTGTATGCGCAGTGACCCCATCCTGCTGGAAGTAACCTCCATTAAGTTCATCGGGATGCAGCCAATCCAAGAAAGGCACAGCTGTTCGCGATAACGTTGATCGTTTATCCTACGACGTGGCACAGCTAACCATATTCCAACTTTAGGAGGATGTAAAGGATACTCAATATGGTTGTGTGAATTATCGACTGACCACATTCTATAGTTCAGTTTATTAGTAGCTTCAGCGTACTTATGCGAACGTTTTGTCCGTCTGTCTGTCTGTCTGTCTGGATCGCCTGTAACTTTCGAACGGCTACAGATATCGAAATTGTGAAAGGGGGCAAAGTTGTTGCTACAGTCCCGAGCACCTTCATGCGCTATTTGGTTTTGGCGAAAGGTGGCGATTTTCCACTTTGCAAACAAAATTTCCAAGCATTTTAGCACGGTGGCGGCTCGCTCACTTGGCGCCATCTACAGAACTTCGGTGGTCACGTTTTGAACTACACATTCTGGGTGCGCTATAATAGAGTTCCTATATGTACTAAGAGTTGAGTCATTGGATCCACAAATCAAGGACCATGTGATGTAGCACAGATATCTTTCATTTATTTTAGTTGAAAGAAATATGCATAAAGTTTAAAATCGGCAAAAATCAGATACTCCATGGTTTGTGGATCCAAAACAAGTAACCCTACATGTCCCAACTCTTTTATATACAGGGACTCTACGCTATAATTCCACTTGGCGCCATCTACAGAACTCCGGTGGTCACGTTCTGAAGCTACTCCTTAGATCTGTAATTGAGCAGTTTATTTAGAAATCCACTTAAATGGAACTATGCCTCATCGCTAAAGAAGCTGAAATCGAAAACATCGAGAAATTTTCTTGGAAAACGTTGCAATAATGTATTCGATTAGCATCGTTCCGTGGTCGAATATCATGTAAAACAGACGATGCATGTGCACCCGCTTCTTCAAAATGTTATGAACAGTACTTGGAGGAACATCCGTCTGAGCTGAAATACGACGCACTAACATTTTTGGCTTTTGTACAAGAGGTTCGACATTTTCAATAACGTTTGGAGCAGAGGCTGGCCTTCCAGTAGACTTGCCTTTTTCTACACTTACTGTCGCCAGAAACTTTTCAACAGTGCGATGAATGTGGTGCAGCAAAACAGTTTCCTCAACAATTCTGTTAGGAAAGTGCAGTCGAAACTGCTGCTTACAAACCATATAGGAATATTGCCATTCTCCATTTAGTATTAACTGTACTGATCGAAAATATACTACAATAATAAAAAGGTTTCTTTGCATAGTGTACGTTTTATGTTGAATTAACAAGTTTAATTAAAAGTATTTGAAGTTTACTCTTTAATTTGACAATTAATGAGTGGCAGCTCTGAATAATGCAATAACAATAACAATCTAGACGTACATAAAAATTTACATGCAAACAGAATTCAAAACCTACTAGATGTAATTCTTTTTAAGACACCCGGTACTAGTGGGGAAAGAGTGTAATGAAATTTTCTCTTTATAAATGCCACCATGTTCTGGAAGTGATAGAAAAATTATAAAGTGAAAATGTATGAACCTTAAACGTATATATAATTTATTGAAAAACGAACTTCAAGTTCAAAGAGCCAAAACTGAAAACTACTGAATGTTGCTAAATTTAAGGTGAACTGTTAGAGTATGAGCTTTGTTGCCATTTCAAATAGACAAGACAGTTTGGTTAAAATGTGATATTATAATTACGTATGCAAAAATGTGTCCAAAGAATTTTGCTTTTTATAAACAGAATTTAATGTACATAGTAGAATGTCGCTTATATACCGACTATTATCGTTTAGCATATAGTCTATAAGTCTCCGTGAAACGGAATCGTATCTGAATTCATTAATTTTTTGTCGGATGGCCGTGTGTGGGTGCGTTTTCCTGATTTTTAGATTTTTACTTCAGTTTCGCAACTGTGCAAATTCGTTATATAGAGAAACTCATTGGGGTCCTGATTAATTAATCTCATTTTATTTTGTATTACCATCCACCCGTCTTCACTGCATAGTAATCGGCCTACGAATCTGCTCAAGTAGCCTCGAAGTTAATTAGTTTAATTTTGAACGTGAAGATTAAGGCATTGGCAACAATACTACAAACAAAAACCAATTTTTTATTTTTTACACCCACTCCTTCGCAATACCCTTATCATTGTAGTGCATAATTGGTAAGAGCTTCATCTTCGTTTTGGTGAAATATGTACACAACTTGTATAGAAATGTCCGTGGAAATGTAAAGAAGATGGCATTTTTCCAATTATGTATTAATTAAAATACCATATCATCAAATAGTTTCGATAATATGTAATTTTGCATTCGTCACGTCACTCATATAATTTTCCGATCGATACCTAGAAGTTATAACTTTGTATTAATTATCCATCAACAACGAATGTCCTGCATCTAACTTTCCGTTAGTCGTAGGACATTTGCTGCATGGCCTTTTCTAACAGAACATATTCAAAATGTATTCCACTCGATTCAGTTAGCACATTATATCTGCTTTTTGTCCAAAATATATTAGGGAAAACTTAGATAGATCAATTGAAAGATATTTTCCTTCGGGGCAATCTATTATCATGTCCCCATTTTAGTGCTGATGTTCCAGTCTTCCACGCGGAAACAACGTTTCCAAAGCGACCACTAACCTTAGTTTGATTTTTTATGTTCATTTAGTTTTATTGTGTTTTTAATGTAATATTTCATGCTTTTTAAGTCATCAATACATTTATTAAATGTTTTGTTTATGATTCCAAAGATTTTACATGTGATGTGTTGTTATTGAAGAGAGGCATGTTTAAATGAAATGTACAGTTTTGCCACTCCTTTTTTCATACAGAATGCTCTATGCTTTAAAATAACATTTAATGTTAGTAACAAGCTCAGTCTGAACAAAATCGCTCGAACCACTGGTCGCTATAACGATTTGTATTGCTGGAAGTTTGATTCTTTTTATTTCCGAAAAAGTTGACAGTTTTTCTAAATTTAGGGTGTTTCCCACAAAAGAAAAATGAAATTTTTTGGGGGATACTAACATGCCTGAAGTGTCATGAATTATAGCTTTGCCGAAAATAACGTTATTTAAACATGGTACCTTCGGACAGCAAGAGGGGTAAACATGGTCCGTAATTACGCATTTTTTTCGACATTATCGCGAAACTATAATAACGGGTGTTTCAATAAGAACGCAATTTTTAAACTTCTCACCAATTTATTCTGTAAAAGTTGCAACCCTAAAAATTTGACATCCGTCATCTAAGATTGTGCCGACTTTTAGTTATGGAGCGCTACACGAAAGTACAACGCCTTACCATCGTGAAAACCGATCCCAAAAGGTTCCGCTGAAACCGTTCGCAAAGTTCGTGGAATTTTCAGTCGTGAAAATGCACCAAATTTGTACACTGTTTAAAGCTTGATTAAGAAATTTGAAAAAATTGAATTAATTATGGACAGTAAATTTCCTGTACGCTGTCGTTTCGGCCGATCTTTAAAAAGCATTTCAACTGTGAATGTGAGTGTCGCTGAAAGTCTGCGAACGTCACTATACGTGGCAAGGAAGTTCTCGTGGCCTCAAGTGGAAGGTATTGACCTGGAAGACATGTGGTTTCAGCAGAACGGTGTAACCTGCCACACTGCGCGTGAAATAATCGATTTATGGGGAAAACGATTTTTGGACCGCATTGTCTCCTGAAACGCCAAGGAGAGTTGGCCATCGAGATCATGCGATTTGACACCGTGTGACTCCTTTCTTTGGGGTTTTTTAAAATCTGCTGATAACCCTAGAACGATTCCTGAGCTCAATGCCGATGTCCAACGCGTAGTTACTGAGATAGAGCCGCAACTCTAAGAAAACGTCAAATATAATTTCATCAAAAGAACAAGGGTCTGCGTCCAAAGTATACAGTACCACTACTGTTGAAAATAGCACGTTTCACACAATTTGGGGAGTTTGGAGACCACGAGCCGTAGACAAAGCCCCGCAAGTGTGAAAAGTGCTTTTCACACGTGTTGTACACTATACTTTTTCTACAAGTGCAAGCCGCCGCCTAGATTTCAAATATACGCGTCGCACACTGTGTGAAATGTAAGATTTTCAGGGTCAGTTACAAGTGTTTTTTTGGCTATTTTCAGAGCAGTCGTACAAAAAATAATTACCATGTTAATATTTTGTGCTAATTTGTAAGCATATTCTGGCAAAAATTTCGCAAGCCGCAAGTCACTAGAACATTTTTTCACCACTAGGTCGATTTTTTTTTATATTTCCAATATGGCGAATAATTTTTCAAGATTTAGTGAGGTTCCCCACAACGGATCTATTGAGACATTTTTGCGGTGATGTTAAGGGCCCTTAAGACAATATATCCGCAGAAAGTTGTTAGCTAATAATTAGTTACGTCTCTAACACTAAGTTGATTATACTATTAGTACTGTTTGGAGGTTTATTGTTAAGTACCCAAGTTTTACTAGCATAGGTTACTACAGGTCGTATTGTAGTTGTATATATTTTCTTCCTTTATAACGTAGGATGTTTTTGGATCTTAGTATATCCTGCGGGGCAAAATAACTTCTATTACCCGCCACTACCGCCAGCGTGGCGAGAGTTTAATCCCCACATCTGACAACTGGCTGGCGGCCGACCCAGTCGCTTTAAAAATTGGTTACTAAAACCACAGTTGTGGAAGTACGGAAAGTAAGACAGTCGTCGAAGGCGTGATGCTAACCACATTATCCAGTACGCCATTAACGGTGTGCCTTATTGACTGGGTTTCGAAAAGAGATATTTCGGCGACCCTGACTCGCCTTGTCTCAGGCCATGTTCCTGCATGGAATGAAGTGCCTGAACTTTACTTTTACGTCATATCTAGTTGTTTTGCCGTAAATTGGATTATTTCTTTTGTTCTACCTAGGGCGATATCTGCTTGTCAGTATTTGTTGCAATTTACTATTCAGGGTGCTGGAAAAGTGGAATTAAACGTTGTTCTTCTTTCCCTGAGGGTGCATATAGTACACTAGTACATTTGTTCCAATATTTAGCTCCATTCTCTTTCAATCAGTAAAGTAAGACATACTTCTTTATCGAAACTGTGGAAATTCTGTTTAAGTAAGTACCTATTCTATAACATTGGGATGTTGGTATGAAACAGGATTTATGATACATCACAATTTTTTCCTCTTGTAAAATCTAATGTTAACATGTCCTTTTTATTTCTTTAAAAAATAAACCTGCATTATTTTACCTATAAAGAGGATATTTTGGTTGAAAATCGTACGACACTCATTAATGACCAATAGAAAAATTAGTTCACGAGCCGTATCCAAGACAACAACCAAATTTCTTGGAAATTTTTTGTAGGTAGACATTACTTCTTTTTGGGGTTTGTGTCGTTACGATTTTCTTACTAGATCAACTGTAATAATTTCGAAAGATACATCATAAAACCATAAACAAACTATAGAAATTTCATTAAAATGACCCAAAGCGTTTTTTAGATAACAATAAAAAACGGATTTTTTTTGAAAACTTTAGCAACCTGCATCTCGGAAACGAAGCGTTTACGAACGCATCTTTATTAGGACTGTTATGTTTGTATTGATGAGATCTATAATTGGATAAAATGTTCGACAACATTTTCTTAATACCCTGTATAACGTTATTGTCACTTCCTTTATACCGTGTTTGAGTAGTTCTGCGGTAATATCATCTCACGGTGCTCTATTGTTTTTTACTTCCCTCGTCTAAAAGACGAAAAAGGTATTGTAATCGCGAAAAAATCACCTTTCGATATTTCTCCAGCTCTTTACGTTTCAGGGTCCCTAGATGAAGAAAAACAGGTTTTCTCAATTCCATCAGTCTATCTGTCTGTCTGCCTGTTGGAGGTATAACTCAAAAACTATTTGTCGGAGGAAGACAATATTTTGCATACACATTATATATCTACCTGGTATGAAACCCAGAAAATTTCAGAAAAATATATACATGGTAAACACCTTAAAAAATAAAATTTTGTTCATTTTTTATTTAACTTAGCAATAAATAGAAGTAATAGTTTGTACATAGCGCAGGCTTTATTCTTACCAAAAATGGGTCCCAATAAATACAGAATAAATGTTGTACGATACAAAAAGGAGCAACAAATTAGTGCGTTAGTTAATATAGCTGCAACGCAGGAATTCGAATCGTCGGTACTCCGTAGCTCAGGTAGAAATAGCCCGTTCCCTTGCAATATCCCACAAAACGTTGGGACTGCATACGCGGTGCGCCTGCCGTTCGAATTCAACCACCAGTAACTTTTTTTTATTTGAAAATTTATTTAACTTTTCTTCGCTCGGTGTATCTAGCTGTGATTGTAGGAAGTGTAAGTGCTCTTCTTTTATATCTTTGTTGTTATTTTTTTTCTGGGATTAAGAGCTCTTAACAGAACACGTTAAGTCAGATTATATGTATAACTTTCTTCGACTAAGAGACAATACACAATACTACTTAATCAGTGTCTGCTGATGTTGCCGGTTATCAGTATTACGTATTTGCCCATTTGATAGCTACTGTGGTAATATTTTATTTAATTGAACGACGAACGTACGATAAGTGATAAATGATAACACAGAAGATATATACCACGTGTACTATTACGTTGGATTTCACTGCTCTTGATTTCATAAAACGACAATTTATTAGTTGTGCTTTATACCACTTTATCGGTAAAACTTGCGGAAAACGCGTGCGTAGATGTGACCTCCTTTGCATCCCTTGTCTTACTGTCCTAAGCTTTAAAGCAAGGGATGAGCCTTAGCCGTAGCGGTGCAGGGAAAAATAGCCTCATAACATTAACCAAGATATTAAAACATATCAAAATTAGAAAATATAAACAAATAAGAAACAAATCATAATAATCATACGTAAAGAAAACCAATATAAACATAATACGCAACACCACATCACCATATTCGTGAAATACTCCTGTAATTGGTTCGTTTCGAAAATGAACGATACGTATTGGATAATATAATAGAAATAATATAATCGGTAATAATACCACCAAATGACTGTGAATTATCAAAAATACTTTTGTGTTCTCACAAAATGGGTATTTGGTGTTTTAACGCAGCAATCCGTTTAGTTTTTAAGTATTTGATAATGCTTAAAGTCGCCGAGTGCATATCTAATTAAATTATACTACAGTGGCTATCATTATAACAGAAATATCAATAAGAGACTTACACTAAAAGTTTATTTTTCTGCAACCCTTTTCAAAGTCAATACTTTTAATACAAAAATATGTTATTGAAGTTGACGTTTTGCTTAACTGATACAAAAAATATATACTGCTCGTAGCACTTTCAGTTCCTAGGATTAAAATTACTTTTTTCTTCAATCGGCAGTAAAATATGACATTATACTGCTTGATTGATAATGCTAAACTGTCACTTCATTGCCATGGCATCTAAACAATTTATCTGCTGATCGTCAACGGCAGATAGGGTTATTATCTGCTTCTAACGAGATCAAATAATTGTAAATTATAACTTTTGCTCCTAATAACATAATATACTATTTCCTGAAACTATCAAGTAATATAAATATACTAGACTCATTTGACATGTGAAAGTTTACAATTCCCCGCCTAGCATTGTAAAATTTGATCTTGTACCGCATTTGAATGAAGAGGTTGACAAGGTGTCGGCTAGCTCTCACAAACAAATCAAGGTTGGCGTTTGGCGTCACCCAACTTACACACACATGTAATTGTATATCGGGACAAAACAGACAAAACAACATTTTTAAAAAACTTCAAATCGAAGTAGCATTTCAGAACTTGCTAGTTATAGCTTAAATTACAACTTCAAGCTAACACCTGCGGAATCGCAAATGACATAAACATATAACGCCAAGGGCGGTATCTGAGATATAGTATACACGCTATTTCAGCAATTTCGAATTATTTAAATACTCGCACTTTTGCGGTAATAACAATTGAGCCAAAAAATTGATGTGACACGCTCAGTTTCAGTTGCTAAGATCTTAGTAAGAACTGACATAAGTATGCGGCATAATGCATTTGTCAATAAAAAACAGAGCTGATAATGTTTAATTAATGATGAAGTTCAGCGATTGGCAGAGAGTCCTGTTTGTTGAATTTTTCTATGAAGACTCAAACCCAACTAACTGCATGATTCTCAAAATCCCAAGATCGACGCTCGAAGAAAGAACTAGCGTCAAAGGGAAGGAAATTTCTGGCTACGCACAGGCGCAAATTCGGGAAACTGGTTAGCTTAAGGAAGAGCCAACACGTTAGCTGCGAGATGCTGAATTTAAGCCTTCGTGAGAGCCCAAATAGCTGCTTTGTTTGTGAGCCAATACTAACGATTTCTAGCCCAAACTAGCCCATACTAAACGGCCGAAATATTAGAAAATTAGAAAACGAAATTATGCTCGCAAAAGCATTCTTACCGATGATGTTCACGGCCTAATTTAGAAGACGCATCATAGCGATTTTGATGAGCGGAAGCGCAGAGCAATCCAGCCTAAATAACCAAAATTAATACTTGAAGAAATAAATTAGAGGAAACGCTCTTACCAACCCTGGAAGCGCACCCGCCTTCGCTTGCTTGGAAAACAAGAACGCCTCTCGAAAAATCAATACTATACCGTATATGTATAGGTATGTATATGTGTATGTATTAAGTAGGTATTAAGGTGTCCATTGCTCCGCACACACGCCTGCTGCGATTAGCTTGAATTCTCTTACTGCAAAATATAGCTACAAGGTGGCCGAAAATTGGTTTTTAAATGCATTAAAGCACTTTTGAAATAAAATTGGTAGTCCTTAACGTTTGCGATGCTTATTGCGTTTTTTGCAAGAACGGAACAAAAAATTTACTTAATAGCTATATTTCTAGACTATCTGTTACCCGCGACTTCGTAGGCGCGAGTTCGTTATTGTGTATTAAATAATGACTAATTATTTTCTGTCATCTCATCCCATCCCATCCCATCCCAGCCCATTCCATCAAATCCCATCCCATCCCACTCCATCCCATGCCATCTCTATCCCATTCCATCTCATCCCATCCCATCCTATGCCATTCCATCCCATCCCATTCCATGCCATCTCATTGCATCCCATCCCATACCATCCCACCCCATCCCATTTCGTCCCATCCCATCCCATTCCATCCCTACCCATGCCATCCCGTCCCGTTCTTTCATCTCCTATTTTACACCTTCAGGGGACAAATTTCCAAAAATGTTGAATGACTTAATTCAAAATTTGATCTTACAAAAATTCAACCCCTTTTTTACCCTTCTAGGGGTAGAATTTTAATAATCTGTTCTTAGCGGATACCCACTCCCTATGAGGAATCTACCTGCCAAACTTCAAGTTTGTAGCATTTATACTTTCTGAGATTTCATGATTAATCGGTGAGCGGTATTTCGCTTTTATATATATATATAGATTATAAAGTACCTACCTTTTTTATAAATTGACTGCGACAGCTACGGTAACTACAGTTATTATGTCTACAAGGTACAGGGATGTCGAATAAGCTTACCCAGAAAAAAACTATCTTCCAAGTAGTTATTAATATTTCATTCTCGTTCTCGTATGATATTATTGATGATATTGTTTGTTTACATTTGTTCTGTGTGTTTACGTTTCTTGATTTCCCTTTTTATTCTTGGACGCTGTTATTATTATACAAAAAAGTATTTTTTACAGCACATGTTAAAGCGTGCTTTTATCAACTCAAACCAAAAGGTCAAGTTTTACTTTAACAGCAAGGGTAGACAAAGTAGCACTTTAACATCAAGGATAGAGAAAGTAATTTAATTTTCTAACTTTTGTTTAAATTAAATATGACAGATTCGTATTATCGTAGCAACCCAATCTCGCTACTGACATTTTGAAATGTGATTGACTGTCCTTATTTTCTTCTGACATTGTTAAAGTTCTTGCTATTGAAAAAAATATTGTATTATACACGACGATAAAGTTAACTCTATCCACTCTTGAATCATTAACGTCTCGACTTTGTCTCGACGTTAAACGATTCATTCGATTTCATAATCAATTTTAAATCTAATTTTAACTAAAGTAATGTTAGAATCTTCATGATGACATATGTAGCACATGTTACTGTGCACAATTTGATGTCACTTTAGTTAAATGAAGCTTTAAACTTGATTCTGAAATCGGCCCTAAGTAAGCATTGTTAACGCAGTTTACAGTAACTAGAGTGTTTCCAATTAATTGAAAACATAATAATTAAGTTTCATTAAATTATAGTAAATCTATTTCTATATGAATTTTACTTACAGTTCCAGAACAGTTACTTACGGTTAGAGTCCCTGTATATAGTTAGATAAGAGTTGAGAAAACGAAGGAATTCATTGTGATTGGTGGATCACGCGCGTCGTGTATTTGAATGCTCATTGCCTTAGAAACAGTTTCACATTAATCAAATTTGACAAATTGTTCATTTAAGTCAAATCTTGTCACTGCAAATGTAATAATTTGTGTTTTTTTACTCAAATATTTGAAGCTGCACTTTTATCTAAGTGTCTGAAATGACGGGTTGCTGTATTCTTGGATGCAAAATCAGATCCGAACTATTGAAAACATCCTAAAAAGGAAGATCTAAGAGCAGCATATCAAAAATAGTCCATTTTATCCATGTTATCACTTTATTTTCATATCATTTAACCAGACCTGAAAATGACATTTTTATCGTTCCTGAAGATTAATTTTCTGCTTAACTTTTGTCTGAACCTTGCTTTGAAGACAGAAATAACAAAAAAAACAGGAATCTGCTACCCAAAGCACGTATGAATTCCTACACCAAGGCAAGGATTGCGTTTTATTTAAAAATTAATAACCCGCATGCAAACACAATTTAAAAAGATACAGCGTTATCTTGAGCAAAAAATTACACAATGAAAAGAGTAAAAACGAGAAACTCTAACAAGATTTCAAAAAACATTTTTACTAACGAGCTAAGCTTTAACATGCCAAACCATCGTTCTAGGAAATGTTCAGATAGCGGACATACGAAATATGTAGGTATATATATTTCAGTTTCTTAACACTTGTTACTTATTTCTGATACAAACGGTACTCCCCGCTATGTTTTGAGTGCTTTGAAGCGACAGTAGAAATGTAAAAAAGGTTTTTTTTAGATAAAACGATCTAGTGACTTTCAAACGGTATTTCTGCGCATGCATGCATGATGCATGTTTTGGATCAAATATTGTCACTGACGTTTGTGTTTTCTCAACTCTTATCTAACTATCTACAGGGTCTCTACTTACGGTTACTTACCTTTTTGTTATGCCTAGCAACCAGTAAATTTAGCTTACTGTACTGGCAACGAATGTAGTAGGTAAACAAAAAAGACCAATCGTGGAAAATAGTATACTGAGTATTAAGAACGGTAAGACAATTGAACCAATCGAAGACAATTGTTTATAGTAATTTGTTATTGCTAAAGCTGTTTTAAATATTGCTAAAAACTCCTACTATTATGATATAAGAATATTGCGAAAAAAAAATTTTTTGTGGGTACAATATAAAAATACCTGAAAAATCTTAACTTGACCAAATGATCTGATTCTGGGCTCGTACATGAACTGACAACGTCCGCAACAGAACTGCTGCATTGCAACCTGCCACTTTAATTGCCAGCCCTTATTTTGTTACTCAAAAACTCTTTGAAATGCTTCTATATCTGACGTGTTATGTGTGCATTTATGCTGTGAAAATCTGATTTTCTCGTACTGCTTTGTCTAGTGATCACTTAGCAGGTTTCTTAGGATAATACTTAGTTCCTTATTCCTATATAATTTTACTTAGGTATGTGTGGCCTCAAAGCCCTATATTATAAAATAAGTTAGTCCCCTGTACACACCCCTTAAATATTTTTTTATTTATGGGGCACACTGCCGTTTCATTGCTTTAGCATTTTTTTTCTCTTTCCAAATTATAACTTAATATACTCGTGTTATTAATACTTCATCTCTTTTATATAACACATATGCTAGTATACCAGTACTCCGTTTTACCTGATTTTTCTTATTTCCCTGTTTCATGTCCTGTTGGTAGTTATGTTAATGAATTTCTTTTCCGAAATCCTTGTTTCTCATATACTGGGAGATCAAAAATAAGCTTGATCGCGGGAACTATTCGATACAATAAAATTTGCTTATCTGTCACGTGATTTTTGTTGACATAGAACTGTTCATTTTTTTAAGTTTAAAATGCACTTTCGACATCTTGCTTAACTTGACCCATTGTCATTTTAAGGTTTCCTATCAATTTAATCTATAAATTTAGTTTGAATTACATACTTGTCTAGCTTATTAGACTGTGTTAAAGTCACAGCTAATAATACAGTTAATCCTAGTTCAAAGGTAGTTTATAAAGTGCAGTGTAGACACTTATCATATGTTTCATGGGTTCTCGCCATCAATTTTATTTTTGATAGCTCTGTACTAATCGAATGAAAGCACGTACAAGGTGTAAAATATGTGTTAGCTATAGAGGAACAGACGAAGATATTTATTGCTTGATAAATATTGTAAATATTGTGAAAATAAATCAGGAGATACCAGGAAAAGAAGGGAGCCAGAGAAAACAGTAGGGAACTTTAATGCATTACACTGAAATGAAAGAAATATTCTGCCCATTTTGAAGAGAAAATGTCGGGGAAACTAGAAGAAAAACTACACTAGGCTAACATTGAAATAGAGTGGTACCCAGTGGGACAGTAATAAAAAGGTAGCAGATAGGATACGTGCAGAAGCTAAGAAAAGAAAAACGGATTTATTGATTGAGTAAAAAAGTCCCTAATGGAAAAACAAGTGATCACAATACTCCGAATGAAGGGGTCAGCCTATAGTAATTAAAATTCTTAAAAACAAAAGTACTTGTTCCCCTGAAACTGAATTGTCACAATTAGCACAGGTATATTTGACAAATTGTAATGAAAACCTAAAAAAACAGTAATGTAGTTCTGATTTTTGGCACAAATGTTTTTTAGTAACCTATAGCAGTGACTCCTTGAAGGTCCCCGTCACCGAGATGCCAACGTCGTACATTTTAGAAGCAAAAAGTAGACCAAAAACAGCGTGCTTATTAAAAAGGATAACGTACGTTATCTGTTCATATTACAGAAAAATTTTGTTATAAAAAGCTGTTCACAATGTAAATTTATAGTGCCATGCAAAAGTCAGAAATATTGGCCTACCTTGTGTGTATGTGATGCACTTTGCAAATCGTTCTAATAAATAACGTTGCGTTAAAGTAATTCAATAGTTCTCAAATTCTGCATGGCTCCATAATCCGGGATTCTGTATAACTTTTCTTAATGCCGTTTTCAAAACATGGAAGGCACTTTAGCTCGACAAAATATGTTTTTAACGACTGCCTTGTTACGACGCCGACACCCCAGAGGTGGGACTTTTTAAAAAGTCGTTGCTAATCTACAAAGGAAGATTTATGCCAAAAATACGAACTACATTTTTTTGAGGAAGATATGTGTTATTCCTGAGCTAAATTATGAGTTTGCTGATTTAATAGTATTAATAGTATAAAGTATTGCACTATATTTTTTATTCTGTGCAGTAAACTGGTAACTAGGATATGGCAACTGTCTATTAAATGCATTTCCGCTATCCCGGAAATTTTCAAGTTAGACTTTTCAATTTAGCGGTTGAGCGTTGGAAATAAAATTAATTCTTTCATTTTATGCATCTCTACACTGGAGGATAGCTCTTTACAGCAGCTATTTGCAGGCACGGAGAAAACTATTTTACGCCTTAGATTGGTCTTTTGCGTAGCGATAGTTGTACTTTTTTTACTTTGCAACTTTATGAAGTCATTGCTTATTCCGCACTTCTAAATTAAACGTTACAAACCGTAATGTACAATGTACTATTCGAGATATTACTTGCTTATAACTATTCCCATCTCATGTTTACCGTTCCGTCAACAATAATAATTAATGTTAGCCAGCAAATATATTAAATTCAACGCTAAAATGTATGGTTTTAACGCACAAATTATTTATTTAAAACATATTTGACGTATTACGTTCCAGTCTACAAATCAAAAGAAAATCCGTTGTTGCGTGAGAGATGTTCCACTCGCCAAGCGCAGTGATCTCAAGTAGTAGTTTTGTCTAGAATTCTTGAAAATCATAACATACATATATACAATAAATTAAATAACGTGCATGATTTAGATTATCAATATTAAAATGAATTTTGCTTTTAATAATGTTTTTCAAAATTGTGCTATATATTGAATTGATTCAGGCTCTTACTTTGTTTTACTTATGAGTATATGTTTATACATTTTCTTTTAATCAATTTAAATTGCCCTGTTTAGTATTATTTGAATATTAAAAATTATTTCTTTTATCTAGTTTGTTTATTCTGACGTTTGATGTTCTGATTTTAATTTTGACAACTCAAAATAACTTCTGTCAAATGATACGTCACACAACTTTGAAAATTCAATGACAAATACCAGATCGTTACATTTGTTATATAACAATATAAAGCAGTAAGTACTTCCTTAATATTGAATTCACCATTTAATTTTTATTTTCTTTCAGTGCTTATCTAAATACCTAAACTCACCCACCTTTCACTCGAACTTATCAATGTCCTCGGTATAAACCAACTTGATCCATTCTGCTAACGAGCACAACTGCTCCATTCAATAAACACAGTGAAAGCTTCCACTGACAACCAATATGTTAAAACTGCCTAGAATCAGGAACAGAAGATCCCTCACAGCATGGACCCAAACAGACCCCAGTTGTAGTCATTCATCTACAAAGCCGTATCCAAAAAACACTCCAAAGTACTCCACCGACCAGTATCAATGACCCCGGTACAAGTACAGGTCACCAAACCTCAACTGCCACATCCTTCAAAAATGTTTCCTCTACCAACGATCTTCCTGGAAATCTCCTTTCGTACCAACAGTTCGATGCAATCCAACTTAATGAATGTGCAATGTCAAATGTAATTCCTCAATAAACTTATTTCAGTATTTTTCTCTATTTATTCGCCTCTGTTGATTAGTCCTGCTTTAAGTTTAGTTTTTCACCATATACTTCCTATTTTCCTCCATTTGGTATCTCATCTTATTTCAAAATTTCATTTTCATTTTACCACTCGAACTCCTTCTCTATTGGAACCCTTTCATTTTTCAAACATAATACTTTTTCAATTAGTCTCATTTTATTCAATTATAAATTCTATAGCCTTTTCTAATTACCTATCAATTACTTAAATACACAATTCATATTCAAATTGATTCCTATAATATCCAACTACTCTAATCCCTTCATTCTATTTTAAAATTGATTGTATACCCCTGTATTCATAGCATTACATATTCCTCAAATTTAAAATAAAAAATCATGTATTATATTATTTTAAATTTTCTTTTTAACATGAACAAAGCAGTAATAACCATTAACCTTTTTCAAACAGTTTAATAGCAATTAAAATTATTAATTCAAAATAAAATATTAACAAATTTATTTACAAGTAACTTTTAAAACATTTTACTCCATTTGTACTGTATATGGATAAATCGTTGTTAGATGAAACCTTCCTCTTCATTGATCAGTTCATAGGTGTTGCTGTCATTAAATATTTTATGAATTTTATAAGGTCCTTCACATGCCCTTAAAAGTTTAGCACATATTTTCCCTTTCCTATTTGCTACTCTAAGTTTTTCTACAATTACTAAGTCTCCTATTTTAAATTTCACACGTTTCAATATTTTCCTATTCTGCTTCTCCTCGTATCGATCTTGAATTTTATCTAATCTTTTCTAGAAAAGACAAGTTTTAACAACTGTATCATTTCAATATTACACTTTTCTTTTCTCCAAGGTTTAGCTGGTATTACTTGTTTACATAAAGTAACTGGACTTATCTCTGTTCCTGTATTTGGAACATTATTAATAAAACTTTCAACTTCAGGCAATCATTGTATTACCCATTTATTATGATCTGCATGTGTTAAAATTCTTAAATATTTGATGACCTCTTTGAAGTATCTTTTTGCAATATTACTTTGTGGATGTCAAAAATGTTTTCTCTACCAACGATCTCTCTGGAAATCTCCTTTCGTACCAACAGTTCGATGCAATCCAACTTAATCAATGTGGAATGTCAAACGTAATTCCTCAATAAACTTAATTTAGTATTTTTCTCTATTTATTGTCCTCTGCAGATTAGTTCTGCTTTTAGTTTAGTTTCTCCCCATATACTTCCTATCTTCCTCTATTTGGTATCTCATCTTCTTATTTCAAAATTTTATTTTTATTTTACTACTCGAACTGCTTCTCTGTTGGAACCCTTTCATTTTTCAAACATAATATTTTTGAAATAGGGTTTATTACATAATTTTAATTTACACCAAATTAATTACAGCTTTACATTTTCAAATTTCTTATATTAATAATTAAAACCAGGTCCTTAACAATATCATATTTTCTTATTTCAACGCACTATATCTTTATTTTTGATTTCTACCTACTACGTGCAATAATGTATTTCGGTTAAGAATTTGTCATTATTTTCCAATTTCATATTTAGATATTACATTAAATTCGAATCGTTCTGTTTTCCAATTAGCCTCATTTTATTCAATTATAAATTCTATATTTTTTTATAATTACCTATTAATTATTTAAATACCCAATTCATATTCAAATTGATCTCTATAACCAACTACTATAATCTCTTGATCTTATTTTAAAATTGATTTTTATACCCCTGTATTCATATCATTACAATATATTATATATATTTCACCTGGAGATACAATAATGATAACCACCCGTTTCTAAAGCTTATCAGTATCAGGAGCTGTAGGATTAAGGCTCCCTCCAAAGGTCAATTTGGGTACATGAAATGATAGAGGCTTGCTACAAACAGGAAAGTTACATATACTAGAAAGGGAACTGCCTCGGCATAATGTCGGGGAATGTGGAATTTCAAAAACTCATTGGAAGGGTAGAGGCCATTTTGAAACTACTGACCATGCAGTGTATGTACATTGGACGTACGTTGTACATTTATGGAGATATGGAAACCGGTTAAATGGAGTCACTATAACGGTGTTGAAAAGAATATCTAAGCAGCCGAGAGCCATTTCCCAGTAAGTGACCCGGAGTGACCGTCCTATTAGAATAACCTTGAACATGTTAGTCCAAAAAAGATAAATATTTAACAAGTATATGTGCCAATTATAGATGGTTCACAGGAAGATGTAAATGATGTATATAAAAATATAGAAAATACTCTCGCTACAATGCCACACAAGGAAATGGCCATCTTCACCATCTAATCGGAAATATGGCAAAAGAAAAATAAACGAGCGAGGGGAGCAACTTATACTACGTTAGTTACAATTGACAATGATTTAGAAATAATGAATAGATGCTTCAATATATAAAAATCAAGTTGGTCACATCCTAATGAGAAAACGATAGAAACATTTTCTATCCAACGTCAAGACACGAGAATTGGTTCTATTTGCCCGTCTGACCACAAACTATTAATAATTGATGTCAAAATTAAACTGTATCATAAAAAGTTGACATCGGTAAGCTGCCACTGCCAAATACATCTGCGCTACTAAAACGTGGATAAACACCAAAGTACTGGTAAGTAATGTTTTAAAGAACCCTACGGCAGTTCTTTCCCTTGTGCCCAATAAACACTGGATGACAAAAAGAACTTACCAACTAATAGGAGAAAAACAACAAGCTCAACAAACAAACAACAACGTCGAAAGGATCTGGCTAAACACTAAAATTAAACGCGCAGGCAAAAGAGATTCAAAAAATCTGTAAAGGGATTTACATGAAACTTCCCTGGCGCGAATTAGATAAAAAAAAAATTAATTAAGCCCGATGGGGTTTGAACTCCCCGCTGCATCTGCGTAGCGATTGTAACCGCATCAACTTATCGTACTGCGCGATCCAGACTTATTGGAACGAGTGCGGCCCGCGCCTCTCTTGAACAGAACGGTCTTATTGTTGAAACATTTTGACTCTTTTGTGACATAATCCTGTATCTGTTGAGTGCTATTTTAGCAAATGTAAAGCCTGACCTATGTGAAAATTATGACTTCCATCTGCTTCAAAGTTAACTCAAAAATAAATAAAACTTAATTTTTATAAGTTGCTTATCCTGTATATATTTGTCTGAAATTTTCACGATTTCATGCCACGTAAATATGTAATCTGCATACAAAATATCGTCATCCTCCAAAGAATAGTTTTTGAGTTATAGCGCCAACAGACAGACACACAGAAAGAGAAATGAAAGATTTTAAACCAAAAATCGAAGTGCGGCCTACAACAGCAGTTACAAAACACCTAACAGACAATAAAGATGAGGTTTTTGAAAGACAGGGTAGAACTAATAGCATGGTCATATACAATACTCCTGAATCTAATTGTGAGTCAGCAATCACTCGCATGCATGACGATAAAATTGTAATACAAAATCCTTTAAAAAATATTGTAGGCATAAATACTAATGATGCCCGTGCTATATGCCGAGGTGCATAACAAGGAAGGAAGTCACGTTCCTTGAAAGTAATCGTTCTGGCACCAAATGATGCTTTGACGGTTATAAAAAATAAAAACAAAGTCGACAATAAAAATGGATACCGGCTATTTAGCGACCAAACACCCCTACAACGCAATTTTATGATGAACTTGAAAAAGGAACTGCAGCAACGCACAAAAAACGGTGAAAATAATCTATGCATAAAAATGTGCCCTGCTTTATCTAGAATATTGAGGCAAAATACTAGAATCACCAATTATTAAAGATCATAAATTTCTGCACATATGCCATATCAACACTAGATCTCTGAATTCGTGTTTTGAACATTTTTTGATTATGTAAACGAAATTTTGTCATCTGAAACTTGGCTTTTGCCTGATATGTCTAACGATTCATACAATTTACCTAATTACTTTATATTTCTTGGAGACAGGCCTTCTAGAAGTGGAGGAGTGTGTTGGTATGTTCGTAGTGATTAAAGAGAAATTGATTGGCACATCATGCTTCCTGGAATCTTAACTGGAACAGCTCGAAGTTAATGTTACAATTGACAGCGAAAAAATCGACTAGGGCGTAAAATACAGGTTTACAGACGGCAATACCTCATCATTGGATGAACTTGAATCTACCTTATGTCATATAAGTTTAGAAGTAGATAACGTTGTTATGATAGGTGATATTACCAAATCACCATTAATATGTATAAAAAATATTCTCGCTTTTGTAGGCACCTTATGAATGTTTTGGAAATATACAATTTGTTAAAAAATGTGGCACAGCCGATTTACTCAACATGGCTGTACACAGACTTACCTACTGTACTATAAAATGCTGAATAAATAAGAATATTCCACTTAAAGTGGGTTATACGGACTTTAATAAATTTGATCTTAATTTATTCGCCAGATATGCTGGTATAATCAACTGAAATTTCGTATATACCTTAGAAGATGTAAATGATAAACTTTTATTTCGAAATAATGCACCCCTGAAAACCATAACAATGAAAAAACCAGATCGACTTTGTATCACCCTTACTATTAGGGAAATGTCACGTTTAAAAGATAAAGAGTGCACAAAATTTCTTTATCCTAACTCTGACAAGGATTACACATTCTATAAGGATATTATCGAACATTAGCTATCCGAAGGGAAAAGAAAGCATATATTCAGTTTAAGTTAAATAATAATAAAAATGGCCCTAAGAAATTGTGGACCAGCCTTATAAGGTTCAACATATATAAAACTAATAGACCATCTCCGAGCCTATAACTCCATCAATGATTATGTTCCTAATTTATTAAGTACGACCAGTGTTGATAATAACTTAGTGGTGTTTTATAAAAACAATTTGAATTAAATTTAATTATAATCAAGTAACAGAAGCTGAAATATTAAGTATCGTTAGAAGTCTAAATTGCAATGCTGAAGGAAGAGATGGATTTAACCTAAAGCGATTGAAATTTGTCATACCTTACCGTAAAAACGAGCTAACGCATTAAATAAACAGTTCTCTCCTGCAGTCGATGGTACCTGATGTGTGGAAGATATCAACCGTAATACCTACTCTAAAAGTGCCTAATCCATGTAGTATAAGAGAACTTCGGCCAATAAGTATACTTCCCACAATGTCGATAGTACCTACTGGAAAAGATTGTTTTTAAACAGCTATGGCAATATGCCAGTAAAAATATTCTACCACCTATCCAGTCTGGATATATCGGTTTTTATTGTACTTCTACAGCTTTATTGAATATATCAAGCGACATTGCTCAAGCTATAGATAAAACTAAAGTCACAATATTAGTTTTATTGGATTATAGTAGGGCATTTGATGTAATAAATCAGAACTTATAGCTAGCAAAACTCCACTACTATGGGCGATCCAATACTGTGATCAACTGTTTTGCTAGTTATTTATCTAACAGAACACAATCAATCAAGGCACATGCGCAATGATCAGAAAATAAGATCATAGCAAAGGGAAGCATTATTGGACCTCTATTGTTCACCATATTCACATCCGATCTGCCATAAGTAATCATGATTTTTTTCTACACACCTTACATACGTAGAGAGTACGTAAATGTATAGATCGTGTCTGCCACACAAAATAAATAAAACTATTGATACTTTAAAGTTGGCGTTCGCTTATGCCGAAACAATAGGGACAGATTGCTACATAGAAAACACTTATCATCAAGTTACACGTATCGTACGAATTTAAACGAACTGTTGGCTGATTATCATAAGCTATTTTATAAATGGTATGAGATTGGCTTACATTGTAGAATTGGATTTAAAATATCGACGATTTTGTAGACATATTCCATTTGTGTTTCTGCCATTCAACAGCAAAATTTACTTGTGCAAAATAGAAACCAGAAACTATAAACCAGAAGAGAGGAAAATACGATTTTTTATGTTTCTTCTGAGACCTCATTGAGCCATTTCTGTTGAATATGTTTTGAGAATATGTGTTGTCTAATAAATTTAGGTCGAAATTTACGATGGCAAATGTTGGAGATTTGTGTAGGTTTAGCAGACACCTGATAAATTTTCACACAAATAGCGTACAAATAGTTCAGGCATTGTAATACAGATGTCTTTTTCATTTTAAAACCATGGTTGTGAACATGGCACGTATGGTGGGAAACTTCAACTTTGCAATACAGTGGCAAATGCGAAATTTACAATACGGTAAATAACGAATCCCAGGTCACGGTAGATGGTTATTATTAGAGCGCGGATTTCTAGCTAGTTTCTTATACGTAATAATTAATAGCTGAACAGAAACGAATTATGAAGAAAACAATTGTTTAATAATATTTAATTTTAGGTTCAAAAAGAATGTCGTTCGGCAACCCTTTTAAAAGTCATTGATCTGTCATTGAAGTAGACGTTTCTCTTACTGACACAAAAAGTGTATATTGCTATTCAACACTTTAGTTCCTAGGATTAATTGTATTTTATTTAACAATCATATAATGTAAGATATATTACACGAGGATGAAATCATCCAAGTGTAATACCAATACCAATTTAATTAAAACATTTAATTTCTAAAACTAACTGTAGATATACTTGCTCGTTGTTTTACATACGTAAAATACACAACAAAAGCAGCGGGAGCTAATAAAAAACAATATGCATATTATATACAGACAACGAGACTTCATATTTACAAAATATAATTATATAGGAAATTACCAGTCTTTGTGAAACACTTATTGGATATCCGAATGAGTGTAGTAATATTCAAATAATATTTACTTTCTAGCGATTAGGTAAACAACATAAACTTGCTAGAACTTATATAATAAAAGACATAACCTACATTATATATACAGTGTGGAAATAAAGTAACGGATAAATTCATTAACTTTGTTAATATTAAGTTTTATAAAAAATTTTGAAGGGCTATAGTGATTTTAATTGTAGGACATACACTACAACCACCTTTATGTTGCTACGGTATTTTTTTAAAAGTTATGACGTCTTCGACTTTTTTTATTACTGATTTTGGTAGTACTTTTTATGTTATTTTCAATGATATAAAATTTTCAATATTTTACATCTGAAAAAAATCGATAAAAATGGTCTTAAAGTTTAAATATTAAAAACCAATGAAATGATCAAAATAAATCTAGTTACCTACGTTTGACGGAAAGTAATTGACGTCACATTGGTTTTTATTGAAATTAAAAAAAAACAATTGAAAAATACAACTAGAACTCCATTCAAAGTTAATACACCGGTAACTAGATTTATTTTGCTCATTTCATTGGTTTTTAATATATAAACTGTCTCAATTAAAATACTCATTCCAGATTTTTTTCATAAAAATTAATATTAACAAAATTTATCCGTTACTTTATTTACATGTTGTATAATTTAATCAAGAATCACAGATGTAATAATGTATTCGAAGCTTAACATTCGCCAATAAAATATTCGTATAAAACAAAAGCAAAATTTCCAGTTTTAGCATTTAATTGCATGGCTAAATAAGAAATAAAGAATGTATTTAAATATGTATTTAAAACGACTCTACGGTAGAATTACAGTGGGAAGGGGCTTCTATAGAAGTTTTATAAATATAATTTACAAAACGTCTCTAGATATTAATTGTGAAGGGGTGATTTAGTTAGCCGCTGTCTTAATATTTCAGCAAAATGCTATAAATTGCAACTACAGTTTATTGCACTTCCTTGTCAGCAAGATAATACGATAACAGTTTGAAAATTTAATTTTGTTTAAGCAGATAGCAAACTTAGTTTGAAAGTTGTTAATCATGCAAATTACTTGTTAATTCAAGCGGAAATACATTAAGAACTCTGCTTCATGATAATTAACTGCTGTTAGAATTCGTTTATTGGATCACTAGATGGACTACATAGCGCTGGTAGTCGTAATAGTAGTTGTTCCTACAGTAGGCTTCCAGTGATTCAATAAATTTTCATTTTAGGCAGGCGATGAGAATCTACTACAAGTTAAACGTGCGTGTAGACTAGTTGACGCGCACTTCGTTCTGTTTATCCAATTCAAATGTCAGCCGCCAAACATAACCAACTTCTTAGATGAATGTTGCTATCGAAAGTAGGTATCACATTCATAATAAATATTGAAAGTCGCGGCTACCCTCTTCAATATATAGCGGAACCCTTCATTTAACACCATCAATTACTGTAAAAGATGACAATTGGACAGAATCTATTAACTTTAAAAAGTAGTGCATTGCAATTTATAAGTCACCACAGCAAACCTAACATGAAATCTAATGGTTCACCAAATAAAGACAATTATTATTACATTTTCCTCTGTGCGTTCTAATAAGATGTAGTTTCTATATAGTATTTGGAAGTATCATAATCATAAATAAAAATTAGATATGGACATTTTTCTTATAGAAATGTGTATTTTGGGATCTAAGTAACGTCAACAGATACCCAAATAACTCTGTTGCAGTTTTCTCCGCTTTAGTAGTTTTCTGGCTACAGTTTTTCGCGAACACTAGTATAGACGTTTAGCTACGTATTTATATCATTATAGCGTCGTCAGAGGGTGTTTCCAACAGTTATAGCTTTATCAATAACGGTGTAGCAATTTTTCAAAGTTGCAGTTACTATAATTTTCTACTGATGAGCTGAGATTGTATATAGTTTTCCTTTAACACATACTGCAATTTTATGAAAGATTTCAAAACCTTTAAAAAATATTTTACCCCTAGGGTGCATGAGTGAATATTTCTACTGATTTACGCGGAGGCAAAGAATATCCCTTGCTTTTTGAATAGCAATAGAAGCGCTAAAAGCAAAGCATTTACTAATTATACAGAGTGTTTTGCTTAATATGCGAACATATGGAAATAGCATAAGAAATCGCAGATTCCTGCTTGCAGCTTGAATTGATAGGTTTGATAGTGGTATCAACAGAAAGAAAAAAAGCGCTTACTTTGATACTACTTTACTTGCATTTGTTGCATGTCTAAAATAAAATAAGCTTAAAAACTATAATAAATATTTTGCATTTTATTCACAAAAACCAGACCAACCATGATCACATTTGTTTATGCCAAAATAAATCTTATTTTCTGTCAGTTATCAATTCACGTATTTAACTAATTAGGTACTATAGATAATAGTATTGAATATTCTAATGAAGAGAGGGTATTTATTATCAAAACATTTTACAGTGGCGTCAGTTTACGCACAGATCGTGATTTATTCTCGGTTATAGATATTTATGCATTAAGGGAGATATGAATATGTTTTTTCCCTGAGGTTGACATGTGTTACAGACCGAGGGTAAAGAACATGAATATCTCCCGTGGTGCATACAATATTTTATTTGAAATCGGCAGTGAAGTACGCCGAAATCGTCATTAAAATACGAGAAATCGGCAGTGAAGTAATCCATTGTTTTACGACTTTTTTGTAGGTGGCGAGGCGACAGATAAACGTCGATCGACCGAACATAACCTACAAAAGTTGGTTAAAATGTTGTAATTTCAGGATTCCTCGATTTCAAATAAAACATAGTGTACACCTCGGCACTGAAGTTTCTTTTTAACCCTCATGTGGTTTATTTGTCTTGGCCCTACGGGCCTCGGCAACTAAATCCACATTCGTGATAAAAAGTTATACTTCAGTGCCTTGGTATACAAACTACTATTATTTGAAATCGGCAGTGAAGTACGCCGAAATCGTCATTAAAATACGAGAAATCGGCAGTGAAGTAATTCATTGTTTTACGACTTTTTTGTAGGTGGCGAGGCGACAGATAAACGTCAATCGACCGAACATAACCTACAAAAGTTGGTTAAAATTTTGTAATTTCGGGATTCCTCGATTTCAAATAAAACATAGTGTACACCTCGGCACTGAAGTTTCTTTTTATCCCTCATGTGGTTTATTTGCCTTGGCCCTACGGGCCTCGGCAACTAAATCCACATTCGTGATAAAAAGTTATACTTCAGTGCCTTGGTATACAAACTACTATTATCTACTAGCATATTCGTAAAAATAGTATGAAATTTCAAAATGTCATAATGACATTTAAAATTAGAATATGTAAGTAACATCAAGGATTGCCTCATTGTATGGTTGCTAAGACGTTAATTGTAGTTGCATTGTTACCACGAGTTTGAGGGAGAAATAATTTCACAAGTCTCTTGGGAGTTATGAGTACCTTTTCATATTTTGTTTCTATGACGAAAATGTACACTATCATGTTGCTAGTAGATAAAATTTAATAATCGACCTATTCCATCTGTATCAACATTTCACAAGTTTGTGAAAAAATTTGAAACTACATCAAGTGTAACAGCAAGTAATTCAAGAGGTAGTTTTTATATTGCAGTTTAGACAAATATTCAATCGAGCCATTAACATCACAGGCAAACGGAATAGACGATCCAACGATGAGCTGGAAGAAAGAGTTTTGGGATTGATAGATGCTGATCAAACAATCAGCATATTGCTCGAGTCTGCAACGTATCGACACGCTCAGTGTATAAGGTTCTGGAGAAGCATAGTTATCATCCCTACAATCTTCGGTGCCATCAAGAAATATACTTTATCGATGAGGAAAGTGCCCACGTATTCTGTGAAGTCATGCAAGAACGCTCAAACGAATACAGGAACTTTCTGCTCAATCCGTTTTACAGATGAATGTACATTCACACTTAATAACGAACCGAATACCCAGAATACTCGATACTGGGACCAAGAAAATCCTCGAATAGCTCTTAAAACAAGAAGGCAGTTTCAGCAGAAAATTAATATTTGGGCTGGTATTTTAAGCAATAACATTGTTGGATCGTTTGAAATAGTTGGAAATTTAAATTCGGATTCTTATTCAGATTGGCCTTGCATTATGAGAAGTTGCACGTGAAAATCAGAAGATTTGGTTTCAGCATGATGGTTGTCCAGCGCTTTATGGTTTGAATGTGAGCGAATATATAAGTGATAAATTTTCTAATTGCTGAATTGGTCGCGGTGACCCTACCAACTGGCCACCAAGATCTCCTGATTTGGCACATGCGACTTGTTTTTGTGGGGTCATCTGAAAAACTAAATTTACTAAAAACGCCACCCAAATTTTGACTCTTTGCGGGAAGCAATCGTTGCGGAATGTAGGCTAATCACAGATAGACGGTTGGCTAATGTAAGACAGGCATTTTATAACGGAACAGAACACCCACGGCTTTACAGTATTTCTGAATGATGGCAGTCTGTAGAGGCTTCCATCCGCATTTTTTATTAAAAAAAACTCATTGGGAATCGAACTCGCGACCCTTAGATCAGTAGTCACAATACTTAACCACTAAGCTACCGAGCCCAGCGTAAATTATTTACTGTGCAATTGTATTACCTTTTCTAACTAGCTCAGCTTATTTTATTTTAGATACAATTGTATAAATTATAATTCTTTAATCGTTTTTACAAACTTAAATGTGGCATTTAAATATGGCGTGTAGGTAATGCATATCTCCAATTTACCAATTTTTTTATTTGTCATTTATGTGCTATATAACTACATAGGTCTTACAGCACTATTGCAAATTTTAGAATAAATCTTATAGTTCAGTGTGCTTGAGAAAATTGATTCATTTGAGTATTAAAAATGTGGTAGTTCAATTACTTCATTGTGCGGTAATTTGTAATTAATTACTGTCATTAAATAATTTTCTCAGCAATAATTCACAGGTTAATGGTAGATTCGCTTAGCTTCCTATAAATACTAACTTACATTGCCTTTCCAGCAAGGTTGCCCACTTTTCTGAAGGTTCCTTGCCGTTCACGTTGGTTCTCAGAGTGAGCTGCAAGTGGACCCTGGCGATGCTTGCATAGCTGGAACGATTTTTCATAGCTGTCCTCATTGAAATGGCACGTCCGTCAGGCTCACCCCAGTCCAATGACCTCGTAGTCTATGGACTTCCTTTACGTCGGAAGAATCTCAACTTCAGGCGTAAAAACGGGATTTTCTTCTGTGTGGTATCATTAAGGTGCTACCTGTTAAAGTGCCTCGTAGATGTTCACGTGCTGATAGACCTTTGTGTGACTATATCACGTCGAAGGCTTTTCTTATCTATCGCAAATATTATATTTTCTAAATCTATTTACTGAATTTAACTTTTATTTAACTGCGATCCTTCTGCACGCATGTATTCACTCAATAAAACGATAACTTACATTTGTTTTTCCCCAACTTGGGAAGTATAAGCATTTTTATTTCCTTCTAGAAAAGCAACTGCTTTTTTATTTTTACGGTCTCTCCAAGGCAACCAACTCAATTATTGTAGATACACCCATGATAAATCAAAATACGTAATCTACACACATGATCAATATTATCCTTACATAAAATTCACTTTATTTTTAAAATTTAAATGTTTGAATTATAATTCACATTAAATAACAATCAACATACTGAGCTGATCATCATAAATGTCCAATTAGTAAATTTCGTTGATCATAATTTAGTGTCATCGCAGTATATTACAAAACTCAAACCAAGAAAGTATGTTGCACTATAATCTAGCAATAAATATACAATTTGTTTACAATTAATACAAAACAGGAATTATGTTCTTTATATATCGCTTAATTACTTAGATCTAAAGCAATGACAGTTGCATAGCCTTTCTTAGATAGACAAATTGAACGTTTTATTTTTGCCACCTATTTAGGAAAAGTGTTTCTTCAATCTTCATAAATTTCCGTATATCTTGGAATATCGGCTTTTATAAATCTTCTCCGCATGTACGGAAGAACAGGTACTGTAGTCAAGACCTTCGAGAGGATGCACCTTTTATCATTTCTGCCATTTTGTACAACTTTATATTCAAGGGTAATACTACAAGTAGTGGATATATCTTTGACAAATATTTTGCCGTTCTCATGTAAATTATTGCGTTAAAACTTCACTAAACAAAATCATATCAAAACTGTCACGAGCCGAAGGCGATTGACATTTAAATGTGATTTTGTTGCGTGAAATTTGCAATAATTTCTATGGAAATGGCAAAATATTTAAAAATATATATATCCACTTCGAGTGGAATATGGGACGACTATTTAACAATATTAATACATAACGACTAACTTTATTAAAAAATAATCCAACAATTAGTATAATAATTATTCATTCTCAATTAAATTCAGCGAAATACTTCGAAAACCCAACATTTTAAAATTTTTAACGCAAGCCAATCTTTGTTTACACAGTTTGTTGATGTTTATTTTTACGTAACCTAGCGACATCACTAAGGCAGAACATTGTTGCTAAGCGATATTTCGCAACAAGGCTACTTAGTTTTTGAATAGGTAAATTGTTTTTTTTTTATATTTTGCATGGTATAGTATTCCAACCAGAAATTGGAAAGCTATTTAAAATCAGGCCAGCATTGAGAACAGTAAGTCACTTCGTAATTTAATTCATAAAATTACTGTTTGATTGTCATTCAGTGACACTTCGATAATAACCTTCAAATTTGACAGATGCAATGGGAAGTTTGGAACACATATACGTTTTTCAACATTTTCTATGCTACTATACGGTTTTAAAAACTCAACTAGCACCTGCTTAAATCATGTACAATGTTACAATGCTTTAACAAAACAGTTACATGTACAATTTGCAAATGAACTGTCATTACTTGAAAGCTGATTGACATTAGAATATTATTTACTGATTGTATGAAACCAACTTAGACATGACTTACACTTTTCATGGTGTACTAGATTTTAGGTAACTTTCCAATTTTTGGTTGGAATACTATACCCAATATTTAGTGATGTACTGTTCTTATTGGTTAAAAAAAGCAAATGTCTGCAATATGATTGGCTTATATATTATAGTGTTGAATAGCCATTTGTATTTACTATAAACACATTGAATGACGCTATATGTAAAATATTGTACCTTAAAACAAAATGCCAATATTTGGTTTGCCGTTTATAAGTATAATAATATCTTGTTTGAAGTCCATGACGTCTATTCTTTTTTGTAGTATTATAAACGATAATCATTCAAGTTTTTGTTTTTGAACTCATTATGTATAATATGCTTAGAAATAGTACACTTATTTTTTTGTCTTGTCCTGTAATTCACAACACAGATTTTTGTTTACTGGTTTAAATTTTTAGTGGTATACATCAGACAACATCACTTCCTATTTTTTAAAGTTGCGACAGCAGTAAAATCCATTGTAAAGAGTTTTCCAAAAAGTTTGAAACTTGTAACGAAATTTTCCATTGGAAAATGTCTGGATATTTTCTGAACCGATTTTCTGGGACTTTAACTATCATTGTTACATTTTACCCCACGTTCATGCCAAGCCGTTATCCTATGTATATTTTACCATCTTTTGCAGATCCTCTGTCTCTGTTTCACTCTCTTGGCGTACTAGACATGCATTATATGAAACCACACCTTCCTTCAAAGCTTACCATCTGATCGTCAATTGTAAGACTTAATTTTGGTAACACTACAGTCTGACATATGAGAAAAAATATCAGAAATGCATATGACATGAGACTAACTTCTCATTTACCAATCTTGCACTGCGAGGCCTTTTATTGTCAAATCTCAACCATCGTCTTATATTTTCGAATCGACGTACTGACATACAGACTTTGTCAATTAGCCTTGAATGTTTATCTAAGAATAATTCCCTAACCGATACATTACAAATCTTTTGTACCCCTGACATATATAGCAGCCCAATAAATAAGCAATTTCGTGTCTCGCCATAGGCAATCATTTTTTCGATTGTAAGAAAACCACAAACGTTGCTCTTCATTTTGCGTATAAGATAATTTCATTAAAATTTCTAGTGTAATATATTCTCCCCAGCTACCAATATTAATAATACTTTTATTTTCTTCTTCTGGTAATAGAGTAAAACGAATTATACTATGAGAACGAATTTTATAGTGTTTCACTGGGCAAATCTCTTGCCTACTTTTCGGAAACTAAAGCCTTTATGACCAGTTACTACTGAAACCAGAAACCAAAATTTAGTGATTCAGCATCTGAAGGATTGCTATCATCATTACTGACATTTTAGTACAATGTGGGTCTACAACTGCAGGTGCAGAACATTCAGCGTCTGCAACTTTGTCGGATTCTATAGCGACTTTGATATCTGGCAGATATGTATTGAACCAAGGGTAGCAACCTAACCCCCCCCCTTCCCCCATAATGAAAAAATCTTTTTTTTTACTTAGCCAAATAGTTTTATTGACGAAAATATATTAATGTCACAATCATAAATAAATCTAATCCAACTAACGAACCAACAAAAAACCAATAGCAAAAATCTGTAAAAGGCTTTACCCAGAACTTCCTTCATCAACATTGTGGCACTAAATAATTTTAAAAATCAAGTTAAGTTAGGAGTACAAATATCTTCACGTTTCCAATACATTAAATACATTTTCAAATAAAAAAAATGTATTCCGCTGGAGTTTGAACCCGCCACATATGCAGCTCCGCAGAATGCTCTATCCTAACCGAATCTCCGCAGATAATATAAGTACGGCAAAATTCCATGTGCGCTACCGCGTCTCTTCGGGAAAAGTCCGGCGCGCGCATCTCTTGAAGAGCACGGTGTAATGGTTGAAACATTTTTACTCTTTTGTGACATTATCCTTTATCGGTTGAGTATTATTTTCAGCAAATGTAAAACCTGATCTACATGAACGTTATTACTTCTTTTTATTTCAAAATTAACACAAAAATAAACAACATTTTATATTTTTAAGGTGCTCACCCTGTATATATTTGTATGAAATTGTACCGGTTTCATACGAGGTAGATATATAGTATGTATGCAATATATCGTCTTCCTCCGACAAATACTCTTTGAGCTATGCTGCCAACAGACAGACAGACAGACAGACAGACTGACGGAATTGAGAAAACCTCTTTGTCGTCATCCAGGGAACTTGAAACGTGAAGATCTGAAAAAATCTCGGAAGGTGATTTTTCGTGATTACAAAAAATGTAGGTATATAATATAAATACGGAGTTTCATTAGCAGTATTGTTGTAATATCATAACACCCATAACTTTTAATAAGAGCTTTCTTCTCTACTTTTGATTAACAAAAACTGTAATGGTGTCTTCTGCATCAATGCTTCTTGTTCTGAGCTTCTCAATTTATAGCATTGCCAAGCTAGACAAACGATGTTGAGACATAGTACTTCGAAAGTAAGCCTGTATTTTACAGTTTGAAAACAACCTTTTGCAGTCGAAATTGTAAGTAGAAGTTTTAGAATCAGTATAAAAGCACTACAAAATCCGAAAAAGTAGATACCAACATGTGATACTCAACAATAATACACTAAACCCATTTCAGAGATTTTTTCACCAAACTTACGTAAACGGGCACAACTTCAGCCCATGCGGCTCATCAACCAAAAATTACGCCAAAGATGTGTTTGCGTATGTTAATTTAAAAATGACGTAAAATTATATAGGCAACCTGCTGTACAGGAGTGTCTTGTGTGTTACAGACCAAGAACTATTTAAAAATTCAGTTCTGTCACTTAGTTTAGTTTAAAAACAAACTATTAAAATAGAAAAAAAAGCGCAGATGGTATTTTATGTAGCTAGGAATAAGCTTTACTGCACACTCTTTTAATGGTTTCCGAAAAGTAATACATAGAGTAGTTCTATATTTTATTATAATAATAACAAAGGTTTATTCAATGCATTTTACAAAATTATTAAATGAAGACGAGGTTTAGGAAAGCTGTTATTACATCTAACCTTCTTGATATAACTATCGGTGTATTTATGCATCATAGATAACCTCATTTTATGCGGTGTAGAGGCTGGTGCTTTATGCGCTTGCATCTGGCGGTACAATGCTCAACTCGCCCCGGGATACAAAGTTGGAGCGCGCCTTTTGTGCTTACGCAGCAATCATTCTATGAAGTGTGTGTCATGGTGATGTGTTGACCTTGTTACTCTAGCTCTTAGGTATGTGGTTCTGAGTAGAGCAAAGTTAATTTGGTGCCCGACTGTGAATGGTTTCACTTAGCCCGATTCCAATCGTAAAAGCTGCGAAAAAGATCCGGCTCCTGCGAGATTCGAACCAAGGACTTTCTTAATGCAAGCCTAGAATCTATCCAACTGCGCTACGCGGCTTCTCTAACTATAGGTAGCAGCATTATTAGGACGCGCCACAATTTCAGAGTTCATGTGCTGTATTACTTCTCATGTTTTAAATTAAATGTGACAGTTATTATAATAGTCCATATCCAACACAATGTGAATTAATATTCGACATATGTTTCAATTTTCAAAGTCA
Organism: Agriotes lineatus; assembly: GCA_940337035.1. Taxonomy (NCBI): domain Eukaryota; kingdom Metazoa; phylum Arthropoda; class Insecta; order Coleoptera; family Elateridae; genus Agriotes; species Agriotes lineatus. The sequence goes on from OW679194.1 coordinate 92,438,736, forward strand.
AGCTTGATTTCATTTTCGTTTGCTCACATGTTAGATAAATGGGGTCTCAGTCAACAACCAGAAAACTAAAATCTTCTCTTCACACTTTAGCCAGGCTTAGGATTGGCAGCGTAAAGTTTTGTTTTTGTGTTTTTTTTTGCTATTTAATTTTTGTGAGGTTTTATGCTATTAATAATAGTAGTATACGGCTACCTTAATCGACGCACCTGTCAATCAAATTTTGATTTTGATATCAAATTAATTGACCTAATTAGGCGTCGCGACGCCGCGAATTAAATTGATTGACCTAATTAAATCCGCGAATTAAATCCGCGGATTGACCTAATTAATTCCGCGGTTTGACCTGATTAATTTCGCGGTTTGCTCTAATTAATTTCGCGGTTTGATCTAATTAATCACATATGAAGTTTGATATGTAATTTACATATGTGCTACTGATTAAATTACGCGGCGGCCATTTTTAATTTGCTTCTGGAATTACACGGCGGCCATCTTGGTTTTCTGGCGCGAATATTTGAATTTAAATTTTTTTTCAGATTTTTTTCTAAGTTCAATTTTTTGAATTTAAATCTCCCGGGTGTCGGCCATCTTGGTGCGCGCGCACTTCTCACGGCGGTTGTTTTTAATTTTGAATTTTCGCGGAAATATTTGAAATTCAAACTGATAGATCTATCTCGCTCTTCGAAGCTGCTGTCTCTCTCTTGCATTCACTCGCGGAAATATTTGAATTTAAAAAAAGCTATTTGCGTCGGACCCGAGTGGGAATCGAACCCTACTTTTCTTGGCAGCAGCCTTAGCACCTTACCGCTGCGCTATCGAGGTCTGTTGAACATATAGGAATTGAACAAGACGTCATTTCGCAGCTGTGCCGTCACACCGTTCGAGTTGAAACAAACTATTTTTCAGAAATTCAAAATATAAGAACGGAATTGTGTCGTCTAGGGCCTTAGAAACTTGTTAATAATTTTAAAAAAATGACTTTGTAACTAGTTTTGCTGTAATTAATTTGTTTAATTTTATAATATGAGTGACGCTATCTCACTCAGCCCCATTGATTTTCTACAGCGTTCTCTTTTCCATCCCGTTTGCTACCTATGCGTAATTACAAAAGACGTTATCGCCTCAGGCAGAATTTCTATTTAGCCGGCGATTGTGTGTCATTCTCTGAAATCTGTACTCACGTTGCAGTTTTTGCTGGCTCGACTTTAAAATTTGGTTCTTAACAATTAACTACGTACATAGAAAACAGGCTGGTTACTTTATTTTATATAGCGAAGTCATTTTTTGTACAATTTACACGCAGAACACAACTCGTTCTTTATGTTTACTTTAGAAACCCTTAACCCTTTTCATTTAAATCGCGAAATCCGCATAAATATATTACTATAAAAAATCGCGAAAAGTGTTGAGTAAATAAATGCAACGCATTGTAAAGCCGTAAAACTTTTAGTTATTGTACGTTTACAAGATGGGTCTTTTGACAAAGTGGAAGAACCAAACTATGCTATTGTAAATGTACAGATTTTTCACTGTCAATTTGTATATAACAACTTAATGTAAATTGGTATTTGGAACATTTTAACGAAAACAGCGACTTCTTTCGGCATAAACTGTTTCTTCTCACCACGGAACCCTATTTTATAAGTAAACGTCTGAAATTGTGTCATTATATCGATAAAAACTGCATTTTAGTTTAAAAAATTCCAGTATAAATGCAAACGGACGAAAATAAAAACGCAATTGACCACAAAGTAACATAATTTTGAATAAAAAAAACACAATTTCGTTGGAAAAATGTTCTGTTTCACTTAAAATTTTACAAAAACTGACATCATGTCACTTGAAATTATACAAAAAACGACATTTTTATCCAATAAGCGATAAAAAAATACGCCGTCTCACATAAATTTATACAAAAATCGACATCATGTCACATAAATTATACAAAAACTGCCATCATGTCACTTGAAATTATACAAAAACGACATTTTTACTCAATACACGACGAAAATCGACATCATGTTACATAAACTATGCATAATTTTGCAAATGTTTTACACTTTTTTCTCTAACTTGTTGCAATTTTAGTAAAATTTTAGAAAATCGACAGCATCTCCCATGAAAATTTATAAAAATCGGCATCTTGTCACATTAAATTCTGTAAAAACGACAAAAACAATATTTTTTTCACAACTTTCATTGAAAAATAGTAAAATTTTACGAAAATACGTCTGTGCTGACGACAAATGAAAATAAATTTGAATAGAAACACGCAAAAATTACGAAAAGACGTATGTGTTGACCCCCAAAGTAACAAAAATTTGAATAAAATCACGCAATCATACAGCATCTCACATAAATTTTCGCAAATATCGACATCATGTCACATAAATTATACAAAAACTGTCATCACGTCACTTGAAATTATACAAAAAACGATATTTTATTCAACACACGATGAAAATTGAACAAAAATCACGCAATTACAAGCCATCTCACATAAATTTTCACAAAAATCGACATCATGTTACATAAACTATGCATAATTTTGCAAATGTTTTACACTTTTTATAAAATGCATCGCTCAAAATTAAAAGAAATAGCAATTTCGTTGAAAAAATCTACTACCACAATCATTTCGATAAACAAAATTCAAAAAATCTTATACTTTTGACGGAAATATATGTATGTTGACCACAAATTAACATAATTTTTAAATAAAAACGCGCAATTCGTTGAAAAAAATATTCTGACACCACCAAAACACGCAATTTCATTGAAAAATATATATATGTTGTCCACAAATTAACATAAATTTGAATAAAAACACGTAATTTTGTTGAAAAAATGTTCTGGCCCCGTCATTTCACTTAAAATTTTACAAAACTGCCATCATAACACTTGAAATTATACAAAATATATGTATGTTGATCACAAATTAACATAAACCTGAATAAAACACACAATTTCGTTGAAAAATTTGCAAATGTTTTACACTTTTTTATAAAATGTATCGCACAAAATTAAAAGAAATCACAATTTTCTAAATTATATCACGCTATTATGAAATCGTAGATTGATTTTTTGAAATTTTACACTTTGTAACTGTAAAATAACTGCAAATACTAATATTTTAGCTTGACTTTGTAATTATTGCAGATTCGAGAAAAAAAACAAAGCAGAGTAGAAATAAAAAACACAAACACTTTGTAATAAACAAATATATTGTTCTTATTTCGTATAATACTTAATAATATAAATATAAATGTACAGCAGAATGTCTTATTTCTAAAAATTCGCTAGCAATTTACAAAACTGTAGTTTGAGGTGCACGACATTTCAAATTAAAAAGACTGCAAGTAATGAAATCAGAATTTCATTGTGTAATTTTAAAGTTTAAGATGCACCCAATCTAGAATTCCCTTCGTTTTTGGTGTTGATGACATCTGCCTTAGAGGCGTTTTTCTAACGGCCCTTTTTTGGAGGCGTTTCCTTATCGGCGTTCTTCTAACTGAACCTTTTTGATGTGGACTTGGATGAGTAGCTGGTGTTTTTAATTTATATTCTAAATCGGACTCGCAGTTATCAGTTTCCATTTCGGTTTTTCCTGTAGTACCAGTCGGGGTTGGCTTCTTTTGCTGTTTAGGTTTAGCTAGCAGCACATTAGCAACGTTAAGGTCTTTGATGTACTCAGCAAACTGTAGGCGTCCGGGTGGATTAATAGTTTTTCGAGGCCGCAGAGTGTCGTGAATTAAATCGACTATGTTAGACGCCGGTAAAATTTCACCCTTTATAGTAACGGTGCCCTTGTGATCCAGCTCACATCGCTTGAGGTACTCAAAATGCGTAGGAAAACTTCAGCTTTTTTCTTAAAAGTTTTGGGAAGTGTAGATAAAATAACGGCATTTGATAGGCTGTCACTGGTTGTTTCAATAGGTATTTTGATTGGCTGCCGCGCCTGGTTTGTGAAATGAAGGAATCGTTGTAAAACCTGATTGTACTGGATCCATTTATCGTGATCAGTTAATTTGGACTTTAAAATTTTTGCATTTCGTCATCAAGCTGTGATAATATATTTTTCTCCGCATCATCGCCAGACTTAAGACGTTGGACAAATTCCGGCGATACAATCAACATCTTCCGCTCTTTGTCCATTTTAGTCGAAAAGGAGCTCAGTCGTTTGTTCTGGTAGAGCCGTCGTGAATAAACTAGCTTAAAATCAAGACTTTCATAATAAATATATAAAAAAAAAAATGACAGGTACGGGAATCGAACCCGTATTCTCTCTCGAGATCAGAGCTTAAATCTGACGCCTTAACCATTCGGCCAACCTGCCTCTCTATATAAACGAGCACTCTCTGCATAATTAAGAAAACATATAGTTTAAAAAGCCTTCTGCATGCAATTTCAAACAATATTTCATATAAATTAAGCCATGTACAAATTTCTAAATCGGTTTTGATATATATTTTATCGAAAGACTTGACCCTCAGCTACCGTTTTATTACTATTTGTCGTGATGCGTCATCGCTGAATTTTACAAGTGCCATCCTGCCTGCGATGTGACGCACGCAATGTTTCCATACCTTTTTATTTTAAAATTCTATAAAATCAGAGGTCCAAACTGCTGCCGCATCAGGTAACAGAGTAGAATGTTTAAAACGTGTTAGTGCGGCATCAGTCGGGCCTCTGTTTTTATAGAATTTTAAAATAAAAAGGGGTGGATACATTACGTACGTCACACAGCAGACAGGCTGGCTCTTGTAAAATTCATCGATGACGAATCACGACAAATAGTAATAAAACGGTAGCTGAGGGTCAAGTCTTTCGATAAAATATATATCAAAACCGATTTAGAAATTTGTACATGGCTTAATTTATATGAAATATTGTTTGAAATTGCATGCAGAAGGCTTTTTAAACTATATGTTTTCTTAATTATGCAGAGAGTGCTCGTTTATATAGAGAGGCAGGTTGGCCGAATGGTTAAGGCGTCAGATTTAAGCTCTGATCTCGAGAGAGAATACGGGTTCGATTCCCGTACCTGTCATATTTTTTTTTATATATTTATTATGAAAGTCTTGATTTTAAGCTAGTTTATTCACGACGGCTCTACCAGAACAAACGACTGAGCTCATTTTCGACTAAAATGGACAAAAAGCGGAAGATGTTGATTGTATCGCCGGAATTTGTCCAACGTCTTAAGTCTGGCGATGATGCGGAGAAAAATATATTATCACAGCTTGATGACGAAATGAAAAAGTTTTAAAGTCCAAATTAACTGATCACGATAAATGGATCCAGTACAATCAGGTTTTACAACGATTCCTTCATTTCACAAACCAGGCGCGGCAGCCAATCAAAATACCTATTGAAACAACCAGTGACAGCCTATCAAATGCCGTTATTTTATCTACACTTCCCAAAACTTTTAAGAAAAAAGCTGAAGTTTTCCTACGCATTTTGAGTACCTCAAGCGATGTGAGCTGGGATCACAAGGGCACCGTTACTATAAAGGGTGAAATTTTACCGGCGTCTAACATAGTCGATTTAATTCACGACACTCTGCGGCCTCGAAAAACTATTAATCCACCCGGACGCCTACAGTTTGCTGAGTACATCAAAGACCTTAACGTTGCTAATATGCTGCTAGCTAAACCTAAACAGCAAAAGAAGCCAACCCCGACTGGTACTACAGGAAAAACCGAAATGGAAACTGATAACTGCGAGTCCGATTTAGAATATAAATTAAAAACACCAGCTACTCATCCAAGTCCACATCAAAAAGGTTCAGTTAGAAGAACGCCGATAAGGAAACGCCTCCAAAAAAGGGCCGTTAGAAAAACGCCTCTAAGGCAGATGTCATCAACACCAAAAACGAAGGGAATTCTAGATTGGGTGCATCTTAAACTTTAAAATTACACAATGAAATTCTGATTTTATTACTTGCAGTCTTTTTAATTTGAAATGTCGTGCACCTCAAACTACAGTTTTGTAAATTGCTAGCGAATTTTTAGAAATAAGACATTCTGCTGTACATTTATATTTATATTATTAAGTATTATACGAAATAAGAACAATATATTTGTTTATTACAAAGTGTTTATGTTTTTTATTTCTACTCTGCTTTGTTTTTTTTCTCGAATCTGCAATAATTACAAAGTCTAAAGCTAAAATATTAGTATTTGCAGTTATTTTACAGTTACAAAGTGTAAAATTTCAAAAAATCAATCTACGATTTCATAATAGCGTGATATAATTTAGAAAATTGTGATTTCTTTTAATTTTGTGCGATACATTTTATAAAAAAGTGTAAAACATTTGCAAATTTTTCAACGAAATTGTGTGTTTTATTCAGGTTTATGTTAATTTGTGATCAACATACATATATTTTGTATAATTTCAAGTGTTATGATGGCAGTTTTGTAAAATTTTAAGTGAAATGACGGGGCCAGAACATTTTTTCAACAAAATTAAGTGTTTTTATTCAAATTTATGTTAATTTGTGGACAACATATATATATTTTTCAATGAAATTGCGTGTTTTGGTGGTGTCAGAATATTTTTTTCAACGAATTGCGCGTTTTTATTTAAAAATTATGTTAATTTGTGGTCAACATACATATATTTCCGTCAAAAGTATAAGATTTTTTTGAATTTTGTTTATCGAAATGATTGTGGTAGTAGATTTTTTCAACGAAATTGCTATTTCTTTTAATTTTGAGCGATGCATTTTATAAAAAGTGTAAAACATTTGCAAAATTATGCATAGTTTATGTAACATGATGTCGATTTTTGTGAAAATTTATGTGAGATGGCTTGTAATTGCGTGATTTTTGTTCAATTTTCATCGTGTGTTGAATAAAATATCGTTTTTTGTATAATTTCAAGTGACGTGATGACAGTTTTTGTATAATTTATGTGACATGATGTCGATATTTGCGAAAATTTATGTGAGATGCTGTATGATTGCGTGATTTTATTCAAATTTTTGTTACTTTGGGTGTCAACACATACGTCTTTTCGTAATTTTTGCGTGTTTCTATTCAAATTTATTTTCATTTGTCGTCAGCACAGACGTATTTTCGTAAAATTTTACTATTTTTCAATGAAAGTTGTGAAAAAAATATTGTTTTTGTCGTTTTTACAGAATTTAATGTGACAAGATGCCGATTTTTATAAATTTTCATGGGAGATGCTGTCGATTTTCTAAAATTTTACTAAAATTGCATCAAGTTAGAGAAAAAAGTGTAAAACATTTGCAAAATTATGCATAGTTTATGTAACATGATGTCGATTTTCGTCGTGTATTGAGTAAAAATGTCGTTTTTGTATAATTTCAAGTGACATGATGGCAGTTTTTGTATAATTTATGTGACATGATGTCGATTTTTGTATAAATTTATGTGAGACGGCGTATTTTTTTATCGCTTATTGGATAAAAATGTCGTTTTTTGTATAATTTCAAGTGACATGATGTCAGTTTTTGTAAAATTTTAAGTGAAACAGAACATTTTTCCAACGAAATTGTGTTTTTTTTATTCAAAATTATGTTACTTTGTGGTCAATTGCGTTTTTATTTTCGTCCGTTTGCATTTATACTGGAATTTTTTAAACTAAAATGCAGTTTTTATCGATATAATGACACAATTTCAGACGTTTACTTATAAAATAGGGTTCCGTGGTGAGAAGAAACAGTTTATGCCGAAAGAAGTCGCTGTTTTCGTTAAAATGTTCCAAATACCAATTTACATTAAGTTGTTATATACAAATTGACAGTGAAAAATCTGTACATTTACAATAGCATAGTTTGGTTCTTCCACTTTGTCAAAAGACCCATCTTGTAAACGTACAATAACTAAAAGTTTTACGGCTTTACAATGCGTTGCATTTATTTACTCAACACTTTTCGCGATTTTTTATAGTAATATATTTATGCGGATTTCGCGATTTAAATGAAAAGGGTTAAGGGTTTCTAAAGTAAACATAAAGAACGAGTTGTGTTCTGCGTGTAAATTGTATAAAAAATGACTTTGCTATATAAAATAAAGTAACCAGCCTGTTTTCTATGTACGTAGTTAATTGTTAAGAACCAAATTTTAAAGTCGAGCCAGCAAAAACTGCAACGTGAGTACAGATTTCAGAGAATGACACACAATCGCCGGCTAAATAGAAAGTCTGCCTGAGGCTATAACGTCTTTTGTAATTACGCATAGGTAGCAAACGGGATGGAAAAGAGAACGCTGTAGAAAATCAATGGGGCTGAGTGAGATAGCGTCACTCATATTATAAAATTAAACAAATTAATTACAGCAAAACTAGTTACAAAGTCATTTTTTTAAAATTATTAACAAGTTTCTAAGGCCCTAGACAGAGGCAAAATATCAGCAGCATATAGAAACGCATCTACAACAGATTCAAACTGAAAGCCAATCAACTACAGAAATGTGGAATGCATGCAAAGAGGCCATCACAGCTGCAGCAAAAGAAGTGCTAGGTACTACAAAAAACCAACCCAAGGCAGACTGGTTTGACCAAGAATGTCGCGAAGCGACCGCCAAGAAAAACGAAGCATATAAAGGTATTCAACAGCGCAGAACTAGGGCGGCAGTAGACAAATACAAGGACCTTAGAAGGGAAGAGAAACGTATACATAAACAGAAGAAACGGGAAGCAGAGAACAAATTTCTAGATCAGCTTGAAAACTATCGAAGCCAAAACGAAACCAGAAAATTCTATCAGCGATTAAACGCATCAAGGAAAGTCTTTAAGCCGAGAACTAACATCTGTAAGGACAAAGAAGGAAACTTACTAAGTGATAAAAAAGACATCCTATCAAGATGGGCAGAGTATTTTCAAGAGCTGTTGGCAGGTGAACCAACCGGAAATACAGAGTTTGAGTTCCAAAACAAGGAGCAGCTAGAACCCCCAACAATGGTGGAAGTAGTCGCAGCCATAAAAAGGCTAAACAACAACAAATCCCCTGGTATAGATGGTATCTCCGCAGAACTCTTTAAGCATGGTGGAAATAACCTAGTGGAGTACATGTATAATATAATTTCTAAAATTTGGACCGAGGAAGAAATCCCAGAAGAATGGAGCTTAGGACTCATATGCCCACTCCATAAAAAAGGGGATCAACTAGATTGTAAAAATTATAGGGGAATAACTCTTCTCAACACCTCCTACAAGATACTATCAAACATACTAGATGAGAGACTAAAACCATATTCTGAAGCCTACCTCGGACAATACCAGTCAGGATTCAGACCGAACCGCTCAACTGTAAATCAGATATTCGCCCTACGTCAAATTCTCGAAAAGTCTAGAGAATTTAACATAGATATGTATCATCTCTTCGTCGATTTTAAAGCCGCATATGACAACATACTTAGGCCAAACCTCTTTGAAGCTATGAACGAACAAGGGGTTCCAGAGAAACTAATATGCCTAGTTAAAATGACCATGGCTAAGACCACGTCTGCAGTTAAAATCCAAAGCGACATATCAGAACCATTTGAGATCTGCAAGGGACTACGACAGGGAGACGCACTAGCGTGTCAACTATTTAATATAGCCTTGGAAAAGATCATTAGGGATGCAAACCTTGAAACCAGAGGAACGATCTTTGCTAAGTCAGCACAGATTCTGGCATACGCAGATGATGTTGACATAATAACAAGAACGACTAGAAAGTCTGTAGAAACTGTTTCAGACCTAGCAACTGCAGCAGAAAATATGGGACTACAAATAAATGTAGCAAAAACAAAGTACATGCCAACAACATCACGAACCAGAGCCGGCCATGCAGGACAAAACCTAGTCGCCGATAACAACTTTGAAACAGTCAAGGAATTCATCTATCTAGGCACACAAGTCGACCCAAACAATGACGTCTCGAAGGAAATTAAACGGCGTATATTAATCGCTAATAAATGCTACCATGGCCTGTCCAAGCATCTCTCTAATAAACGACTTACACAAATAACAAAACTGAGAATATACAGGACCCTAATAATCCCTGTGTTAACATACGGATCGGAGACGTGGACCATCTCCAAAGCGGATGAGAACTCCCTACACATCTTTGAACGGAAAGTACTACGTAAAATTTTTGGACCGGTACATGAAAATGGATCATGGAGGCGCAGATATAATTTTGAATTATATAACCTATACAAGAATAAAGTCAATGGAAGAGACATTGTTACGGTTGTCAAACTGAACCGATTGCGCTGGGCAGGACATGTGGTCCGAGCTAATGATATGAACCCTATAAAAAAAGTGTTCAGTACTGAACCGGTAGGGAGTAGAAAACGAGGCAGGCCAAGACTTAGGTGGGTTGACGGTGTAACACAAGATGCAAGAACTATCGGTGCCCCCAACTGGAAAACAAGAGCACAAAATCGACAAGAATGGCGGAAGACGATTGAGAAGGTCGAGGCCCTTACAGGGCTGTAGCACCAGTGATGATGATGATGATGATGATGATGATAGTTTGGTTCTTCCACTTTGTCAAAAGACCCATCTTGTAAACGTACAATAACTAAAAGTTTTACGGCTTTACAATGCGTTGCATTTATTTACTCAACACTTTTCGCGATTTTTTATAGTAATATATTTATGCGGATTTCGCGATTTAAATGAAAAGGGTTAAGGGTTTCTAAAGTAAACATAAAGAACGAGTTGTGTTCTGCGTGTAAATTGTATAAAAAATGACTTCGCTATATAAAATAAAGTAACCAGCCTGTTTTCTATGTACGTAGTTAATTGTTAAGAACCAAATTTTAAAGTCGAGCCAGCAAAAACTGCAACGTGAGTACAGATTTCAGAGAATGACACACAATCGCCGGCTAAATAGAAAGTCTGCCTGAGGCTATAACGTCTTTTGTAATTACGCATAGGTAGCAAACGGGATGGAAAAGAGAACGCTGTAGAAAATCAATGGGGCTGAGTGAGATAGCGTCACTCATATTATAAAATTAAACAAATTAATTACAGCAAAACTAGTTACAAAGTCATTTTTTTAAATTATTAACAAGTTTCTAAGGCCCTAGACGACACAATTCCGTTCTTATATTTTGAATTTCTGAAAAATAGTTTGTTTCAACTCGAACGGTGTGACGGCACAGCTGCGAAATGACGTCTTGTTCAATTCCTATATGTTCAACAGACCTCGATAGCGCAGCGGTAAGGTGCTAAGGCTGCTGCCAAGAAAAGTAGGGTTCGATTCCCACTCGGGTCCGACGCAAATAGCTTTTTTTAAATTCAAATATTTCCGCGAGTGAATGCAAGAGAGAGACAGCAGCTTCGAAGAGCGAGATAGATCTATCAGTTTGAATTTCAAATATTTCCGCGAAAATTCAAAATTAAAAACAACCGCCGTGAGAAGTGCGCGCGCACCAAGATGGCCGACACCCGGGAGATTTAAATTCAAAAAATTGAACTTAGAAAAAAATCTGAAAAAAAATTTAAATTCAAATATTCGCGCCAGAAAACCAAGATGGCCGCCGTGTAATTCCAGAAGCAAATTAAAAATGGCCGCCGCGTAATTTAATCAGTAGCACATATGTAAATTACATATCAAACTTCATATGTGATTAATTAGATCAAACCGCGAAATTAATTAGAGCAAACCGCGAAATTAATCAGGTCAAACCGCGGAATTAATTAGGTCAATCCGCGGATTTAATTCGCGGATTTAATTAGGTCAATCAATTTAATTCGCGGCGTCGCGACGCCTAATTAGGTCAATTAATTTGATATCAAAATCAAAATTTGATTGACAGGTGCGTCGATTAAGGTAGCCGTATACTACTAATAATTTATTTGAGATTTGAATTTGTAGTTGGAAAGTGTGAGCAATGTAATTATCTCCCTACAGAATTTTAATGTTTCCAACAAATTTGTTGAGTAGTAAAATAAAATTTACTACATACGTATTTCGAAATTTGAAGTGGTTACCTGGATTATGAATTAATTAATGAATAGGTGCATATTTTCGTTTAGTACAAGGTCATTATGTTCCCACCGACACAAGTTTTTCTGGATGTTAACTGAAGCTTCGTTTATATAAATATAACTTTATTGCGAGGCGTCCTTTTGTCCCGCGTCCAAATTTACGTGTCCTTTTGTCGTATATTCTTTTTTTTCCTCTATGGCCTGCAGTACTGCGTCTCTCCACTTTCTCCTTGGTCTTTCTTCCCTTTTCCTTCCGGTATTGCCTCTTCTACTGTCCTTGACTCGTCCATACGCTTTAGATAGCTTAGTCATTGTAACCTTTTTGATGTCACTATTGTATTTACTGTTGGTACATTATTCAGTTCGTAAACTTGGTTGCTTGTGAGTCTTTCCCATCCTTCATTGATTTTTCTCCATCTAAAAATTCTGCCTCAAATTTTCCTTTCCCATGTTCCAATTTTAGTTATCCCTAAGAACTAAGTAGATACCTCTTTGGCTTAAGGCTCTTGATAACTTCGCTCAAATAACATGTTGCTCTACAAGTACGTAGGTAGAAGCATTCTTGGAAGTAATATTAATTAAAACATTAAGAATAATAAATTTAGTTACTTACTCATTCTATACAATTCATAAATTACATTTTTAATAACAAAGCGTTAAGGAACAACATCCAGTATCGGCTTTCTATTGGAGTTTTTCCGCTTTGGGAAGCAGATGGGCTCCTTGCTCTTCATCGTCTATTTCACTGCACTTACAGTGCTGAAGCTTGAACACAATGCATTATCAACTCGTTATAGATATTAACCATGCAAGTTTGATTATGAGCATCTTAAAGAAACTCGTTTGATTGCAGCAGAAGATGGTCATAATCAAACGTGTATTGTTCAGTATTTTAACTTCATCAGTAAATTTTGGTTTAATCTTAATTTTGTAAAAAAGAGAGGGGTAATGGATATTACCGCAGTGAGTACGGTAATAAAGCTCTTAACGATACTGAAATTCATTTGGTAAATAGTCTATAACAACACCGATGAAGATAATAATAATTAATAAAACTGTAAAAATACAACAACATTCACATATGTTAATTATCTCCCGTACAGCTGTTACTAGGAGCAAAGGACCTCCGTCGTTACGTTAACCTCTGTAACTCGGTTTTCGTTTCAAGTATTCCAACGAAAAATAACCTCATCTTGATACGTACTACGTGCCGCATCTCAGCGACCTGCGAGTGATCGAAATTCTGTAAATAATACGTCATTCAGAACCATAAGCAAGGCAGATTGTACTGATTGACCCAAGTGAGGCTCGCGGCTGCTTGTTGATGTTATTAACACATTCCCAGTCGACCGGTTAAATTTATGAGGCTGTTCCTATTAAAGATAACGCTCTGCTCAGTATGAGATTTGCCGAAGCTGTGTTGGTATTAATTTATAACGGCCTAAATTTTTGCTTCAAAACGCGGTTGATTATACCTAATAAGGGATAAACAGAAAGCGAAATAAGATTTTCCAATATCGTAACAGATTTATATTTAACTTTTAATAACGGAGCAGTCGATGCCCATCCGTCGTCATATGACATGAACGTGGGACAAGAAGTGGATTTCGATGTTTAAAATTTTAAGTGTGCGTCCTTAGAACCGCGGAAGGCTGAACGTAGATAAATTATGGATTCTAAAATATACCGGTATGATGTGCAAGCGAAAAGGGAAGGGTGGTTACTAGAGAATTGTAGGAACTAAAAATAGATTCAATGGATACCGCATATTTATAATTTCTTTATGATTAGTATATAGCTATTCTCAATGGTTTAAACTCCTTAGAAATCTAATAAAAATAATTTATACAATTATTATAATTAACGATTAACTGAGTTCCTCTGCTATCTGCAAGTTACGGTGCCGATGCAGATGACGGAGAACCGCCAACCAGCAAACCGCCAACCGGCGAAATCGAAACGAATCGAGAGCCAAAATTTATTCGAATGATTATTCAAATAATCATTCGGTTATTAATATCATTCGAATGCAAATAATTCGGTTATGAAAATTGTCCGGTTATGCCCATCACTAGGCAAAACAAGAACACAACTAATAAGCCATAAATAATTCAGAGATCGCCAAATACGTTGTAAACATAGCGACAGATGACAGATGAGGATAAAAATACGCTTGAATACGCCGTCGTTTTAAAAGCGAGATACATTTGGTACCGAATTATACCAACTCATAAACAATAAATATAAAGTTAATTGGTAATTCGCTCGCTATTAGTGCATATCCAACGCCAAAATACTTATTTTCACCTATTTCACTCTACTTTTAAGACTTTCTGCAAAGTGATTGATTTTGAGCATATTATTTAGAAAAAGTATATTTTTTTATGTTTTTGATGTTGGTCCGGGGAATCCCTTCAAAATGGAATTGATGACGCACATTGGCTGATGTGCCACCAGTGCCGGTTTAAGGTACTTTAGCGCCCGGTGCTACTTCTGCCCGCCGCCCATACCTATGTTTTTGCAAATTAGTAATTTAAACAATCTGAACTAGAATTTGTATATTATGTTAAAAAAATAATTCCGAAATCCAAAACTATTTATTATAGATAACTTTACAGAATACATACATCAATAAAAAATAAAATAATCAAAACTATTAATGTGCACACTCAAACCAAAAAGCTAATATTTGGTTTTTAATTACAAGAATAAAGTAAGAGAAAAAAAATAACATTCTTAAACATTAGGTTGCCATTCCTGTTTTTTATAATATCCTAATATCACTAATATACTAGGAATATTTTAAGTTTAAAACTAATAACGCAATCCTATTGTTCGTTGTCCTAGCAATGGGTTTACTCTTCTCTTTCGTCTAACTCATTGATAGTCGAGTCGGCCGTTTATGGTTGCATTGTCCAGCAGGGTTGACTTTTCCTTTCACCTGGTCTATTGTTAGTCGAGACAAATGCTTGTCCGATTATTGCCCCTGTTCCGTGATGCAAAAGAGTACTTACGCAACTCTATCTTTTGTTGGCCAATATTCCTTCGCCGGCGGTATGAATGATGCTGTGCTAGAAATTGCATCGTGACGTTGGGAAAGCTAGTTTGCATTCCTACTCGACGACACAATTCAAACATTACAGATCGTTCTTAACCGCACGCGCACAATTAACCCTTTCTCTAGAACTGTCACATCCCAAAATTCACTTTTATGAGCTCATTTAGTAACGTACTATACACTTAGATTTTACATTTCTTGGTTCATGGCAACTGCACGAAAGACGTTTTCATGCCGTTCGACACAGCTGCACTACATCTTTATCATTTATTTTTTTAATTTAAACAAAAATTTAAACAAATCTGAACATGTTTTGTATACTTCTGATCTACGATTAATTTCAGACTGAAGATTATCAAGAATTGGAAGGTAACCATGTGTTCTTATTTTCCCTCTAGGTTTTACTCTTAAAATAACTTCTGTATTTGGTTCCCCTGTGTGGCTATTTCTTTTAGTGCTTCGCCCTTCCATGCAGCTTTTGTTGCCTGTTAATGCTATTGACCAAACTCATTTCGGCGATATTGAAAGTACTGGGCCAATGAAGATAAAAGGTTGGATGTGGTACTCATATCTATATTCTCTTGTTGAAGGACCTTATTTACATCATTAGTTCTGTGCAAAGTGTTCAATCAAAATGTTGAAGGAATGCCATTTTCAAGAAGATTTAATTTCTCGGCAAAAGAAGCCGCTTCAACCCACACAACACCTTTTTCTTCTCTATCTTGAGATATTTGTTGAAACATCCTTTTATTAAAGCGTGTTTTAAGGCTTCAGTGGTATCAACTCTCTTAAGTAAAGGAGTCTCATTCTCCGAATCTTTTATATGTAGCCGGAACGGGCTATTTTAAATTAATTTACAATGATTAAAATGCTGGCTACAATTGCCGGAATGACATCGGCCCCGGGCAGCTCAGAAAAACCAAAGTACCAAATTTTATAAGCGTATAATATGTTTAGCTAGATGGGAATCGTGCCGTCTCAGTCTCTTTTGGACCAGTCTAGGTATGGAACAGGTCTAATGTTCTGTAAGCAATTTTTCGGGTCTGGAGGCAAAAACTTGGCAGACGTTAGCAGAATCTACCTAATGGCGGCATATAAACATCAAATTAGATTTTAAACTTTTGCGTAGACGAACTTGCGGGCAATATCATATTAAATTACATGCATACCTGGTACAACTAGTGTTTATCGCGGCCTGCAGTTATACTGTGGCGGGATTACTGGCGTTCGGCGGGCTCATCTGGTTTTACCTTAGTTAGAAACTTCGCACCTCCAGGTGAGTGGATTACGATTGAATACCAGCTGGCCTTTGCTGGCGATGATCCCCTTCAAGTTGCGCCCTTAGCAAGTGATCGTAATTATGGACGCCGGCCTCTGATGCTAGGTGCTGGACCTCCTAGTGTGCGTTCTCAGCTTCGATGGTGTTGAGCCGTTCTGAGCGCAATTAATGCGTTTAATTACGTCGGTTTCGTTGTCCTGGTGCGGGGAAATTGGCTCACGGACGGGATCGTCGCCGGCGAGCTCGGTTTAATCTTCCTGGTAGCCAGCTACTGGGAATCGTCGTCTGCGAGCTCGTTTTAGCTCTCCTATTAACTAGGTACTGGGAATCGTCGTACGGCCTAGGTGATCCTTCTGGGTGACTAGGTGCTGGGAAGCGTTACCGACGAGTCTGGAATGACCCTCCTAGTAACCAGATGCTGGACAGCTGGCAGGAGTCTCCTCGATGAGTCTAGAGACCCTCCTTTCTCGTACCCATCCTATAATTTCTATTCTTGGCTGAAGACGGAAGCAAGGTCTTTATAGTAGCCCCGCCCCCAGTTGGGGGAATTGAAATTACCTGGAACCTTTACCTTTTTTCGTTTTTATCAAACCTGTGTGACTTTGTGTGCCTCGCTTGGACTTGTCTAACTCGCTTAGGCTCGTCAGTCAAACGCGTCCGGTCTCGCCACACAAACTATCACTTTTACTCGTAATTAACATAATATACTATTATATCCGGCCTGCTTAGGTCTGTCAGACGTCAGGAAATAGCCGGACATGATAATATGCTTACTAATATGCTTACTTCGTCGTCTTGCCAACTTTATTAAAGTGTGAGTGTGAGTAATACAAATATCGTATGTGACCGCTAGAGTTATACTAGCGCGCTCCGCGCGCCGCCCTAGACGAATTTACCGCCCGGTTCTACAGCACCCAATAGCACCCATGTAAAACCGGCACTGTGTGCCACTAGTATTGTTTGCTAAAACAACTTTACAACTTTTCATTTTGCACTTTGCAATTTTCGATCAAATTCTGCTACAGAAACAACTTTAAAATAGTTGAAAATTAAAGCTTCATCAAGAGTACGCAAAGTGGAAGTGAAAAGTTGAAAACTAGTAAAGTTATATTTTATGAAACACAATTTTTTAAATTTTTAGAATGTTTTATGTTGAAGCGAGAACTAGGTTGTCCAATAATTATGAATTTAGAATTTTTGTTTCTGGTAGTTATAAGGATAACAAGCACGTCAATTTTTTTAAGTATTGATGAAGATGAGGCGCTTATTTTTTTTTCTTCTTTATTAAGCTCCATTAAAGTAATCTGAATACAATGATCGCAGTACCTTTAAAGCAGGCGTTGCTGTATGACCATTGGACCAACGAGTCAAGCATAGTTTCTTCAGTGATCAGGCTACAGAGCTAATTTATTTTTGTGGGTTTTAGTTAAAAGTCGGACGAGGGCCTAGAAAAGTCTCCTAAAGCTTAGGAACCGGCTGTCGTGACTCCTCGGCAGTTACGCCACTGGGCTACCCTTTTTTCACTAGTAGAAGTCACAGTAATTTACAAACGCATCAATTTTAAAAACTATATTATGCATTAGTAAGTCTATTAAACATTATTGACAAATGGTTTGAACACAACACAACGGTTTCAAGTACGGACAATAAGTACGATTTTTAACAGGAATGAATTGGTTTGATATTTTCTATGATTGGTCTAATACATACGGTTGGTTAAAACAGATGAGAAGACACGATTTATGGATGGGGTAAGGGGGTACTCTTCACGCACGTTATTATAAATTACGTTCACATACAGATTTTACGTTAAAACACTATAGATTTATGTTATCGAAATAACCCAGCAAATATTTGTTACGGTCTACTTCAAATTGTTTTGGCATATTTCTTTAATCTTGCTTTCATAATTTTTATTTCCACAATTAGTTTCCTTTGTTGCAGTATCTGAAGCTAATTACGATATGTTTGTACAGATTTTTTTTAGATAAAATTATAGTATAATAGAAAATATGGCAACTAACGTTAGCATGATGATTTTATAGAGTGTTTATTTTGGAATTTAGAACAAGTATCCTACATGTTTTAAACTACTAATAAGTAGGTTTGTCATAGCATTGCATTGCATAAAGTTTGTTACTATGGTTTTCCCGTAATACTTTGACTTGAATGTTGTGTACTATGAAATTGGCACAGATTGAAATGGCAGCACGGTGTATTTTTATATAACCACAAAAATGTTAATATTAAGAAGGCGGGTAGTAGTGGGAAAGGGCTAGATTTACATTAAGCAACTCCTCAGTTCGAATCCCTAGAGGGCCGGAATATTTCACAGTTGGGCACCTAAAAGATAAATTAACAAGGTCAAAACATCATCAAGTCATTCATCTCACACAATGGTTGCTGCGCAAGCCCCAAAGGCTCCAACTTTGTAACCCGCATCCGGGGTAAGTTGAGCATTAGCCGCTAGATGCAAGAGCATAAAGCACCAGCCTCCACAACGCAAAGTAAATGAGGTTACCGACAATACATACAAATATGTTAGCTATACTTAAACATAATATTAATTGAAACTAAATAGAAAATATAGCAGCACTCTCTGCAGTAAATGTAGGGGGAAAATTAAACCTCACTTTCATGTATTTCTAATTATTTAGCATTTTAGTCTTTTTCAGTATGGTAAAATCAAAGTGAGCTGTCCCGCAAATCTAGTATGATACATATATTCGATAAAAAGCATGCAAATTCATAAACTACAACTTTATATCTTTAAATAAATTATTTATTACAAAAGAGAGCGCAACATTTTGTTGTTAACAAGTTTCAGCCTTTTATTTGGGTATACATATTAGTAGATCTACCTTCTGCATGAAAACTGGCAAATTATTATTGCATTCTTATTGAATTAATTACCACAGCTTATTTTACAATTTACTACCATTTACTTAAGTACTACAATATATCATTGTCACAAAATTATGTATAAATAAGAGAAGTAAAAGAAAATTACATATAAAAATGCGGTACAACTCATTTAACGTTTTTCTGTAAGAAAGGTTATGATTAAATATTTTCTGCAAACTAAAATGCAGAACTTAACTATTTAATAAACTGCGATTAACAACCTTCACGAATTTGAGGTATTACATTTAATGAATTTTCATTGTTTGCACGAGCTGGATTAAATTGTATTACTACAGTGAAACAGCTACTGAGATTATAAACGACAAACTTTTATTAAACTTGTGCCCTGAATTAATATTCGTTTGAATCTATAAAACCTTTTAAACAAGTTTTCTTAATTTCGTATGCAGAATATTTAAGCGAATTTCGTATTTTAGCATTATCTACTACCAGTTTTGTTTAAATAAAATATGGTACATTACAAGAACAACCCAAGTTCTAAACATAGGCATATAATATATTAGCAAGACAGCCAATCTTCTTTATTGACACCCAGATCTCCAGACGTGCTGTGGCACTTGGAAGGGAACCACTTCGTATTTTACATCAAACTTTTTATTTCTAGCTTTTATTGATATACGAAATGAAATGGTTCGGTTACTCCATTTGTGCTGTACATGAGGTGGTTCTTTATGCAAAACAACCGTGGCTTTGTGATTTCGTTACCGTAATAAAATGAAAACAGTAAAATATTTTCTGTACAAAGTGTTGGATATGAAACTTAGAGATTTACTAGTTGAATTTTTTGCAACCACAGATAGTAATTTGTTTTATTTTGTGGGTAAGTTGTAATTATCAACGCCTTAAATTGTATAATAAGTATACATATTGTTATGATACATAAAGGGCTGTCTAAAATCAAAGTCATCAATTGAATATGAATTATGATGTGAGTTAAAATGATATAAAATGCATTTGAGCATTCTACAGTGGTTTAAAATAATTATAATATTATTACAAGCATATGGTACGTGTGACGACTATTATTTCTATTAAAAGTAATATAAAAGTAGGTAGATTTCAAATAAGATAATATTGTAGATGGCAGGAATAATGGTATCATAGGATATTAAAAATTTTGTTACAAACAGATTACATAATAACAAATTTATGAAGAACAAGATGTAATTATTTTTTGTGTGAATAAAAAATAGAAACTTAAACCCTATTACGTAAAATAATTTGGAAAAAGTAAAGGGGATACAAACAAATTTATGAGGTGTTAATTAATACAAGAAATATATTGGTGAAATGAAGAGGAAGTTATAATTATTATTGGAAGGTGAATGAATTAGATACAAGCAAGTAAAAGTAATTAGAATAGAAGTGGATTTGGATAGAGTTATTTATTACGTTATTACAAGTGATAAGAAGTGACATTATAAACAATTATGCATTACGAACTACAATAGTGGAATACAAATGGACGTGAGTGGCTGCCTGCGAGGGATTGCAGAGGTGTTATAAGTTGTGAAGAAATCTGTTGGTTACTGTCGACAGATACAACTAAAGTGGACCTATAAAAGAGATACATTAATCGAGGATTGGATAGGATACCAAACTTACCGTGAACCAGTTGGAGTAGAGTAGAAAGATCGTCAGGAATAGCGGACTTGCCGTGACCAGTAGGAGCAGATAGGACTCTGGAAGGTGACAGGAGTTTTGCTGAGGAGAAGCGATACCTTTGGTGTTAGCAGCCAGGGATTTGACGGGTTGTCATTTGCCTTGTCATAGGACATTACGTCATTGCAGGGATAGCTGTAGGATCCTGACAGTGAAATCAAGGTATAGTCTATTTTTTTGCTTTATGATTCAGAGCAGGCTTTGCATTTATATTATTTTAGCAGTGTACAACAGTTTAGTTACAAAATATAACTAATGTCAAAATCCAGGTCGCCGGTATTGTCAAGTTGACATTCAGCAAATCTTAATAAAATGCCACGAAAAAGCAGTATAAGGTAATAGTAAAACCAAAAAGGCTATAAAACGCCGTTCTACTAATATAAATGATATCAATGGTAACTTAAGTAAAACAGCCATCATTAAAAGAATTGGTCAAATCTTCGATGTAAGTATTAAGAATTAAACAGATATAACATTTCTAACAATTTCTTATAATGCTAGCTTTCGAATGCTACACAGAAATCGAAACGAAGTAAAATCACAACTCCTGCAATAAACGAATGATAATATGAATAAAGAAAAGGAATTTCTAACTTGGGAGGAACAGAGTTTCAGGGAAGATAAACAAGAAGAAAATTTGGAATTTTTTACTTTCGATAAACCACCCAATTTCTCGTCCAATAAACTACAAATACAGGAAATGTTAATTAAAAGTGACGTACAATTTGATGACAAAATAATAAAGCGACAATTATGGGAGTTTAATTTTACTTTACATATTGACCAAAAGCAATACTAATTGACAAAAAACCACATGGGCATGAAGTTCTTAGATTACCTCCATACCACTGTCCAATTAAATTGGCATGGAGTTTATGTAAGAACTATTCTAATAAGGACCTAAATTCTCAGCCTCCCTCAAAAGACATAATTGCTAATTTATGGCTTAAATCTCTACCACTGTGTACAGCAAACATATGGAAAAAAACGTTGAACACTGTGAACTACTAATATAAAGTGACTGGGCAAAGCACATTGTTAAATTGGTGTGGATGATATACCTCCTGTTATTATTAGGTTGGAAGAATCTGATACAGAATCGGAAGACGAGTTGTATTCCTCTTCTGAATCAGATTCTGGATGATTATCCTGAAGTGTATCCATCTAAATTCTGGTAAATTATATCTCTGAAAATGGTTCTACCAGAGTATTTTGTATTATCTCTTTATTTTGAAATGCCTGTTATATGTGTAGCATAAATAATAACTTATACAACACAGTTCTACAAACAAAAATCATCAGCAAATTATTAATAATATATTTATTTTTACATTAGTACATAAAAAATAGATGTCTAGAAATTTTATGACGCTTAAATAAACGTACTTAAAATAAAGCAATACCTTATTTAATGTCAATGGTTCAGTAATTTTACCTCTTAGTAAGTATAATAGTGCTTATAAGTTAACACATTGACAGTTCTAATGGTTTTTGACATAACTAGTGTTTTTTCCTTTGTCACTAACTACCTACACTGTTACACAAATGCAAATGCAAAGCCTGCTCTGAATCATAAAGCAAAAAAACAGACTATAGTGTTTCGTTTTTGAAGGAACATTGGAGTGGCATAAGTAGAAGTTTATCCAGGTGGGTTAATACTCGTAGTATCAAATTGAAGCTATATAAAAGAAAAGAGCTTTCCAAAAGCCTGTGATGGTAGCGAATAACAAATGATTTACATGTTTTCATACTGTCTAGTGTGTTAAAAATTGGTCAAATGGGGGAAAAGCTGTTGGAATAAAGGACATTTCTCTTCTACCTTTCATGTTGTTCTATCCGAATCTGAAGACAAAGTTTGAATTCCGAATAAGCAATAGATACATCGAACACAAAAGCATAGGACAAACAATTAACGAATTCAGAAATGACTCAATTTAAGGAGTTCGTGAACATAATGGCACATTTAAATAAAATACTTCATACTTGACATAAAATCTGTGTAGTTTATTTTCTACGGCCTAGTTAAATGGAATAGTAGGAAATATTGTGGCTACAATTTTTGTTACACTCCTAACCCAGCCGTACAGAGCGTACAGACACATTAAAAACCATTTGTAATTTTATAGAATAAAATTGAATGGTAAAACAAGATCCATTCAATTAGCTACTTCAAAACAATGCTCTACAAATCTATGTACGTAATTAACAAATACGTAGTTCATTTGGTTGAAAATCGATTTATTACAAGGACAGTTCTGTACAGATATAATATAACGTATGAGGAATCATTGTTGGGTACTCGTCTTCATTGATACTGAAATTTCAAATATGAGAAATAAAACTTAAATTAACCCATGATTATATCATGAATTAACCTAAGTACTATAAAAAAGTAACTAATGTGTATATCAGTGTAACCATTCAGCCTGCTGGCTATCTGTAAGAAACTAATGAACTTAATGGCACATATAAACTTCGGAAATTATACATTTGCTTCGTATTTGAGTAGCTAATTTTGATTAAGTGATTCCTTGGGTCACCTTTTCCGTATAATTTATTTAAATTTTCACAACGCATTCCTTACAAATAATCAGTACTATTTATCGTATAGGTATATATATTGTAATGATATGAATACAGGGTTATAAAAATCAATTTTAAAATAGATTTAAGGGATTACCATAGTTGAATATTATAGGGATCAATTCGAATATGAATTGGGAATATGAATAATGGGTATGTAATTAGAAAAGAAAAAAAATATATAATAGATATAATAAATTATTGCACATAGTAGGTAGAATTCAAAAAATAAAGATATAGTGTGTTGGAAGAAGAAAATATTATATCGTTAAGGGCTTTGTTTTCATTACTATTTTCTGTGAAAACCCTTCTAAAATGTTTTATCGAATTTATTCCAAACTGTACGACCTCAGTGTATGTCTATCTATGGAGAACAAAAAGTGCCTCAAAACACAAAAGTTATGTGACACTTGTAAGCGCCCCTTATGCAATGAACAAGAAATAGTTATAAACAAATGTCAACAATGTAATTGAACTTATTATATGTGTGGTTCTAATATATTTGGGTATTCATTTTTGTAGTTTTATTATACGGTTACCCAGGTACCATGGGTATAGACTTAAAGATGTTTTAACTTTACACTAAAATTTTAAATAACGTAATTGATATTTTTGAAAGATAATAGTGCAAATCGAATGTACTGGAACTATTTGAGGATAAACTAAACGATAGCTGCAAAATTTTAATGAGAAATGTAAAATTAATTACAAAAACTTTCAAATGAGTACCCAGGTACCCGGGTATAGACACAAGGTTAAATTACCGTCCTAAAGTTAAAAACTCCTATCAATTTTGAATTCTTTTTCAAACTTCAAGCTCTGAAACAGGCAAAGTTTGGAGTACAATACATGTAAAAGTACTATTTCTTACATTATTATGGTCGCACAACTTGGCTGGCTACTCGTGGAAACTTCGTGGGCGTGTTCTCACCAGTTGCACATATTGCTATTTCTGAAATTATTTTTAAAATATCCCTTCTAAAATTTAATTCAACAATAATCCTTTATTTGTTTAAATTTAACCAAGCAAGTGCTGCTATCAAAAATTATCACTTATAATACCATGAGTAGTCAAAAGTTTTGTCGACTATTTTTGCGGTGGTGTCACGAATGTCCATTGCGCTTTGGTACGATTAGGACCAGTGCGCTAGCACGAGTCCTAATCCCAAGCGCAATGGATATGAGTAGTGATATCACCGCAAAAATAATCTACTTAACTTTGACTAAGAATGGTATTCGAGGGACTATTTAATTTTGGTAAAATTATGTCAGTGAACACTTTCACATCTGAATTTGTAAAATTTTTGCTCGTTTCTTTGCGTCTATTGCGAATGCATTGACAGTTGTCATAAAGAAAAGCTCTGCACACAATGACACACACTGATACCAACAAATACAAACTACCAACTGTGTAGCTCTCCGTTGCACTACTTTTGCATTGTGTTCACTGGTGAAAAACGCTGGATTTTAGCAACACTACACGGTTACCTACCGAGAACCTTTCTACCCAACGGATAGCGTGGTGAAACGCGAGAGGTCTATCAGACAGTTAGTGAAGACCCGATAACTTACCGCTTCGGCAATTACCGGGCCGACAGAGAATTTGTGGTGAAAGGCGCCCTCAGAACTTCCCATAGTATATTGGTAGAGATCGAATCATATGCTTTATTTAAGTCCACAAATAACAAGTGTGTAGTCTGGTTGGTAGCGACTTTTTTCTCTATTATCTGCTTCGTAGTAAATACGTTATCCGAACAAGATCTACCAGCTCTAAATCCACTCTGTTCTTCCTCATCATGTATTCATTTTCTATAAAATCTCTCACAATTCGACCATACATATAGTCGGCTCATCATGCTAGTTACTGATATCCCCCTATAATTGCCACAATCTTATTTGTTTCCTTTTTTGTGTATTGAGGATATGTATGCCACTTTCCATGTTTCTGGTACCTCCTGTCCATTTATACATTCTTCAAATATTTGTGTTAGGATTCTATATAGTTTTCGAGTACCACTTTTCAGTAAGTCAGCATAAATTCCCTCGGGACCGCAAGACCTTCCATTCTTTAATCTGATTATTGCTCGTATCGCAGTGTCCTCTCTAGTTTCTATTCTTTCGCCTTCAATGTTGACTGTAGTTCTTGTATCATTGTCCTTTAAGAATTGCGGTCTTGTCTCTGTTAACAGCTCTTGATAGTGCTTTATCCAAGTTTCCTCTGAAATTGTATTTATAATTGTAGTTTCCTTTTCTGTAGTTTTTACATTCGTTTTAAATTTCCACACTTCCGTGCATTTCCTTCCACCTATAGGTATACGTACTCATTTCTTGACGTTTAACCTCAAAATGTCAAATTAAACACTTTCGTGAGCCTCCTGTACTTAACAGCTGATTCTTACAAAGTTTCAGAAAGAAATTCTATGGAGTTTTAATTTTATTCAACATAAAGCAAAATTCCATGTCTACCTACCGGGAAAATAACTACTGCACGGTATATAGTTATAACAAAATTGACACAAAATTAAACGGCAAGTTTTACATTTAAGACATGTATTTGTTAAACATTTTATTTCTCTCGTTATTTCATAGCTTAACATTTAAACTTCGTATTCTTTCAAATATAGTTCTGCCAAATGGAAATGATTGTGAACGCCAAATACAGCTACGTTCTTTCTATTGGAAATGGTATGCCAATCAAACCCTCGATTTCAAATTAATTTTTCCTTCTAAAACACCTTAAGATAACGACCAAGTGATTTTCTTCGCCAAATTTAATATATTAGAAATTCGTTCAGATAGAATTTTGATAGTTTATACTTTCCGTGTGATAATATTTACACGGCTAAACGAATATTTAAAGAAAAATTTATCTAAAATACATTGCAAATTTCATAACCATTCTCAGGAATTTATTGCTCAGACGTCTATATGGCTCTCTAAATTGTCGTAAACTGCATGCAATTTTTATTTTCTCAGGAAATATGCATTTGTTCTGTAATGTGACGAGAAAACTATTCAACCGTGACATACACATAAAAAGCAGATCGCATGCGAGAAATTTAATGCACTTTCAATGCAATTGATTCTTACATCTGCAGATTTCGAACTTTGTTCAATAAACATCCTGATTTTAGTAGGTATAGGGAAACTGTCGTAAACGGAAAGTGGGATATCAAAATATTTTTTAATACAGTTCCTACAAGTACGGTCTGTAATAATTTGGGGAATGATACGGCTTAAAGTAATAACGATCGGATTTCTGCTGATGACAGAACATCGTTTTACGAACAATAAAAATATGAACCTGGTTCTGCCGCTTTCCGATGGCTTTACATCAAAACGGCTTTTTCGTAATTAAAACTTATTGATGAATTATTGCGTAGTCAGGCGGTACTGGAAATTTGTCTTTTACCTAATAATTAATTGCTCTTTTATATATTTCTACATACTCTAACCTTTACCCTTCAATTAAAATAATTAATAGTTCCATAAGTACAATTTCTGGAATTACAATACCGTGTTACCTAATCAGATGGAGTTTCAACCGCCAAAAATGTATACAAATGCAACAGTTAGGGTTAGACCAAATAGCTGCATAATTTTATGTGCTGTAAAAGTCAACAGTTTAGACAAATTTTATATGAGCTTGTATGTACTATTGGTAGGTACCACAAAAAAGTAGGACAGATAGCCATGCATTTTTAATATGTTAGTTGATTAAATGACCGTAACTGTCATATGTCAGGTTAGAAGCATTCACATGTCATACCAAATTTTAATATTAAAAGCTACAATATAATAGTAATTTACGATTCAAGTAACGTTATCAAGCTTTTTACATTACGAGAGAATAGTTTGAATGAACGAGCGACGTTAGGAGCGAGTTCTTTAAAATTCTCGAGTGACATTTAAATGACAACGGCTGTCAAGACTAATTCGTGTTCAGAAATTATTTTTTAGATGCAGTATCAGTAGGACAAGGACCTACTGTTTTGAATGTAATATAAATATGAATGGAGTAATCTATTATTTAGTGTCGTGTAAGTACCTTAGATATCTATAGTTTTAATATTTTTCTTGAGGGAGGTGTGGAACTCCAAGAATTCGTAGTTGAAGACGGATTCATATTTTCAAGCAGGTATTTTTCTCATAGCTCACACATTTGCTCTAAAATAGCACATGATATGCAGATAATCGCATTTCTTACAAACTTGGAAGATGTTCTAGGTGGTAATAGTAATGAAGTATTTTATTCTGTATGTTGTTGCAAGGTTCTAAGTTTATGTGTAATTTATTGTAAAAAAATTCAAATAACACATTTAAAAGTTATTTGTTTTATTAGATATCTTTCTGTAAATGTAGTAATTAAAAATGTACTAAAGGAAGTGAAATGTGATTTTATAGGCTTCATCCAGAAAAAGTTACTCGGAAACACCTTTCTTGAAAGCTACAACTAACAATTCTTTCCCGTTGTTAATGGATACCTATTTAAATGAAAATAGAAATCGCTAAAAAGGTACGTTGTTTGCAGCACCAGTACGATAATTTAAATTTAGCTTTTACACCATTTCCTTCGTAAAACTTAGTTGGAGGTAAATTCATGATAAAATCTTCCCCAATTCGTATATTTGCACGTTGTAAAACCGCTTTCTATTTTAACAATACCAAACGAAATCATAAGCAATAATAACGTATAAATTAATCAGAAAACTATACTGTGAATGTAAATAATGTAAATGAAGAAATACACGAAAGAACTAGCAGGAAACTGATAAAAAACACAATAGAAAATCAAATTAAAAAATTCACGGGAGGGTTATATTATTCTTGTAAAATTTTAAGAAACGTCGTAAAATTTAATCAGATATTTGCATTGTAGTCAACGTAGTAACTGATATTACATTGCAAATTTGAAATTCCCGCTCGTGGGTATACAGCGCTCTGCGGAGAATCGCGAAACTTCACATATGCCCAGGCCGCATACAGTGACGTTTGTCAAATAATTCAGCAGGTCGTGATTTTGATTATACCACTCCCTCTAACATCAACCAATGAAAAACGGCAAAATGCATAGTTACGCATGTACTAACTTTTGATAATGTACATAGCAACTGACAATCACATACCTTCCTGATTAATAGGTGATAATCACACGGCTTCACAAACATCACGTTACCTGCTGTCAGTACAATTGTCATAAAAACCACATTAACTGTACTTTTAATATTTAAAATACACTATTCAAACGTTGTTTATTGACTCGTGATATAATCTAGCCGAATGCAACTCGTTGTTTTAGGCAATCACGCTCCTCCTTCGGACTGGCGTAATTGCCAAACAATATATCTCATGTAAACAGAAATGATTATTTGATAATCAAGAACCCACTGGTTGCATTATATATGATTATACAACTCATTATAAATTTGGCCGATAGTAATTGAGAATTTTACTTAGTTACAGGGTATAGATAAACGGAAATACCCTTGACGACGTGGTATAATCACTTCGGTATTTCGGTGGGTCCAACAAAGCAAAAATAATGGATAATAATAATCTAGAGCCATGATGTAATAACTGTCTATTGCAAATTCGGGGTTAGCAAGTTAGGTTTTGCGTCAGTTTTGACACAAACTGACGCAAAACCTAACCTAATAACGTCGAATTTGACATAGACTAACAGTGCCACCAACATAAACAGTGCCACTAACACAAACACTGCCAACCTAAGCAATAACATAATTTATTATTATCGGTCTATTCATTATATAATCGTAACGAATACCACTCGAGCAATCGAAAATAATGATTATTTTTCACTCGTAACTCGACGTAATCCTTAAAATACCACTCGAGCTGCGCTCTCGTGGTTTTTCTCAGATTACGTCTCGTTACTCGGAAAATAATCGATCATTTTCGATGCTCTTGTGATATTATAACTGACTACCTATATAACAAATAAAATCAGATGCTAATTCAAATAAATCATATTAATATTTAAAATGTATATTTCCATAAAGAACATCTACGGGGCTATTATATAAATAGAATCATTTTGTACTACTACAGTATTGTTTGAATTTATGTGAGTGGTAAAATATAATTTTATTTACGGCTTATTAATTACAAATTACTCAAAATATTGTTGATCACAACTTTTAGAGGAGATTCCCAGTAAATTTAAAATGCTATGTTCATATGGTCAAACTTCCTAGATATTTATACACATCGTAGTAACATGGAATCCACTTCTTTCAAAATAAGACATTATGTAGTGCTTTTCATCTATATCTTCTTGTTTTTAAGAACCTAACCGGTATCGAGAATCAACTCTCAATCTTTAGCTCAGCTGTCAGAACGCGTAAACACGAACCTGCAGAGTCCGGCCATAAACAATTTTACCAGATTAGATGTTGCTACGATAATAATGATAATAAATCAGGTAAAGGAAGAATATTAAAACCTACATGATTTTTTTATGAAAGCTTAAAATTTTAACTGCTAAGCATAGAGCAAGAAAAAAAAACGATATGACCACAGCCTGTGAGCTCGACAAGTGAGTAAAAAATGTTTAATATTCATATAGCTGCATTGTAACAACTGCGTGGAAAACGTATATCTATAACGTTCATGAAAAGTTTCACTTTATGTAACAACGGAAACCAACTCCTACTAACTAACTTTCTGTAGAATCTGTAAATTGCTAGTCAGAATTTGTTTAACACTTAGAATTTTATGAAAGCTTAGAGAGAATATATAACATGGTCGTAAAAAAAGTCAAGAAAAGGTGACGGAAAATAGTAATAGACTAACGCATAGCAGCAGCAGAAGTGCTAGAAAAAAGAAAACTAAAAAGGATGGTGAATTGCGCAATGACGAGTCAAAGAATCGACAAGAGATTCTACAAATAAAAACCAGAAGTTTAGAGAAACAAAAAAGTAACAAACAAAACCTGTTTACACGAAAAAAATTAATGTTAAGAAAAGACAAAATGAACGTAATACAACAGCATTAGAAAGCATAGACAATAAAACGTAAGAAGGTTCTGCTAGAAAATAAAACACAGCAAAAAAATAATACCAAACAAAAACATGAAATATTTGTAAAAATAAGAAAACTAGTAACATAAGAAGAAGCATTATTAGAAATATGGAAAGAACACTTTAAAAATCTTCTAAAATAAAATGACGACGCTGTCGACCAATGAAAAGAACTAAGAGAATAAAAAATACTCAAATATAATGATTTTCATCAAATTATAAAATCACCAACAATATAAGGAATTCAAGAACGAATACATACTTCTAAACAACCTAAACCACTAAGGTTAATTAATTAGAAACAGAGGAGACAAATTTAAACAATAAATAGCCAAGTTAATAAGAGAAATACTGGAACAGGGGAGAATGCAGGGATGCTGCTAATATGTAATAATCCTTTATCTAATACACGTGTCTGTCTGGGACGCTGTTTTGTCCGGGACGCTGTTTTGTCCGGAACGCTGTTTCAGCAGCCAAACCGTAAGAGATAGAGAAAAAAGTTATGAAAGTTATATGTTTGGAATGGTCATGTCAGGTCAGGAACCGAATTTCAGTCACGTGACACTTCCGGTTTTCGAGAAATCACAAAAAGACCGTTTTTCAAATAGAACGCGTATTAAATAAAAACTGTTTCGGCCGCCAAACGTAGCTGCGACCCTCTGCGCCTTAAATTCTCGATCGGTTAGGCAACCACTTTGACACCTTCCAGGTCTGGGTGGTTGCCTAACCGATCGAGGTTTGAAGGCGCGTTAAATGAGACATTTGTCTCACTGGACTGCTAGTATATTCTTAATATAAGAACAAGGGTGAAGCTCGAATACAGTAGCTTCAGGAATATTACCGCTATGCTTGATGTCTAAACTAATAAGAACAATAATCACAAACAGATTGAGGCTACATTCCTAAGCTATATTAATCGACTCTCAATCTGTCTTTATAATAGAACAATCAACAACTGGCCATATTTCCACACTAAGGGCAATGCTTGAAAAATGTTACGGATACATTGTCAACGTACGGTACCTTCACTTGCACCACAAGCAACCAGATGGTAGTATATAAAAGCTACCTGGAAGAAGCTATGGGTGAGTTTCTAATTACCCTTATTAAACTCAAAAATGATAATCCGCCAAACGAGATGCTAAGTAGGAGCAGGTAGTGAACTTATACAGCAGTTTAAGGTTACAATTATACAAATAATAATAATAATAATAATCTCTTTATTCTTTCACAAGTAAATACATGCAAAGTAATACCAGTGAGTAAATATAGAAATAAATACAAATTGAACATAATCTTTTTGAAAAAAAGAAGAAAGAAAATTGTAAATTATTTAATCAAATCAAATAATGGAAAAAACCTTTTTGTTTTGTTAATTCTCAGTCCCCTTCCTGATTTTAGAGTGGTGGAAGGTATGACTTCTTAAAAAATATTGATCCAATCATTTAGGTACAAGAAACATCTATCTAGTAATTTATAACTTTTCAAACGCGTGTCAAGGACAAATTTAGTTTTCCTTTATTTCGAGTCAAATCTCTGATGATAGTCTTGTTGCAGATTCCATTATCTTTACAATTTTCTAATGACAATTAAGGTCATTGTTGAGATTATGCAAGCAACGGCTTCAAAAGCGTTACATTTTTTCCTAACTAAATATTGAACAACTTCATATACTACATATTCCAATACTTTGTTGATGATGTATGACTGACCTCTGTATAAGAAAATATCTGATCCTTTCCAATTAATAAAGTACGCTTTTTGAGTATTTAATTACGTGAAACTTATGTTCATATTTACTATAGGTAATTTGATAATTATAAAATAGTTTCATATTTTCTACCACGATACACCCAAAATATTTATTGTAAGGTAATAAATTATATTTTCTGTGCAACGGTAATAATAATTAATATTTCTCAATCATTTTTATTCAGATGGTTAATGTATAGGTTCCTGAATAGCTCCAAACGGTAACATAACGCTCACAGTGAGCTTCTTTTCATGATCTCAAAGCAACGCCACGTTTTATCAACGAAGCCTATCTATACGATAATAATTTTGACACCATTCAGAGATACCCCACATTCTTCTTTATCCTATTAAACCGACCACTGCAAAAATAAATGTTCTCTTTCCAGCAACACAAATGAGAAGGGTGTTTCAAAACGCTATCTATTTCATAACTTGGCCCACTTCGCTGATTAGATTTCTGAGTGGCTTTATACAAAAAGGTTATGAAGTCATTACGGTCGCCTTACTTCTTTTTTACTACTAAAAGTTTGATTATACAACCATTGCTATCCGTAGAAATCAATATAAAAATTATAAAATTGTTACTGATTAAAAATAATAAGGTAATTTTAATCCGATTTATTTAATAAGCTCTTTAAATGTATACATATATCTTGACATTTTACCTAAATTTTAACGTGTATAAAACACAAATAGTAGTTCTGAAGATCTCCAATCGTTCAAGTTAAATATTGAATGTTTTCTAACACCTATTGAGCCTAAGAAAAACCATTAATATAGTAACTAAGTTAAAGTAAAAAGTGTGAATATTTTGATATTGAATAAGCACGTAATTTATTTACACTTACGCTTTTTAAACAAATAATTTATTTCTAAGTTGTACAAATGAAAAAAAATTAGTAATAGTAGCATCGTAATAGTAAATTATGTAGTTGTTGAACCAAGCCGCCTATTTTTTACCTTTATTTATATTAGATTAAAAAAAAGAATGTAATTACCAACTTATTTTATTTATGGAGTTTAACGAAGTAGTGCATTTTTTCACTCAAAATTGATTTATAAAGGAGTGTTTTGTGACATGATCCTATAAAGTACTTATTATACAAATTTTCTCATTGCCTATCTAGATTTTTCAATGTGCCATCTTCGTAGTCTAATGATTTCATGTATTTCTTTATGGAAATGGAGGCGTACGAGAGAGAAAATCCTAGTATGTATATGAAACCAAATAATCACTAGAGGCAAATGAGTTGCCGCCCATTCCATACGTTATATTCATTCTCGTTTAATATTCAACTTATCTACTAGTTTATAGATTCACCACATTTTGTAATATAAACAGCTTAATATAATATTACATTTATCTATACATTATTTCTGTAGTACTGAATTACACGTGATTGTTAGTGCCTCGCGGAAATAAATGTAATTATAGAATAAAGATGTTATTAATACCTTGTGAGTGCACTAATTTGATTTTTAAGCATATAATAACCTAAGACATTTTAAGAACATTAGCAGTATCACTACCAAATGCATCATTCTGCATTGTAAGAGGGACAATTTAAATTGTTTCTAATATACTGGTTATCAGAAAACGTATGCACATGGTGTATATCTTTGTAAATATTCACATTACTTCAAAATTTTCAAATACTAGTTGCTTATTGTTTAGATTTCCATCACAAAGCAATATTCAATTATAATTTGTTTGTAAAATAAAAATTCAACAAATAATTAATACTGTCTTTTAAATGGCAGGGTAGGCTGCTTATTTGATATATATTTCTCTTCCTGTTTTAATGATTAAAACTTTAACACACTTATTTTAGAAAATATTTTAGAATAACGCTAAAGAGTGCTCATAAGTTTACTTAACAGTCAGAATTAATCCAGTCACCTCAAAGAATATACAAATTGTTAAACAATTTACAAAATTCATTCCTCTCTTCTCTTTCTTTTTCCATATTCCAGCATCATCAAAGTTTTAATACGATGATTTTCAGCTAAAGAAACCATTCGAATTTTTCTTATTTTAATAGCTCTTTGTATTCACCTAAATTGAAATTGTCTAAGTTAAATGAGTAACTGTTTACTTTAAATTCTGTTATTTCTGTTGAAATTTCTAGGCGCTGTTAATTGTTTCCACAAATAAAAACAATCCCACGTGTGTAAATTACTAATTCTTAAAACAAACTAAGACAATTTTCTTCGCGCTTTTCTCAAAAAAAAAATTAAGGAAGCGCACTAAAATTTTGTATATTGAAAAGAGGTGAAAATCTCTGTTAAATGACCAGAACAGCGGCTAGTTTTAAAAAACCGCAATAAATTAGTTGTACTTTTGTTTCAAAAAACTAGTACTTACTTATTGTATTGTGATGCAATATTAAATGCAAAACTCGTATTTGGAATATAAACGAATAGAATCTACTGAGACTGTTTCCGATGTCCGAGATGTAGCAACCCAAAATGTACTATGCAAGAAAAAAAACTGGGACAGTTAATATGGCCTGTTGTGAACGTGACTGCTTTAATATGTATAGTTGCTAGGTATTTCTAACTTAATTTTCAACTTGTTTCAACGTTGCTATGAAACAAAATTGTTATACTGTAGGTAATTGTTTAAAGCCTCATTTAAGCTAATCAAATAATGCTAAATTCTATATCAAGAATTGTCCCAGTTTTTTTTTGTCTTACATAGTACATATGAGTTATTTCTGCGATTCTACAAAAACGTATGCCCTTCCGACGTGTTTGTGTGCCCCAAACGCATGATTCCAGAATGTTTATTTACGTTGTTATTAGACGACAAACTGTAACAGTTAGCAAATGAACTCGCTGCTAAGACGACTAGAAATAACAGTCCGAGACTAACTTTTTAGACTAATCCGAAAAATACTTTACGGGCCCAGGCCGGCAAAGATGTAATGTAACATAATTTCAAGCTATTTATTTGGGTATTTCACCACACTAAAAAATTAAAAATATTAAAACATGAACGTTTCAGAAAACAAATCTACTTCCGTTATCAACATTAATTAATTACATTAAAAATAAACAAGAACTTAACTTATTTTACTGGAGATCTCGCAGAACACGACTAACCTCCCCAATAAACATTATTGAAGCGCCACAAAGAAGTTCAGAGATTATCGTAAAGTAATTTATAAAATTTTGGGTTTTTTCGATCTGAGAAAAACTAGTATGTGTAACACTAAAGAAAAGTGAGACTAAACTTTTAAGTACTACCAAAGAGCATATAATTATATGCTAGAGACCCGGCAATATAAGTAGTACCAAAGAGAATATAATTATATGCTCTTTGGTACTACTTATGTTGCCGGGTCTCTAGCAGGGAGCGTGGCAGCTCGCCCGACTGCCTTCCTGTAAGTGTCCCCCGCTTGCCAAGTGAATAAATCTATCGGTTGCCTACAAGTACTATATGGAAACCAATTTATTACAAACAACTCGCATGTGCGAATATGCTGCGTGCATATGCAGCTGAGAACAGAACCGATAACACTAAAACTGTACTACATACAGCCCAATGAAAACACTTCGGGGAATAACAGGCTACAGGTTAAAAGGCGAAAAGGGGAACAATAAAGTAAGAAAATAATGTAAAATGCATGATATGGCAAAATGAATAAGGCATCGAAGGTGTTGGAATTATAATATTTCAAGAATGGAAAATAGAATAGCAAATTACACAAGACGGGAGACTAAATACCTGCAAGCATAGAGAAAGAATGCCAAAGAGATGGGAGGATCCCAGAGTGTCTACTTATACCGACGATTAATATGGTGGAAAATACCTTTTATGAGGGTTGTTATTTGTTAGTTATAAGAAAAGTACAGATTGTTAAAGAAAACAAGTTAAATTATTAATGCCCGAGAGGCATATTTGTAAACAACAGACGCTTTATCCTTTCGGCATATAGGCAGAGACTTTCTAAGAGATGGTCAATTGATTTTTGTAGATTAAACAGTAAGGCTAAATTAATTGTTTAAGTAGGTACTGCCTACTATGGGATGGTACTAGGTAGATATTTAGAATAACAGAGGTAAAAATAAAAAAAAATATTTTTCAGTAAAATATACGAGCACAATATTTATTTTTCTTTTCGATTTCAACAAATAAAAAAGCAAGTTAAATTAACACTGTTAAACAAAAGAAATAATGAACCTCTATTTTAGCTACCTGACTATAGAAAAATAACCAAAAAAAAGTATACTTTACACTATTACAAAGACAATAAACCGCCATAGCTATGCTAAAGTGAAAAGTAATTTAAACACCGGGCACGGAAACGAGCGAGGGGGGGGGGGGGTACATTTCTAAAACTGTGTGAGTTACATAAATATTGTGTATATAAAAGTTGTAGGTACGAAGGTGATGCACATTACTAAAACAGTTTTGATTGTACATTAGGTAACTTGAAAGTTTTGCATCAAGTTCTATGGGCCTAACGTCAACTGCTTTGGTGATTTAGGTTCTAGGTATTACTGATATACAGTGCGATCAATATTTGCAAATTTATTTTGATATGTTACTTCATATAAGTCTAAATTCAACTGCTTTCCAGATATGCGTGTATGAACATGAAAAAACAATTTAAGTCACTTAAGGTGCTCCATTTCAAGAAATATTGACAGACAAATTCCTTGTTTTATATGCGAATAGGCCAGTATATTTATCCAAATAACTAATATTAAAATATCTTTAATTACTTTCCCATGTAATTTGCTTTTTCCGAGAAAGGAAATGCGTACGATTTTCAAGGAACGTAAGGGTTCTCCAATAATGTTTTTTTCTTTAAATCAGAAGGACTCTTAAGAAGTCTATCAGTGTCAAAATAAGCTCCGATGTCGTTTGACAAACTTACGATCTTCCCATTATTTGGAATAGAGGTGGATGCGGTTTCAGTTTCTGTGGAATTTCTTGAAAATGCATCTGCTTTTTATGAATTTTTAATTTCTAACGTCTTATTTTGATTGACATGAAAGACGGTAGTTTTTGGTATTTGTATAAAAGCGTCTAATGCTTGTTTGGTTTTTAAAAGGTGGCACCATACTAAAAAATTAAACAAAACAAAGTGAATACATTTGAAATAACAATTTATAAAACGAGTTTTAAAAATGTGTAACAAAATCAGGCATTTCCTCACTGGTTTTATAAATAGCTACTTAATCACTGGTTCTGAAATAGTTTTCTTTTCATAACTGATTGCAAAAAGTGAGACCTTTTGAAACTTCACTCAATTTTGAAAAGTGATATTTTGTACCCATAGCAATATTAAAGAAAATGTTATAAAATAACCATTGTTACGTACGAGTACTTACCTTTAAAATTAAAATCTTGCCAGCTTTGGATATTTTAAACTTTGACTAACTAGTTGTACAATTTTTAAAAAACAATGAAAACGTTATATTATTAGCACAATTTGAAAAAAAGGCGGTCACGACGCACCAGGTGCAGTTCATTGTTTTTTTTCTAGTAGAGACTGGTAGACACTAGACAGGTCACAGAACCGACATCGACGAGTGACGAAAACCCCCACCAACGCTGAGGGGAGACAGCAAATTTGTGCCTATTGCAATTAAAAAAAAAGAAGAATGAGGACGAAGCATTTCAGCAAATTCAAATTGAAATTACAGGATGCGTTTTAGTTATAATTAAAACAAAATACATTTTTAAGAGACCCAAGGGGGTGTTATAGGACACATCACCTTATGAAGAAGTTTAAGAGATGGAAAGTCCGGCCCTTAGTATATTTATTTTTTCCATTTTATATTATTGCTGTTCACGTAACCTCGAATTTAATAGCTATATAGTAAAACTTATTAATTGCTTTTCAAGTGCTTTCATAAAAGGAGTAATCTATAGTAAATCTTTACAATTATTTTCATTTTCAAGGCAATGATTTTAACGACATACTTAACTGGAAGTTTAGGTTTTCTTCCAGCTAGATAATTAGTTGACAACCATAAAACATTGCTTTACTTAATTCTAAGCCTCTCTACCTTGCGGTGTAAGGCTACAACCATTAAATTTAATATAAATGTATAAAGTTTGCAAAGCCACGTGTTAAAATATTTGTTACTTTGAATTGCAAGGCATTTTTAATGTTTAGAATGTAATTCCAATTGCCTTTGTCTAAGTCTCTAACTGTAATATCTAAAAAGCAGAAAGAAACACAAAGGACCACGAAGCTGTCAGCTACAGTTTTGTTAAGGGCAAAGAAACTGCTGCTTTAATATCAGGACGCATCAAATATCACAGGGTAAAATAAAATAATGGCCAACGGCCTCTATCAGGCTTTAAACAGTAGAGAGTGTAAAGGTTTCCGGGAGCTATATTGGAATCAGCGATGACAATCACAAAGTCTAAACATTATGAGAACTTAAACACACAACGTCGGACCCTTTATAAATAAAAACAATAAATAGAGACAAAAATAAAGTCAAACTTATTTTTCGTGCTTTGAAATTTTATGAATTGGATCGATTGAGATAACGGAGATTACAAATGAAAATATTTTTTTCGCAGTTGCTATGAAAATTTTTCTTAAAATAGGGACAGCTATTTTTCTCTCAGATTACTGCTATACACACCTATCTGTCATTTTTTAACGTTTTATTCTTGTTGCTCAATGTATTTAATACACAGCGCAAGCTTTCGATGCTTTCTGAAAAAAAGTCGGAGCTTTATACGGAACTTTCTTCGCAAATGCGGCCCC
The DNA here is from genome assembly GCA_940337035.1 of Agriotes lineatus. Lineage (NCBI taxonomy): Eukaryota > Metazoa > Arthropoda > Insecta > Coleoptera > Elateridae > Agriotes > Agriotes lineatus. The sequence continues at coordinate 92,477,739 of OW679194.1, forward strand.
CATCAAGTGCTATACATTTCTGTCCGCAATGAGTACGTTTCCCGTCAATTAGTGCACATTTCTGTCCCTCTTACGATATACACCCTGTGTGCAAAATGTTGTCTGTTGTCTAACTAATTGTTCTTGAGTTAAATCGAAACTAGAAATTTTATTTTTTCAGGTAGTCACGATCACAATAAGCCTATGTTCATCCACTGCTGGATGTAGGCCTTCCCCTTGTTGTTCCACTTATGTTTGTCTTGTGCGATTTGTTGCCAACTCGTACCTGCTATTTTTACCACATCATCTCCATCGTGTATTTGGTCTTCCCACACTGCGTTTAGCTTTTTTTTTTGGCGCCAATCTATTACGCGTTTTTTTCATCTGTCATCTTTTATTCTAGCGATATGTCCAGCCCAGGAACATATTAGTTGTGCCATTTTCTGTGTTACATCTATAAGTTTTATCTGATATCTTATCTCCGGATTTCTTACACGGTCAGATAATTTGATGATTAAAAACTCACATTACAGATACATACGTTGTAACACTGCTGGCTTAAGTGTGTAACATAAAGCTACCGTAACCTTCGCAGAGCCGACTGAGAAACCTATAAAGATGATTTAGATCGTAAAAGATCCCTTGCTAGGGTTGGAACTCCTTAGTCTCGGCAAAATTCTAAGTAGGACTTTGACCATATGACCAAAGCAGTCGGTGTCTAAGGTACCTGGTACTCTGCATGCCTAGACCTTGTCCATTAACAAACAAACAAACAAACAAACTGTTGAGAACAATCAAGACGGTATTAATCAACAAAAGTTAGAAATTGCTTTGGAGCAGCTGACAGACGCAGTAATTTTTGCTTATAATGACAACTGACCTGTCATTGTAAGGATCACCAACAGAAAAATACTCTGGTGGAATTATGACCTTAAGAGGATGAGGGGACAGCTAAGGAAACTCTTCTATAGAGCGAAATCATCAAGAGATTGGGAGAAATATAAAAGACTAGCAACCAGTGAGACAAATGTCTCATTTAATAAAACAAAAAAGACCGTTTTTCAAATAGAACGCGTATTAAATAAAAACAATAATATTTTTTTAAATATTTTATTTTCTCGAAAACCGGAAGTGTCACGTGGCTGAAATTCGGTTCCGGACCTGACATGACCATTCCAAACATATAAATTTAATAACTTTTCTCTCTATCTCTTACGGTTTGGCTGCTGAAACAGCGTCCCGGACGGACCAGCGTCCCGGACGGACGGAAATCACGTGATTTCTCGAAAACCGGAATTGTCACGTGACTGAAATTCGGTTCCTAACCTAACATGACCATTCCAAACATATATCTTTAATAACTTTTTTCTCTATCTCTTACGGTTTGGCTGCTGAAACAGCGTCCCGGACGGACCAGCGTCCCGAACCGGAATGGGACGTTTCGCCGCCGCCGTTTCACCACCGCCGGTTCGCCACGGCCGTTTCGCCGCCAAGCCGTTTCGCCACCAGCCGTTTCGCCGCCGGGCCAGTTCGCCGCCAAGGTTAACGATTTCAAATTTACAAAATGTTAATGTGTACATTTAAGATTATTTTCAAAACAACAAATTCCGGGTGAAATTCGGTGCACGGTCCGGTCTATTCCGCATGCGCTGCCAGCGAAGTAAGGTTTATGGTACGATCAGCGTCCGTCAAAATGTTGTGGGTGCCGCTATCGTCTCGTAATTTTTAAAGCAATGTTGTTGCGCTCTCGGCGGTGGTTAAGGTTAATGGTTTATGTTAGTTGTTAGGTCTTGATGATTTTTTTTAGAGAAAAAATACGAGAGAGAGTCTGTTCAACGTTACATTTTTCTGTTCACTGTTACATTTTTGTGCATGCGCACTAGACCGGACCGTCCACCGAATTTTTACCCAAATTCCTTAACGTACCGAATTCGAAAATAACTACCGATTTAGTTAGGTTAGGTTAGCTTAGGTTAGGTCATGATCATGTGTGTATCTATATGTTATTCCAAATATTGAAATTGTGCTGGCGGCGAACTGGCTCGGTGGCGAAACGGCCGGTGGCGAAACGGCCTCGCGGCGAAACGGCGGTGGCGAACCGGCGGTGGCGAAACGGCGGCGGCGAAACGTCCTAGACCCTCCCGAACGGACCAGCGTCCCGGACAAGTCTATTATATATATGGATTCTTAACTGAATATAACAAAGCACTGAAAACGACCCAGAGAGCGTCGTGGAGAAGACACTGTGAGAAGATTGAAACTAATCCAGAATGTGCTAGACATCACAGGGTTCGCTCCAATGACTTGCAAGGCTGAAAAAGATGTTAAAAGATACAGCGGCTGAGTTTACTAGAACAAGAAAGGACGCCATGACCGAGCTATACGGGTACACTTTCCTGAATCAGTAACCACTGACCAATTACTGTCAGATTGTAGGAGCCAAGGTCTCAATGCTCTTGCAAACAAGGCATCAAGAGAGGACTGGTAGATTGCAAGAAAGGTAATCACCTTTCCCAAGGTAGATCAAATGAGTAATAAATCCATTTGAATCGTACAAATGCCCGGAACCGGACGGAATTTTTCCAGCCATGCTCCAGAAGGGTTCGGACCTTCTACTTACTAGAATCTGCTTGGTACCGTCATGATAGCGTCATCAGGTTTTAGTTGTTAAGGTGGCGCATCAAGCAAAAAATAAAATGTTATAAAATATATTTTCTCTCGTACACACGCATTTTATTTAGTACTTCGTACTCAAGATATGGCGCTTCTGAACTAAGTGATTACTTACATACCTCTCATAGGGAGTAATAGCTCTAATATTGCTGACCCCAAGGCCACGAAAGGCATCAAACCTAATCACTTAGAACCTTTTAAAGTCTGTCAACGGAGAGAAAAATACATGTCACTGGAACACATTGCCGGGACAGTCAGTTTCGATCGGCATACTCTTTATATTAACATAAGCTTCCAAGCTGATTTGTTTGTTGCTTATATATTCTTTTTACCTTGTCTTGCATACGGTTTTCTCTCTTTTCAACTTTCATCTTTGAAGTAGGAGAAGCTGGATCAACGACGCAGTTTCGTGCAAACAGTGGCAGTGTATGTGTTAGTGTTGTGCTTTTATTATTGGTTATTGTTACTTATTACGCTTATTTTATTATTGTTGCTATTTTTTGTTATTGTTGTTATTAATTTCAAGAAATATTGAACAGATCCAGCAAGTTTGATAGCTAAATATAATTCTGCTAACTTTATCTGGGATTATATTAGTTTGCCTACCTGGCCTTTCTCTCACACACTTTTGTTTTTTGGGGGAGGGTGGGGGAGTAATGTTATGATTGCGTCACCAGGTTTTAGTAGTTAAGGTGACTCATCAAAATAAAAAAAACAAGTTATGAAACGTACACATGCATTTTATTGAGTACTCCATACTCAAGATAATTATAAAGCTTCCAAATTAAGGGATTACTTACAAACCTATCTTGCCGTGTGGGGTCCGGCGCCTAGCCGTAGAATAGTCCCAGGGTAGGTCCTGCCTGGCGTACGAGGCGACCTAAAAGGACAGCACACACATTTACACATAGATCCAATAAACACACCTACACAACATGTACAGGGTAGCGAGAAAAACCGGTATCTCTGTTTTTTAAGATCTATCAAGGGCCCTGGTTAGGTTGATCTGGCAGTGTTAGCAGGCTTAGAAACTAGGTACGGCACACCTGGGCCGACGAATAGTATAGGGGTCCACTCTTGCCTAACCTGCGTAGGGGGCTGCCCTATCAACCATCGAAAAATCCCGTGGTATGTAGGAGTGCCAGGTGGTGCTTGGAATAGGGCCTTGCTACGTATCTCGAGGGGCTTCGTCAGCTGCGGCTCAGACCTCCTAATCAGGACCAGCTCTGCCATGATACTTCGCGGAAACTGGTACACGGAGGACTCTAACCCCAAAGCAATCATTCATATCACTTCACGCAAACTAATACAGAACAACCACAAACAGAAAAAAATACACACCATCTCCATAACTTTAAGAAATGGAAGAAGAAAAAATAGATTACCATTCAAACGTGCCACAAAGTCCGAAGCACCCTACCTCCAAAAAGTATTAGAGGAAGGCTTCGAAATAAGCAAGAGAAAGGCCAGAACGCTTAAGAGGCGAGAAGAGAGGGCAAAGAGGAGGGAACTGCGGGAAGGCCAGAGTCGATCGACCCAGACAAGCCAGGCAGAACACTCCTCCCAGGAAGCGGCTGACAAAGATCCTAAGGAAGCAAGTCCAGGCGACTCTCCAAAGAGTTGCCAGGGCCAGCAACTTAGAAGCCCTCAAAAGCTGCAGAGATAGCCCTCAGGTAAAACGAGGGGTTCGGAGGCGAGGCGAGTAAAATATCTGCTGCACGCAAACTCATAGAGCTCATCACGCACTCCATGGGACGAGTCAAGGTAACGAAAGGCCAACCAGGTCCTTCAGGTCCTCCAGAGGCAATGAAAAAAAATCCAAAATACTTACTGCAGCAAGCAGGGAAAGTCAAGGTTTCTCATCCATTAAGAAAAACCATGGCTAAATCCCAGTGAGCAACGGAGCCGAAGTCACCTAATAGGGAGAACCCGATGGCCAGATTCTCCCAAAGGAAGCTAAGCCGATTAGAGCTAACATAGTTGCCGAGATGTTCACTGCCATGGCGGACCCTGAAGAGGGTCTCCAGGTGCCAGAACTCCGGTTCAGAAGTTCAGAACTAGTGGAACCAGTCTGGTTCATAGTCACTGTTCAGGACGACACCTCAGCAAGATGGCTGCAGGAGAGCTGGACACCTCTCAGTGTCTAGGAAGTCACCTTTGCCCTTTGCGCACAATGGCATCGGATGTAGCATGGCCAGAGAAGGTGGTGTTCTGGCTCAGAAGCCAAGAGGAGGGTGGTTCTTGACCTTCATGGTCAGCGGAGATGCCGTTCGAGCTTTGGAGGAGTCTCGGTGGCAACCCTACTACCAGTTGGTAACTCTCGCAGTGCAAAGAGTGCCGACATGGAGTGGAGCAGTCCGCCAGGACGCTTCTGAGGCTGGCGTGTCAAATCAGAGCAAGAAGGACGATTGAAAAGACCACAGATCTCGCACCGTTAACTCCCCATAATGGATTCACTGCGGGTGAGTCAGATCAATTTCCAGCGCAGTAGGGGCGCCACGTCAGAGCTGATGAGAGCCCTAACTGGCAGGAGAGAAATAGTCCTCATTCAAGAACCGTAGATTTACAAGAATAAGGTCAGGGGACTGAGGATGGCCAACTACGATGTAGTGGTTGGCAAGGAAGTGCATGATCGACCCAGGACCTATATCATGGTGTCCAGGGATCTCAGCATGGTACTGCAGCTGGGACCCAAGGACCTCGCTGTCTGGAACATCAGGTAGGTGGTAAAAACCATAAGGTAGTAGTAGGAAGCGCGTACTTTCACTCGGATGACGCACGTATACCTACGGAGAAATTCGAACGCTTAATATCGTTTGCAGGACATAAATGTTTTCCGGTAATAATCGGATGTGACGGCAATGTACATCATTCGTTGTGAAGGAGCTCAGACATAAACCCTCGGGGCGAAACCCTACGAGAATATTTGACGTCCACGGATCTTGAGATAATGAACAAATGTATGGAGCATACTTGTATCAATAACATCCGAAAAGAGGTAATTGGCATCACAGTGGCCTCTAGATATTTTTCGATCAATATAGAAAACTAGAAAGTGACGTCGGATATAGTGACATTTGATTATCGTTTGATCAGAATAGAAATAAATTCTGACAAGCTTCTGGAAATTCTCTACCGGAAACCCAAGACAACAGACTAGGAAAGTTATCGTTCCAGTCTCGTTCGCCAAGGAAGCCAACCAAAGGGAGGAATATACAAAAAGGAACAAGTAAGCACAGATGTAGAGCAACTGGCAAGTACAATTGTCTCGGCTTATGATGAGGCTTGTCCTCTCAGGGTGGCTCTAGTTCGTAGGTGGAACGGCACCTTAGCCGTTCTGCGCAAGGAATCGAGGCAAACCTCTAATCGTGCTATCATAAATGAAACACAAGCTTCCTGGGGCACCTTTAAAACTGCCAGAAGCAGGTTTAAAGATGATTTAGATCACAGCAAAAGATCCAGCTGGCAGAAATAATGTGCAGAGTTAAGCTCAGTATCAGACTCTTTCGGACTGATGAAAATCTTAAGCCGCGAAACTAGTCAAGCGGTAGGAGCGTTAAAAAATGGCGACGGGATGTGGACAACATCCAGAGAGGAGTCATTACAACACCTCCTAGAAGCCCACTTTCCAGGAGACGGCGCCATCCAACTAACACCCATAGCCTAGCAGAAACAAGTTCCTATAGAGAACTGGCAGTTCGCTGAGAAGATTATAACGGAAGGTTCACTCACAAGGGCTGTACAGGAGTTCGAACCCTTTAAGTCACCAGGGCCAGATGGGATCTTCCTAGCATTGCTTCAGAAAAGCCTGGATATCCTTCTCCCAAGTGTTGTAAGGGTATATAGGGCCAGCGTAGCAATAGGGTGGGTCGCAGAACAACGGAAGGTGGCCAGAGTAGTTTTTATTTTCAAGCATGGAAGAAAGGACTACACCACTGCCAAATAATTTAGGCCAACTAGTCTCATTTCCTTTCTTTTAAAAACCTTGGAAAGGAGTATCGATATGCATCTAATAAAAAGGGTAATATCAACACACACATTTCACAGGAACCAGCACGCATACAGACGTGGAAGATCGATCGAAACTGCATTCCACGCCGTCATGCACAAGGTCGAAAGGGCATTACACTATAGGGAAGTGGCTCTCGCAGTATTTTTTGACATTGGAGGCGCATTTGACAATGCAAGGACGGCTACAATAGATCAAGCCTTACAAGCCAAGAAAACTTTTCCTGTTTTGGTCGTCTGGTGGCATAGTGTAGAGCGCGCCAGCATTTCTGTTAGATTGGCAAAGGTCCAACGACTAGCCTGTCTCGGAATACAGGGGCAATGAGAACAACCACAACGGCAGCACTTGAGGTAATATTGGGAGTCTCGAGCCTTCATATTTGGATAAAGAGAGAGTCCATAGCTACCTGATCGTCATTAGAAAATCAGGAAGGTTTAAGCAGGGAGAAGAGCCCATTGAAGAGGACGATAATGAAGGTGGTTGAGGGGGCGGCATGGGGTTGGCAAAAAGCGCCTATAGTGGCCTACTTGCTAGACTTCGGTCTCCCCACAACTACTACTACTACTACTACTACTACTACTACTACTACTACTACTACTACTACTACTACTACTACTACTACTACTACTACTACTACTACTACTACTACTACTACTACAAAACTATCATATGAGGTACTAGCCTTAATAGTACCCACTGCCAGTTTAGCTCTGAACTACATGCCTAGAATATGGAGACCAACCAGGGCGGTTTTCATACCAAATACTGGTGGCGAACTATTCTCAGGCAAACTCTTTTCGATCCTTCAATCTTATGTCATTCGTACATGGAGAAACTGGTCGACAGGCACATTAAGGATGGTGCTCTGGTAAATATTTTTTTACACTAAAACTAGTTTGCCTACAGAGCAGGTTTATCTACAGAAGCAGCGCTTCACCATCTCGTTAAAAGGGTAAAGAAGATGCTGTAAAACAAAAATATCCCTTTAGAAGCGTTCCTAGACACAGACCGAGCATTTGACAACACATCCTTAAAGTTAATTACAACAGCCCTACGAGATCGTGAGCTGGAGCAAAGCTGCTGCAGGTAGACAGACTGCATGTTGAGAGGAGGCCTAGTATACGCATCACTGCTGGATGAACATGTAGTAGTTCGGGTAGCAGGAGGGTGTCCCCAGGGAGGAGTTATTTCTCTATTGCTATGGAACCTTGTCACGGACGAGCGTATACGATAGCTCAGCAGGAAAGAGCTTTCTTCCTTAGGATACTCTGACGATCTTGTAGTAGAAGAAGACAGATTTTCCAACATAGAGTCAGGGAGCGTATGCAACAGGCACTGAAAGTTGTATCTAGATGGACTGAAAAAGACGGCCTTAAGGTCAATTTCGAAAAAGCCACCCTAATACCATTTATGTCAAGAAAAAATCTAGAGGGCTTGAATCTTTACTTTTTTGCGTTAAAGGAACTGCTTTGTAGGGAGATGTAAAGTACTTGGGTGTTATACTGGACTCCAAGCTGACCTGGAACCAACATACTAATTGTCAAAGTTAGTAGTTAATACTACAGCGTGAGCGAGAAAACAATCTCAGGCCTTATAAACATAAGCGTATTTACATAATGTCGGACAGCTAAGCGGTTCTGAAGGCTCTCTCGAGTAATATATTTTATCTTTTTTCAACATGACTCGGATCAAGCTGTGGCCTCTAATATTTTTTACAATATACTAACTTAGCCTTAAAACTTTCACTAAGGTCACTTTTGACAGCTGTTTGAACAGTGCACAATATTACAAAGTATTGTAAAATATACCTGCGGAATACCAAAACACTAACAAAATAAACTAAGCAAGCGATTAGTTGTTGCTTTCGTAGGTTTAAAAAAATGTTTGCCTTGACTTTTTGTTACAGTAATCAGTGTAAGAGTTTCATTTGAAACCTACATCAAAACCGAGTTTTAACAAAATTTCTATTCACACTCATACTAAAAATATCTAGTCATGACCTAAAAGTTAGACTGTAAGCATTTTTCCAGATGGGAGTGCCAAGAGGAACTCAATGACTAGGCAGATCAAAATTTCGCGGGACTATTCTGGGTACCAGGCCATTGTGTGATAGACGGTACTGAGAAAACCGATGAACTAGCAAGGCTGTACGTGATTTTGAGGTAATTTCATCTATTGTTTGTTCAAAAGACCAAGAATCCTTCACGCCCAATTTGTTTTTCGTTGTATTAGTATATTTGACAAATGATGTATAAAGAGGACTCATATATAAAGCTGCTTTTGGTCTAAGGGGTATATTATGTTTATGCCCATAAATGTTTGGAGCAAGTCCATTATGTGATATTAAAGGGCTTTATTAGCAATATGTTTGTTATTAAGCCAATTTTGCAACATTTTATTATTTACATTCTGTATTACCTATATTAGTCGGATCTTTTGTTTCTAAGGTGTACATTTTTGTTTCGTGTAACAGGTTTTTTTTTATATTTAGTTTTGTTTATTACAGTTTTATGTGTTATATCTGCGTTAGTAATTAATAATTCTCTATTTTTATTCAAGAATTTTTAGGTTGATAAAGTTTTATTAATATTATTTTGATCAACGTTATTTCAAAAATTATTTCCAATTGAAGACCTTATCTTATTCTGGTTTGCGTCATCAAGATTTCTTGTACCATGTTAAATATTTATAACTATAGTATCATTTAGGATATTGTCTTTAAGATTATAAATTTTAAAATTGAGCCTGTACTTCTTCAAAGTAGTTATGGGCCAACCACTATCCAGTACTATTACAGATTTAGTAATACAAGATATAACAGAAAACACTAAGAAACTTAAAAGATATATCTTTTTACCAAATATTTGTAGATGATATAATAACAAGTGCCAGTAAATTAATAGTATGGTGGAAAGTGTTTCATGATTGTCGAGAGACTAAGTAGTTAACCAAGCCACGAAGCGTCGATGTTAACTTTATCTCGAGACAGAAATGAAAATATTCACCGTGGTATGCCTACTAGTTTATTAACAACCACTTTATTCTAAACAAGAATTGGAAAAATTGATTTGACAGTTCCTCAAAACTGACGTTACGCTAATAATAATATAGTGCGGCGAAAATCCATTGCCATGGCAGCGGTTGGGAAATTACTACCTTCCAGCTGCTGTCACAGTAACCCACTTCCCACACGGGGGCTAATTTTGCAACTTTTTAAAATTCACTAATCACCTTATTACATATACAGGGTGATTTTTTATCGTGTAACATACTTGTAGGCAACACTTCTTACAGGTAGTACATGTAATGCATAGTGAACTTTACTTTTTTTAAATAATAAATTATTTTTAATATTAAGCAAGCTTTGTGAACCCAAATGTCAACTGATGTTTTGTTACTTAAAGAAAATTTCATTTTGTCAAAACTGTAATAGCATTCGCAATGTATTCAAATGAAGAAAAAACTGATATGATGTTGATTTTGGGAGAATGCCGAGGAGCGACAGATCTAGCTGTACGACAATATGAGCAAAGGTATCCAGACAGATATCATCCATCGCATAACGCCTTCAGGCGTTTAAATAAGAAGTTGCGCGAATACGGGAAATTTAAAAAGCTAAAGGAGAGACAACATTTCACTACCGTAGAAAACGAAGCCGCAGTTATAGAAGAAATTACTGCAAATCCCTATACAAGTCAATGGGCGATTGCAACAACAGAGGCATTAGCCAAACATCAGTTTACAAAATTTTATCAGCAAATCAATTTCACCCATACCATGTCACATTAGTGCAACACCATAATGAAGAAGATTACCCATACCCACGTCGGGCAAATTTCTGCCATTTCTTAAGAAACAGAGTTACTGCTAATCCCCAGTTCTTAAGACATATTCTGTTTTCTGATGAAGCGTCATTTAGCAATCATGGGTGCGTAAATAGACACAACTGTCATTACTACTAGTTGTCGTGAAGTTTCTTAGTATATCTAAAGTAACTACTTTGATTTTTGTTTACTAAAAAAATGTAATGTTTACTATCTATCTATGAAATGCATGCAGTTGTAGCGTGTGTTGCCTATCTAGTTGTTACACAATAAAAAAATCACCCTGTATGGTTGTGACATTATCCTATATGGCTTCAGTTATTACTTCCTTCTACTTGAAAATTAACCCTAAAATTAAAAATTTTTTATTTTTTAAGGTGCTCGCCCTATTCACCCTGTATATATTTGTATGAAATTGTACCGGTTTCATGCGAGGTAGATATATAATATGTTTGCAAAATATCGTCTTCCTCCGACAAATAGTTTTTGAGGTATACTGCCAACAGGCGTTATCTAAAGACCTTGACATGTGAAGATCTGAAGAAATCTCGAAAGGTGATTTTTTCGTGATTATAATACTTCCGTCGTCTTTCAGGCGAGGGAAGTAAAAAGGCATAGTTGATAGACTACCCATTACATTTCATAGATAAAGATATCACCAAAAGAATACATACATTAAGAAATAAACATAATGGCTAAGCTTACAACCTAATATTTTGGAAATGATTTAACAACAATGAAGGAAATAAGGAACTTAACATCATATAACTACTGTATATATTCCTAAATTAGCCAAATCATAAGAAAATTATTTATAAGATATAATTTCCAAATTGCATTTAAAAATCGTAATACGATAGGCAAATTTTTTTGTAAATTAAAATCTAAAGCAGAAATTAACAATGAAACAAATATAATGTAGGTATCAACTAGATTGTAATAATTGCGATGCACAATACATAAGCTAAACAAAACAAAACTTAGAGAAAAGAATAAATCAACATAAAAATTTCATTAAAATAAAAACAGCTACTCCAACCAAAGTTAATACAGATCTCTCTGGCCACGCAATACATAAATTTCACAATTTATAGATTAACACACAAAAATTATTACAAAAGGACAACAATTTCAAAAGAAGATTAATTTACGAAATGATTCATATTAAGAAAAACCCGAAATCAATTAACTATAAAACTCATATTGATAAATTAAATATCATTTACCACAATATAAATTAATGTAATTATAAACATAAACATAACTTATAATAAAATTTATTTCAATCCGTAATCAGAAACAAACTGTACTTTTAGTAATTAACAATATTGAAAGCAAGTAGACTATTTTAGCTTTTACTATTTAAATCATGCTCATTTCTCTTTCATATGTATCAATTTGCATATTATTAAATCTTTAAAAATTGCATAATACTTATAAAATAATTATTAACTAAAATGTTAAACCTATTCAAAATTACGACTTAACGATAAACAAGTGGTGTTACTATTCGACAACAAAATTCTAAATTTTCAACAAAATATTTTTATAAGGTAATATAGCATAAACGTTGATAGGGCAGATTCTTCGCTTACCAAATATTTAAATTTATAATTCCAGACAAACCGCTGTAACAGTGAAACTATATAACATCTAATATTAACATGATTACATTAAAGACGACTCTTCAAATAAGCTGAATATAATGTACGTATTAATACCTAAATTTTGAATTTTGTCTACTAAATTAATAAACTGGCTGGTTGAAAACCCTAAAAATTATTGAAAAACAATAGTTTTGAAGATAATTACCAATTTCAGCTGCATTTTGCTTCGATTTTTCGGAAAAAATTATATATAAGGAAAAAATGTCATACTGATAAAACAATGAGACTTTATAAAATAGCGAAACAAAAAATATGTTGTCATCCATTGACGAAAATCCCATCACCTTAGAACTCTTCCATTTTTGCAAATAAAATCAATTCTTTTTCATAATCGCATTGATCATGATCCCATCGAATAAACTCAAGGAAAAATCTTTTAATAATTATACTATTATGGTTATAGGCCGGGGTGTATATATTGTCTCACTATATATTCTAGCCACCTACTAAATGTGTAACCTAATCCTCATCATGGCGACCCGTATTAAGTAATTTAGAGATAAAAGGGCAGAGCGAGGCACGACTTCTTAAGTCCTACGCACAATGTCTTTTGAGGATTCATTTCTTGATATTAAGAGAGAAGTTACACTAGGTATAAGTTAAATTATATATACGTTTTGCTACCATCATAAAATTCTTCTATTACTGAACTTAATATCACGCAATAGTATCAGTTTCTGGCTCGTATTGAAATTGCAATTAAAGTTATGAGATATTTCAATGTGAATTGCCAATCATTTCTATTAAGTTAAAAATAAACTATAAATTTGTTTAACATATTGACATATGAAATACCACACTAAACTGTGAAATGGTAATAAACCTTCGTTTTCAGCACATAATGCTTATCACAAGGCCACTCTAACAACAAAGCAACAGTTTTGTGCAGTATTTTCCACGAACCTAATTGTATTTATTATAATTACGTATTTGATTTAAGTTACTACCTTAAATTTGTAAATTAAGTCTAAACATAAAATGTCTTCGTTTGTTTGTGACAGGGGAAACCCCGTTTACGACCTGCGCCGGAGGTAAAAAGGGATGCGGTATGGATATGGGTACAAATTCTTGTTATTTTGCAGGGTGACACCTGAACTTTTGTTAGCCTCTGATATAATTAGCATTTTTCTTCAGAAAAATTTTCTCAGCGATGGGAAATATGTGCGATCTCAGCTCCGAAATTTGGCTTCCTGATCTCTGAAACAGCTTGTTTGATTTGTAAAAATGCATTAAACTGACCTGCGCTTTATAAAGGAAAACCATACAGTAAACTTTAAAATTCTATTACAATACCAGATAAAACTATACTTAAACTATACCTCGCACACTAAGCAAAATTATAGAAGATGTCTGTTTGCAAAAAAATCCCACAAGTGAAATCTTGTTAAACCCGCACAAAGCGTCACACAACTTATTTTACAACATGCATCTGTTTTACCTATAAATACATACAAAATGAGCGGCAAATCACACATGCAAAACCAAATAATGAAACATATACACATACAGGGTGTCTCGCGAAGTTCTCCCGGAACTTAAAAAAGTTTATATGAACATGTGTCCTATTCTCAGTATTGGATTGGCCGAGATGGGCCACACAATTGGCCGGCCAGATCTCCAGATCTAAATACCCTAGATTACAACATATGGGTTTGGATAAAGGAGTTGGTGTACGAAGAGAAAGTAGAAACATGCAAGGCTTTAATCCAGCGAATTTTGAACGCTGCAGCACAAATAAAAGACAGCCACGCTAAGGTAATGAATGGAACGCGTAGTATTTACAGGCGTGCGGCTAAATGCATTGAAGTAGGATGTGGAATTTTTAAACATCTATGAGTACGTTCTTTTAAATTATTAGTCTGCAGTCATTTATTTTGTTATTTTTGATGTCAGAAATAAAAATTATTTAAGATTAATTTAGTTTGAAAAGTGCATAGCTCAATAAACACTGAGAATAGGACACATGTTCATATGAACTTTTTTGCTTGAAATGATCTCAAGAACATGCTCCTTAAGTGCCGGGAGAACTTCGCGAGACACCCTGTACAACATAGAAGGGTTCAGTAATTCAATCGGCGGCAAAATACAAAAATGAAGACACTTTCAATGTTTGCAAGTGACACACTTTTACAGAAGCTAATGTATCTTGGCACCCAGGGCATCACCAAGATGTTGAAATCAGATAGCATTTATGCGTAAGAATGTTTTCCATACCCTAAGAGCTTTTGAAATTCTTAGAATAAAGATCAAACAGGAAATTGTGAGATTGTATCTGATATTATTTGAAAAAATAAAATTTTCGTAGCTGCTATGCGAAATATCTTATTACTACACTATCTGTTAACAAAAATTATAGGGATAATATGGTTCTTTTAAGGAAACTTCCGTTGCATGTCACTATGACGGAGAAATCCTTACCACGATAATAATAGAAAGCTAAATTTTTGCATACTGCAGGAAACATATAATTAACATATCAGGTTGTCTCCTTTTAGTGCAGTTGCACAATCGTCTATTTGGTTTAAATTCTAGGCTCACTTTTCCACTTAAGATGACATAAGGTTTGTTATACCTATTTTGACAAATAATTCTTTTATAATAATTTTCGTAATAAGAAAATGACGAAAACAAAAATTATGGAAGCTAGAAGGAAATTAATAAGGGTAAGATAAACACCCTATAAACAGCTAAAACTTTTAATCTTATTATTTTTTCTATTTTCAATATTTTCTTTAAAAGATTAAGTAATTTTAATATTTTGCTTATATCTAGTACGCCTTGGATTTTTTAAAAGAAACAAAAGCACACTTTGAATAAGCTCATAAAACTGCAATTCTTTCTCCATTTAACAAACAAGATATGCTCTTTTTAGAAATGTCTAGGCCAACTATGATTGCTATTTAAAAAATGTAACTTAATGTTATAACTCAAAACTTATGAAAGCTAGAAGAAAACTAATAAATGTAAGATAAACACCGTAAAAATAGCTAAAACTTTTATTCTTATTATTTTTTTTTCAATAATAACGGCGCTAGACCGACTTTAAGAAATTAAGCTTGGATTTTTTCAAAGAAACAAAAGCACATCTCGAATAAGCTCATAAAACTGCAATTCTTTCTCCATTTAACCAACCTTCTATCTTTCACGGTTTCCGAGATCCCTATAGTGATAATGAAAAAAAAACTCACCCTGTATATTTCTTCTATTTTCTGCAAATTGACATTCAAATCGTATGTCAGCGTTTTTGTTTGATAACTCGACTCCCAGGTTACTTAATATTTTAAAATAGTAATAAATAGTTTACAAATGGCTAATATAAAGATCTAAACGAATCAATATATAATTTTTCAATGTTAGTAGTAAAAAAATATTACATATGCACCTCAGTTGAGAATACTATTATAAGCCTCGCACATTATATATTTCGACGCTACGCGCCTCAGGATCTAAGGTATACAACCCGTTTCAGAGTAAGCGCCTTATTTTTTTTTAACCACACTATGGCTACTACTTTCAAAATATTTGGCAGTCATATGTTTCAGGACATTCTCTACACGGTGGTGATATCAGATTTTAAATTGGACGAATTATTTCAAAATGGAGACTTTCAACTTTTTTTTTAATGGAATGGTTACTTAATATTTTAAAATATTAAGAAATAATTTAAAAATGGCTAATATAAAAATCTAAACGAATCAAATATATAACTTTTCAATGTTAGTAGTAAAAAAATATTATAGATACACCTCAGTTGAGAATACTATTATAAGCTTCGCACATTATATATTTTGGGGCTACGCGCCTTAGGACCTAAGGTATACAACCCGTTTCAGAGTAAGCGCCTTATTTTTGTTTAGCCACACTATGGGTACTACTGTCAAAATGTTTGGCAGTAATATGGTTCAAGACATTCTCTACACGATGGTGATATAAGATTTTCAATTGGACAAATTATTTCAAAATGGCGACTTTCAACTTTTTTTTTAATGGAATGCCATTTTTTTTTATTATTGAGATCCTAAAAAAATCTTTTTACGATAGCATTTCGTTTTTCTTAAAAAATCATTTCTTTCCCTATCAAAAAGCAAACTAACATTTTAATCTAGTGACGCATGAATGTTTTCACTCGATGTTATTTTTGTCCAAATATCAAGTAGCGATAGGCACAAAAGAAACAATTAAACTTTAATCTAGTAGTCATACGTCTGTTAAGCCATTTTGCAGTCGTCAGTAATTTCATTTAACCTTTCAAGCCTTTAAAGCAGCCTAGTTATATTTCAAACCCGTTCCCACCATTTGATCTTCTCAGCACCAAAACGCACAAATACTAGCTCTCTTTGTCTAAATTCGAACACACTGTAGATTAGGGCAGGCCGCCCAATATAGCCATTTCAGGCCATCCTTTATATCCCACGCGCTGTCTGGGCGCAGGCGAGACCGGTTTGAACCGTCAAACATGTCGCCTTCCCATTGGTCGCTTAGGGACGCTTTCGTGCTTGGCATAGATTATTTTGTTTTTTTCCTGCGAGGAGTGAGTCGATCCGAAGCCACCGATCTAAGCGGTGTTGTATCGCCGCGCAAACGTCCCCTCGCGTTTCGGCGCGATTGGAGCGTTTGCTTTTGTTACGGTATTGTTGCCGCGAAGGCTATTTCGATGCCGTGTTTTCCTGCAAGAGGAAAGTCTCGAAACGGTCGTGGTGGCATAGGGTACGTGAGGTGCTTTGGTGTGGTCATGGTAGCCTAGAGCTCTGTTCTTCTGCCGTAAGGCCGTGTTTGGGTAGGCCGATTCTTCCCTAACAGGGGATCTATCCCGCAGAGCTTTCACACGGTAGGCTCCAACGTTCCGTGGCCGTAGAAGGCCGCCATTACAGTCTTCTGGACTTTCCCGCCAATGCAGCTTTAACGCCCACGCTCCCGATTCCGAAACGTTCGCAACAGGCGATGCCGGTTACCGTCGTCGCAGTGCATAAGCTTGGTTAACCCCCATACACAGGTAGCAATGTGAACATGTAATTTGCGCTTATAGTGACCGCTAGACTCACGCATTCTGACTGCATTACTTGATAATTCACTAATTAACGCCAGTATGGCCCCATTTTGCAGGTAGTGACTGCTTATTTAATATAATCTTGCCGTACTTGTTAATAGCGAACTGTTTGTATACGCAAGGCCTCCATTTATGTTATGTAGCCGTTTAATTCACGCACTCTGGCTGCATTCTTTAATAATTCACTAATTAACGCAAGTAGAGCCTCATTTTGCATTTTCTGACCGCCTAATTCATATAATCGGGTTGGTTGTGTTAATAACTAACTATTTGGACATGTAAGGCCTCTATTCGTATTCCGTAGCCGCCTAATTAACGAAAGCTGGCCGCAGTCAGTTTAACCTAATAACTTGCTATATGTATGGCCTAAACCTACAGTATTACCTCTACTAATTAATGAGTTTGTATTAGTGATAACGCGCCACTCCAGCTGGGGCCTAGAATTTAACTTAACTTAGCGTAAACTTGTGTGAATTACCCTAATCCTTCAGATCAATAGATGAGTATTTGAACGAAGGCCTTGTCATCGCGGCGAATCTATGCATGCTCTTTCAGGTTAAGCCCTTTTGTGTACAGATTTGTGTAAAACAAAGCTTGAGCAATAGAGCGACACAGGTAGGTTTGACAACGCCCGCTGCAGTGACGACGAGGATTGTGAGGCCGAGTTCTTTCTTTTTCTAGACCCGAAACAGGTATTAACGTATTTTTCCCAAAATTGTAATTCAAGGTTTACAGCTTCTCGAGTACCTTCCTGACGTAGTATCTTGTGTACTTCTCGGCCCGTCCAACCGTCCAGGTCCGGTTGTACGAGAATATAAAGATAGATCTGGTGGCGCCCTTTTATTTCGACTTACCTTATATATGTCACTCCACGCTTGCCCTTCGACGTACCGTTTGGACCACGCCCATCTCCCTGAGCGTATCAGCCGAGGCCTTTAGCCTGATTTGTCAGATCTCAGGGCGAGCGTGCCACCTTTTTTCCGGATTTACCTAGTCGTGCGATACTCACACCGCGTGGGTGTCGTTAAGTCATTTTGATACCGTAAAACGTCAATCAATGCAATTTAAATGTCAGTGCTTGTTAATAACAATTGTGTTATTGAAAATTATAATTGTTAATTTAAAATTAATTGATCGTTTTTAAAATGCCGTTAAGTTATACGAGAGACGAGTTAATTGTTATGCTCCTAATTTTGGAAAAAGCAGATAAAAATCCTTATGAAACAGCCAGATTGTACAGAAATAAATATCCAAACAGAAGGCACCCTGGACATCGAACATTTAGTAAATTATTGGAGAGAACGCGTAAAACGGGAACTGTGGATTATAAGAAACTGGTACATGAAAACCCACCTGCTTGCAATGACGACAACGAAAACCAGGTAATGCTACACATTACTGAGAATCCCCATGTCACTACTAGGGATATTGCAAATTTGGTTAGAATAACGCATACTTTGGTCTGGAGGATAATAAAAAAAATTCACCCATTCAAAATGATTCTTCACCAAGAATTAACCGAAAATTATTTTCTGTTAAGAATTGATTTTGCACAGTGGGGTTTGCAACAGATAGGACAAAATAGAAACTTTTTTAACATTTTATTTTCGGACGAAGCAAGTTTTCGAAATGATGCTGTTGTTGTAAGACATAACATGCATTATTACGATAATGTAAATCCACACTGGATCCGTGAGCGACGTTGTCAACATCGATGGAGTTTAAACGGGTGGTGTGGAATTATAGGACAGCACATTGTTGGGCCAAAATTTATTAATAGACTAAATGGAGAGCATTACCTTAATTTATTAGAAAATGAAATTCAAAATCATCTAAATGAACTCCCACAAAATACCAGTAACAATTTGTGGTGGCAGCAAGAAGGCGCTCCAGCACATTATGCCCTTCCAGTTAGGGAGTTTTTAAATAATCGATACGACAACCGTTGGATTGGTCGTGGAGGACCAGTTGGTTGGCCACCTAGGTCACCTGATATGACACCACTGGACTTTTTTCTCTGGGAGTATGTAAAATCTCAGGTGTACATCGTTGAACCAACAACTATTGAAAATATGCAAGAGAGAATTCGTACTTGCATAAAAGAAATTTCTCCAGAAATTATCCTTCGATCTATTGGCTCCATTGGACGACGTTTCAATTTATGTATTAAAAAAGAAGGAAAACATTTCAAGCATTTTTTGTAAATATCTAATTTTTATTTGATGTAAATTTTTAATTTTGAGTTTCAAAATAAAGTTTAATTGTTTTGTTTGTGTCTACCGCTACTCGATATTTGGACAAAAATAACATCGAGTGTAAAACATTCGTGCGCTACTAGATTAAAATGGTAG
>OW679194.1:92497388-92574514 GCA_940337035.1 Agriotes lineatus
TAAATTTGTAAATTAAGTCTAAACATAAAATGTCTTCGTTTGTTTGTGACAGGGGAAACCCCGTTTACGACCTGCGCCGGAGGTAAAAAGGGATGCGGTATGGATATGGGTACAAATTCTTGTTATTTTGCAGGGTGACACCTGAACTTTTGTTAGCCTCTGATATAATTAGCATTTTTCTTCAGAAAAATTTTCTCAGCGATGGGAAATATGTGCGATCTTAGCTCCGAAATTTGGCTTCCTGATCTCTGAAACAGCTTGTTTGATTTGTAAAAATGCATTAAACTGACCTGCGCTTTATAAAGGAAAACCATACAGTAAACTTTAAAATTCTATTACAATACCAGATAAAACTATACTTAAACTATACCTCGCACACTAAGCAAAATTATAGAAGATGTCTGTTTGCAAAAAAATCCCACAAGTGAAATCTTGTTAAACCCGCACAAAGCGTCACACAACTTATTTTACAACATGCATCTGTTTTACCTATAAATACATACAAAATGAGCGGCAAATCACACATGCAAAACCAAATAATGAAACATATACACATACAGGGTGTCTCGCGAAGTTCTCCCGGAACTTAAAAAAGTTTATATGAACATGTGTCCTATTCTCAGTATTGGATTGGCCGAGATGGGCCACACAATTGGCCGGCCAGATCTCCAGATCTAAATACCCTAGATTACAACATATGGGTTTGGATAAAGGAGTTGGTGTACGAAGAGAAAGTAGAAACATGCAAGGCTTTAATCCAGCGAATTTTGAACGCTGCAGCACAAATAAAAGACAGCCACGCTAAGGTAATGAATGGAACGCGTAGTATTTACAGGCGTGCGGCTAAATGCATTGAAGTAGGATGTGGAATTTTTAAACATCTATGAGTACGTTCTTTTAAATTATTAGTCTGCAGTCATTTATTTTGTTATTTTTGATGTCAGAAATAAAAATTATTTAAGATTAATTTAGTTTGAAAAGTGCATAGCTCAATAAACACTGAGAATAGGACACATGTTCATATGAACTTTTTTGCTTGAAATGATCTCAAGAACATGCTCCTTAAGTGCCGGGAGAACTTCGCGAGACACCCTGTACAACATAGAAGGGTTCAGTAATTCAATCGGCGGCAAAATACAAAAATGAAGACACTTTCAATGTTTGCAAGTGACACACTTTTACAGAAGCTAATGTATCTTGGCACCCAGGGCATCACCAAGATGTTGAAATCAGATAGCATTTATGCGTAAGAATGTTTTCCATACCCTAAGAGCTTTTGAAATTCTTAGAATAAAGATCAAACAGGAAATTGTGAGATTGTATCTGATATTATTTGAAAAAATAAAATTTTCGTAGCTGCTATGCGAAATATCTTATTACTACACTATCTGTTAACAAAAATTATAGGGATAATATGGTTCTTTTAAGGAAACTTCCGTTGCATGTCACTATGACGGAGAAATCCTTACCACGATAATAATAGAAAGCTAAATTTTTGCATACTGCAGGAAACATATAATTAACATATCAGGTTGTCTCCTTTTAGTGCAGTTGCACAATCGTCTATTTGGTTTAAATTCTAGGCTCACTTTTCCACTTAAGATGACATAAGGTTTGTTATACCTATTTTGACAAATAATTCTTTTATAATAATTTTCGTAATAAGAAAATGACGAAAACAAAAATTATGGAAGCTAGAAGGAAATTAATAAGGGTAAGATAAACACCCTATAAACAGCTAAAACTTTTAATCTTATTATTTTTTCTATTTTCAATATTTTCTTTAAAAGATTAAGTAATTTTAATATTTTGCTTATATCTAGTACGCCTTGGATTTTTTAAAAGAAACAAAAGCACACTTTGAATAAGCTCATAAAACTGCAATTCTTTCTCCATTTAACAAACAAGATATGCTCTTTTTAGAAATGTCTAGGCCAACTATGATTGCTATTTAAAAAATGTAACTTAATGTTATAACTTAAAACTTATGAAAGCTAGAAGAAAACTAATAAATGTAAGATAAACACCGTAAAAATAGCTAAAACTTTTATTCTTATTATTTTTTTTTCAATAATAACGGCGCTAGACCGACTTTAAGAAATTAAGCTTGGATTTTTTCAAAGAAACAAAAGCACATCTCGAATAAGCTCATAAAACTGCAATTCTTTCTCCATTTAACCAACCTTCTATCTTTCACGGTTTCCGAGATCCCTATAGTGATAATGAAAAAAAAACTCACCCTGTATATTTCTTCTATTTTCTGCAAATTGACATTCAAATCGTATGTCAGCGTTTTTGTTTGATAACTCGACTCCCAGGTTACTTAATATTTTAAAATAGTAATAAATAGTTTACAAATGGCTAATATAAAGATCTAAACGAATCAATATATAATTTTTCAATGTTAGTAGTAAAAAAATATTACATATGCACCTCAGTTGAGAATACTATTATAAGCCTCGCACATTATATATTTCGACGCTACGCGCCTCAGGATCTAAGGTATACAACCCGTTTCAGAGTAAGCGCCTTATTTTTTTTTAACCACACTATGGCTACTACTTTCAAAATATTTGGCAGTCATATGTTTCAGGACATTCTCTACACGATGGTGATATCAGATTTTAAATTGGACGAATTATTTCAAAATGGAGACTTTCAACTTTTTTTTTAATGGAATGGTTACTTAATATTTTAAAATATTAAGAAATAATTTAAAAATGGCTAATATAAAAATCTAAACGAATCAAATATATAACTTTTCAATGTTAGTAGTAAAAAAATATTATAGATACACCTCAGTTGAGAATACTATTATAAGCTTCGCACATTATATATTTTGGGGCTACGCGCCTTAGGATCTAAGGTATACAACCCGTTTCAGAGTAAGCGCCTTATTTTTGTTTAGCCACACTATGGGTACTACTGTCAAAATGTTTGGCAGTAATATGGTTCAAGACATTCTCTACACGATGGTGATATAAGATTTTCAATTGGACAAATTATTTCAAAATGGCGACTTTCAACTTTTTTTTTAATGGAATGCCATTTTTTTTTTATTATTGAGATCCTAAAAAAATCTTTTTACGATAGCATTTCGTTTTTCTTAAAAAATCATTTCTTTCCCTATCAAAAAGCAAACTAACATTTTAATCTAGTGACGCATGAATGTTTTCACTCGATGTTATTTTTGTCCAAATATCAAGTAGCGATAGGCACAAAAGAAACAATTAAACTTTAATCTAGTAGTCATACGTCTGTTAAGCCATTTTGCAGTCGTCAGTAATTTCATTTAACCTTTCAAGCCTTTAAAGCAGCCTAGTTATATTTCAAACCCGTTCCCACCATTTGATCTTCTCAGCACCAAAACGCACAAATACTAGCTCTCTTTGTCTAAATTCGAACACACTGTAGATTAGGGCAGCCCGCCCAATATAGCCATTTCAGGCCATCCTTTATATCCCACGCGCTGTCTGGGCGCAGGCGAGACCGGTTTGAACCGTCAAACATGTCGCCTTCCCATTGGTCGCTTAGGGACGCTTTCGTGCTTGGCATAGATTATTTTGTTTTTTTCCTGCGAGGAGTGAGTCGATCCGAAGCCACCGATCTAAGCGGTGTTGTATCGCCGCGCAAACGTCCCCTCGCGTTTCGGCGCGATTGGAGCGTTTGCTTTTGTTACGGTATTGTTGCCGCGAAGGCTATTTCGATGCCGTGTTTTCCTGCAAGAGGAAAGTCTCGAAACGGTCGTGGTGGCATAGGGTACGTGAGGTGCTTTGGTGTGGTCATGGTAGCCTAGAGCTCTGTTCTTCTGCCGTAAGGCCGTGTTTGGGTAGGCCGATTCTTCCCTAACAGGGGATCTATCCCGCAGAGCTTTCACACGGTAGGCTCCAACGTTCCGTGGCCGTAGAAGGCCGCCATTACAGTCTTCTGGACTTTCCCGCCAATGCAGCTTTAACGCCCACGCTCCCGATTCCGAAACGTTCGCAACAGGCGATGCCGGTTACCGTCGTCGCAGTGCATAAGCTTGGTTAACCCCCATACACAGGTAGCAATGTGAACATGTAATTTGCGCTTATAGTGACCGCTAGACTCACGCATTCTGACTGCATTACTTGATAATTCACTAATTAACGCCAGTATGGCCCCATTTTGCAGGTAGTGACTGCTTATTTAATATAATCTTGCCGTACTTGTTAATAGCGAACTGTTTGTATACGCAAGGCCTCCATTTATGTTATGTAGCCGTTTAATTCACGCACTCTGGCTGCATTCTTTAATAATTCACTAATTAACGCAAGTAGAGCCTCATTTTGCATTTTCTGACCGCCTAATTCATATAATCGGGTTGGTTGTGTTAATAACTAACTATTTGGACATGTAAGGCCTCTATTCGTATTCCGTAGCCGCCTAATTAACGAAAGCTGGCCGCAGTCAGTTTAACCTAATAACTTGCTATATGTATGGCCTAAACCTACAGTATTACCTCTACTAATTAATGAGTTTGTATTAGTGATAACGCGCCACTCCAGCTGGGGCCTAGAATTTAACTTAACTTAGCGTAAACTTGTGTGAATTACCCTAATCCTTCAGATCAATAGATGAGTATTTGAACGAAGGCCTTGTCATCGCGGCGAATCTATGCATGCTCTTTCAGGTTAAGCCCTTTTGTGTACAGATTTGTGTAAAACAAAGCTTGAGCAATAGAGCGACACAGGTAGGTTTGACAACGCCCGCTGCAGTGACGACGAGGATTGTGAGGCCGAGTTCTTTCTTTTTCTAGACCCGAAACAGGTATTAACGTATTTTTCCCAAAATTGTAATTCAAGGTTTACAGCTTCTCGAGTACCTTCCTGACGTAGTATCTTGTGTACTTCTCGGCCCGTCCAACCGTCCAGGTCCGGTTGTACGAGAATATAAAGATAGATCTGGTGGCGCCCTTTTATTTCGACTTACCTTATATATGTCACTCCACGCTTGCCCTTCGACGTACCGTTTGGACCACGCCCATCTCCCTGAGCGTATCAGCCGAGGCCTTTAGCCTGATTTGTCAGATCTCAGGGCGAGCGTGCCACCTTTTTTCCGGATTTACCTAGTCGTGCGATACTCACACCGCGTGGGTGTCGTTAAGTCATTTTGATACCGTAAAACGTCAATCAATGCAATTTAAATGTCAGTGCTTGTTAATAACAATTGTGTTATTGAAAATTATAATTGTTAATTTAAAATTAATTGATCGTTTTTAAAATGCCGTTAAGTTATACGAGAGACGAGTTAATTGTTATGCTCCTAATTTTGGAAAAAGCAGATAAAAATCCTTATGAAACAGCCAGATTGTACAGAAATAAATATCCAAACAGAAGGCACCCTGGACATCGAACATTTAGTAAATTATTGGAGAGAACGCGTAAAACGGGAACTGTGGATTATAAGAAACTGGTACATGAAAACCCACCTGCTTGCAATGACGACAACGAAAACCAGGTAATGCTACACATTACTGAGAATCCCCATGTCACTACTAGGGATATTGCAAATTTGGTTAGAATAACGCATACTTTGGTCTGGAGGATAATAAAAAAAATTCACCCATTCAAAATGATTCTTCACCAAGAATTAACCGAAAATTATTTTCTGTTAAGAATTGATTTTGCACAGTGGGGTTTGCAACAGATAGGACAAAATAGAAACTTTTTTAACATTTTATTTTCGGACGAAGCAAGTTTTCGAAATGATGCTGTTGTTGTAAGACATAACATGCATTATTACGATAATGTAAATCCACACTGGATCCGTGAGCGACGTTGTCAACATCGATGGAGTTTAAACGGGTGGTGTGGAATTATAGGACAGCACATTGTTGGGCCAAAATTTATTAATAGACTAAATGGAGAGCATTACCTTAATTTATTAGAAAATGAAATTCAAAATCATCTAAATGAACTCCCACAAAATACCAGTAACAATTTGTGGTGGCAGCAAGAAGGCGCTCCAGCACATTATGCCCTTCCAGTTAGGGAGTTTTTAAATAATCGATACGACAACCGTTGGATTGGTCGTGGAGGACCAGTTGGTTGGCCACCTAGGTCACCTGATATGACACCACTGGACTTTTTTCTCTGGGAGTATGTAAAATCTCAGGTGTACATCGTTGAACCAACAACTATTGAAAATATGCAAGAGAGAATTCGTACTTGCATAAAAGAAATTTCTCCAGAAATTATCCTTCGATCTGTTGGCTCCATTGGACGACGTTTCAATTTATGTATTAAAAAAGAAGGAAAACATTTCAAGCATTTTTTGTAAATATCTAATTTTTATTTGATGTAAATTTTTAATTTTGAGTTTCAAAATAAAGTTTAATTGTTTTGTTTGTGTCTACCGCTACTCGATATTTGGACAAAAATAACATCGAGTGTAAAACATTCGTGCGCTACTAGATTAAAATGGTAGTTTGCTTTTTGATTGGGAAAGAAATTAATTTTTAAGAAAAACGAAATATTATCGTAAAAAGAATGTTTTTAGGATCTCAATAATAAACAAATGATGGCATTCCATTAAAAAAACAAGTTGAAAGTCGCCATTTTGAAATAATTCGTCCAATTGAAAATCTGATATCACCATCGTGTAGAGAATGTCCTGAAACATATTACTGCGAGATATTTTGAAAGTAGCCAGCAGATTTTCCGAGACGTCTAGGGTTTTGTGAAGATCTACTAAATCGAAATATTGAAGATCCAACTTTCTCGTGCAAAATAATTTTTACAGTTGAAGCGAACTTTTCAAGAGATGGCATTATAAATTGTCACAATTTACACACTTGGGCTGAAGAAAACCCTTACGATATTGCAATCCGTAATACTCAACATCGGTTCAGTGTGAAAATATGGTGTGGTATACTAGACAATTACCTAATTGGCCTTATGTCCTTCCTCCGCGGTTGACAGGACAGATGTATGTCAACCAAAATGCATTACCAGAAATGTCAGAAGACGTTACACTTGAATATCGTAGGAAGATGTGGTTAATGCATGATGACGTCCTAGCGCATGTTAGCATTGTATCAAGAAACTATTTAGATGAAGCGTTTCCGCACAAATGGATTGTTAACCATTGGCATGACCAGCTTGTTCACCCGACCTAAATCCTTTAGATGTTTTTCTTTGGGTTTACTTCAAAGCTTTCGTATATGAGACACCAATACAAACAGAAGCCGAATTGCGTCAAAGAATCTTTAATGCCTGTGATACCATCAGAGGAACTCCAGGAATATTTGAACGCACCCGTCACTCTTTACTTAGACGATGCCAACTGTGTATAGAAATGTAAGAAAGGAATTTTGAGCAATTTTTATTACTCCTCTCGATTGCGTTCTTTTTTTTCATATTACCATTACTTAGACTTATTTTTTCTGGTTTCTATTATTTTTAAATTAATTTTAATTGTAACAGTTATAACTATGTTAACATTTTAACAAAGTTTTTAAAATATGTCAGAAGCCTACTTTAAAAGTGTAGTGACCAATTTCTTATAGAGCCTACTATAATTTGATATTTGAGTAAAATTTCATTCAGTGATTTCAATGCTAGATTAAAAGAAAAGTCACAAAAGAGGTTTTAACTTTGAAATAAAAGGAGATAGGTTATAAGTATAAGAACAATTTAGATACATCTTTAGGCAGCAAATACACTCTCGAAGTTTTTCGGAAGATTGCCTTTTTCGTTTTACTCCAATAGCTGTTAACAGGTAACCTTTGGGGCGCCCACAACGAACCATTTTTGGTGGAAGTTTCGTAGTTTTCAGTTCAACAAAGATTGCTTTATTCAAATTGGTTTTATTTGAATGATCAGTATTTGTATTTGGTAGATCAGGTTCTTCAGTTCTTTGTGCGGAGGAACCAGATATGATAACATATTTTTCACTTTGGTTTTTGGTATGATCAACTTTTTCATCTCAAATATTAACATCAGATCCAACTTCAAGACTTTGGGCCTAATACAGTTTTAGTTTTCGGAAATCGGTTCTTTCAATCCACATTATTCCATTTCAGTCTCGCGAATGTCGTCTGTCTCATTTTATTCAACGACTGCAATCTCTTCTGTTACCTCGCAGATTAGCACTTCTTTATTACTTTCGTAAAAACTTAGAAGTGACCTGACTTCATAATTTTGCTGCTTTTGAATATTTTTTGTTAGCGCTGATTACCGCAGATGAGGGAGGTGTAAAATCCAAAATTCTCACTTGTTGGCATAGCTCACTTGCATATAATTCTTCTATATTACCGGTAGCTCTGTGGTTCATCAAATACCCCCTTTCTTCCAACGATCATGCACTAAAGTTTCGTCATAAACATTCACAATCATTTTTTCCCTTAAAGCGAAAATGTGACAGCACGGCAGATCTATTTGATTTAAAAAAAACTACATTCACAATTGTTCATCTTGACTCTTATGATCTGATTTTTAGTTTTTTTAATGTGTGCTTCATTCTTGACGAATTCAAGATTTTCTTTAATTTTATATTTCCTCATCGATGAAAATTGCTGGACCAAATGTTTCTAAGCAAAATGTGTGATTAGTTTGTAATACTTCCATTGATAGGTATCGTGCTCGAAATCAATTATTTCACTTTTGAGAAGTAAGTGATAGACCTCCTTGTCTTGTTCTATTCGCAACTATGATAATACCTCCTTGGAATCTGTAAAAAACTGATCCAAATAAGATAATTTCTTAATACCTGTTTTCAGTTTTGGTTAATGTTTTCTAATCTATTCGTCGTTCTGTTTCGAAATGTTAGGCAATGAAGACGATAGGCATCAACCCATTGTTCTTTTATATTATTCCAACTTCTTTCATAATACGCTTTGACTTTAGGAAAATTTAGATTAATCAAGCTCTTGTTCACTATGGTAGTAGGCAATTTTCAGCATGAAGGTCAAATATTGCTCTCTTTGAGCAGATGAAATTTTTATTTTTTCCGTAGTAATTTCCCTTCTGAACAATCTCAGGATATGATACAAGCACAACAGCAATGTGGTATCTGGAAATTTTTGCTTGAAAATATGACGTTATTTCATGTCTTTGTCAGTTTTTGTATTTTCCCAGTTGCTGTTTTGGTTTTTGAATAATTGTATCAGTATTTTCGTCCTCATCAGCTCACAAAAAGGGCACACTATTTCACTATGTAGTAGATATAATAACATTCTCCAATTATTGAGTTTAAATGTACCATCGCACATATGTATTTCCGGGAATGATCTGAACATTTGTTTCATACCTTTGTCTTGGTAGTAAATTGCTATCAGGTTTTTGTCACTATTTCGAAGAATCTTCACTGACTCACCTTCATGAATGAGTTTTGGAATAATTTGTTCTAATTTGTTTGTATTTAGTAGTACTTTAGCAATCAACTTCAACTTTCTGTTATATTGTAATGTTACAACTTTGTTAGTTTTTGACATAATGTAACTTTGTGCATCTTTACAGTTAGCTTTCATTTGCATTAGGTGCATTATTTCTTCTTTGTCATTTTTATCTAGTTTGCGATTTCTGGACATAAATTTGTAATTTCAAGTCTATGATTGTGCTTATTTCTAATTTCCGTGATACACAATTGACAATTGTCGTTGATATTAATTTTGATCTTCGCTGGACAATTCGGCTGCTACATCGAAAAACACAGTATTCAACATTTTCTGTGAAATTGAGTGAATGTGAGTGAATGTTCATATGTAGATACTGTGTTGTCCCGCATCTTTCTAGCTAATCAGATTTGAGCTATCTATACTGGTTACCTATTTACAGCTACCCATAAACACAGTATCTACATAAATTTCTTCTGTTCTCCAATTCAAAACACAGCAAGTCATTATAATATATCTACGAGATACTGTGTTTTGTTGCAGACATGCTCACTCAACGTACCTACATAACCTTCATTTCTGAGTGTTTGTTATTGGTGTGCAAGGCGGTAATTCATAAATTTTGGTTATTTTTATTGTTTTTTATTTGTTTAAATTGTCCATCTTTTTGATAAAAAAAAATCGTGTAGCTATCGTAAAAAAATTTTAAAAACTGTTCTTGTAGATACTGTGTAGAAAATGTGTTTAATCCTCACTTCCGCCCACCCATTGGATTTCAAAACACAGTACCTACCTACATTTTACCATGAAACTTTAGGGTTGCAAAATTTTTGGTCAGACAGTAAAAATTATACCTTAATACAGACTGCAAATATATGGGATTTAACTTTGGGAATGCATGCAGAGTGTGGGGCCATCGATCTAAAGTGTTTCCTTGTTTCCCACAATTTTACTCATTATCACATACTGTGTTATTCGATGGAGCAGCCGAATTATCCCGTAATGTTTTATGTCTTATCTGGCCTTTCAATCCACTTTTAAATGTTTTTCCTCCTTTGACACATGCATAATTAATTTTTCCTACGACTGCTTCTAAAATCAAGCTTTCCGCCTTGTTGACGTACGCCAAAAATTGATTGTTTTGAATCAGTTCATCGCGGCAGCCGTCATACGTAAGTATATAATCGTGAATCGTAATACATAGCAACATACATAAATTTTATATAAGATTTCATGATTATATACCTAAGTCGGCTAGTGGTCAGCTATTTGAAAACGTCAAAGTTGACAGCTGTCACTGTGAATTTGATTTAAACCTTTTTTCGCGATTTAAAGTTACTTGTGCTTTATTTTGTGTATTGTCGGTGTTTAACTGTCAAGAAAAATAAGAAATGGGCGATAAAATATCCAATTCTGATGTAAAAATTTGCACGTCGCTGGAAATTTTAGAAATGGCAAAAAACACCAGTTTAAACCTATTTTCGAAAATTTTACAGTCGTAGGAAAAATTTTGTATGCAACACGAGCGAAAAATGCATTAGGCGTTCGTTCAAGTTTTTTCGGACTCACGCCTAATGCATCATTTTTCGCTCTAGGTACATAAATAACTATTTCAGCACTGAAATTTTTCCTCGTGAGCTTAGAAATACGAAAGGGCGAAGCTCACGTGCGAATAAAAATTGAACATTATAAACTCGAATTTTCTGAACGCAATAGGTTCGCACTGATATAACTGATTACAATTACTTAATGAGCTCCGCTGCGTAGTACACCTAAGGAAGCTACTCGTCGAGCCTCTCGGGCACCTCTGCAAGAACGAACGTCTTACTAATTGACGGGAAAGGCGCTAGGTCAGGATCCCTCCACCAAATAGCTGTTTAGAACATAATTTAGGTCACAAAGTGTGGTTATCCTTGATGATGACATTTGAAAGTTGACTATCGTTTCTGAGCAGTCAAAGTCAATTTGTGCAATAAATACAAATTGATCCATTAAAAAATCTGTAAATGGTTTTACACCGAATTTCTCTCGCGCGAATTAGATCAATTTACAAATTTTAAAAAAATTATCCCGCTGGGGTTTGAACCCGCCGCATCTGCGTAGCGATTGAAATGAGTGCGGCGCGCTCCTCTATTTAACGGAACGGTCTTATTGTTGAAACGTTTGGACTCTTTTATGAAATTATCCTGTATCTGTTGAGTCCTATTTTCGGCAAGTGTAAAGCCTGACCTATGTGAAAATTATTACTTCCATCTATTTCATAATTAACTGAAAAACAAATAAAATTTTATTTTTTAAGGTGCTCGCCCTGTATATATTTGTCTGAAATTTTCACGGTTACATATATAATGTGTATGCAAAATATCATCTTTCTCCGACAAATAGTTTTTTAGTTATACAGTCAACAAACAGACAGACAGACAGACAGACAGACAAACAGACAGGCAGGCAGACAGACAGACGAAATTGAGAAAACCTGTTTTTCGTCATCTATGGACCCTGAAACGTGAAGATCTGAAAAAATCTCTGAACGTGATTTTTCACGATCACAATACTTCCTTCGTCTTTCAGACGGGGGAAGAAAAAATAGTGTTTATATCAAAAAAGTTTTATAGCTGATAAGTGTGGGTACTTATTCTTAGCTAAAATTTCAAATAGCCGTATTCCATAATTATTAATGCAACGTTTCATCTCAAAATTTGAAAAAATCAGCGAGTGCAGCACCAGAAAGTTTTTTGTGCAATTATCCAGAAAAGTCGATGCCGCTGCACATATTACTAGTAACGGCTGCGAAAATGAATTTGAAAGTAATAATTACGTCCGTAATAATCAACTTTTTGGCACGACTGCAAAAAGAAATTACACTAAAGTTTACTTTTTCACGTTCGAAGAAGTATCAATCTATCTATACATGGATTCATTATACCTACTACATAAGCTGGATTTTTCAGGGCTCTGTTCACAGTTAACTAATAATGGAATAAATAAGTTATTCATAAAAAAAATGGTAAACACACATACAATATACTAGTATAGTTCATTCTAATAACAGCTTGAGGATAAATATGATTACTTAGATATCCTAGACATAGTTTTAATATTGTCGGCCCTTAATGAATATTCGATAGAAATGCTTTACCTTTATAGCACTAACTTCGTAACTTTCAGTCTTTAGGCGCTAAATGTTTTGCATTCCTTTCTAGTTATTTAAGCAGGTAACTATATCGCTAGTGAATCTTAGGCATACGGAGATACAAGCGTTGTGACTGTTTCAAAACTGCAAAACAAAAGTTCCATTCGAATTTCACCAATTTTTTAGTTGATCTAATATAATGTATTTTTATAGTATATGAACCACTTATAAGACGAGGAATGCTTCGCCACGGCAACAAAGAGGGTTCTCAGTTTGTGAGCAGTTGGCGGTTGTCATAAATATCCACAATCCTTTTGTACTAACTGCGCGCCACTTCTGTTTCCAATGCTTTGGTCTCCTAAAATGGTTGAAGCTTTTGAGAATTTATTTTCGGGTGTATTAAGAATTTATGCTTGTTTGAAATATTAAAACAAAAGCCTTGCACTACATTTCGCCCAGCAATATCTTCGTGTCTTTTATAACTATTTAGCGGTTCCGTTTCAAGCGTATTGATGTTCCAGTAATTTGGTTCTTAAATTTTATTTTTTAAAATCTGTCAAGTACAATGGTTTAAACTGCAGATATTTCAATATTATTTTTTACATTTTTACTGCCTGATTAACGAATCATGTCAGATAGTGTTGCTATTGATAAAGATAAAGTAAATACATAAATACATAATATTTGCTTGTATAAAAGTAGATAAATAGTACATAAGAAGTTGGTGTATATTCGTAAAATATTTTTGACTATACAGGGCGGTTCTTTAAGCATAGAAAATTAAACTTTTTGGAAAAACACCCTATATTTAATAATAATAATAATAAAGTTTATTCAACTTCGCCATAAAATACAAAGAAAAACAAATACATAATTTAAATATAAATCCACGAAGCAGAAAAGGGAGTAGTTCAGTCACTGCAACAAGTGCGTGACTGCTCATCTACTACCCCCAAAGTTGTAATTCCTAATAATATTCCTGTAATTATGCCTAACAACAAATGTGTAAAAAGAAAAAGAAGAATGTGTAAATTTAATGACGCTATCTATCCATCCTGTTCAAATAACAACTGCTTATATGAATTCTTAAAGTTAGTTGCAGAGGTATTTCTGATATTTTCAGAGAAATTATTGTAAGCCATGCAAATATTATATGTAAAACACCTTTCAAAGAAAGAGGTTCTATGATGGGGTATCGTTAATCCCCTATGTCGTAAGTTTAAATTATGAACATCTGTACGGTATGTAATTTTTCTTGTTAAATATTTAGGTGATCTTTTTGCTATTATTTTATAATATAATACAGCAGTATGCAATTTTCTTCGACTGTACATGTTAAGCCATCCCGTTTCTTTTCATTTGTGTGAGATATGTTCATATTTCCTAATGCCGTGTATCAAACGCAAACAGTTATTTTGTACTAATTGAATTCTTTTAAAATCTTTTGAAACAATACAATGAGTATATAAAGCATCTGCATAGTTGAATTGCGAGAACACGAGTAAGTCGCACAACATAGTCCGGTCAAAATAGACATTCAAGGTTACAATAATTCGCAAGAAGCTGAATATTGGTACAAATGTTGAGAACACCATCATAAACAAATTGTGAAAAATCCCCATCGATACCACGTGTGCAAAAAAAAATATTCAAGGTCAAAGTTCGCAAAAATGGGTTTTTTGAATTTTTCAGCCAAACGGTCAGTTTTATCATAAAAATATGTCAGACAAAAATTGTAGATCATGCAATTATCTATAAAAATTGTTCTTACACTTTTTTCCTTAAGAATTTCCATTTCTGAGATATAGCGAATATAGTTGTAAAAGTCGTGTTCTCATAATATGCACACGTTTCCACGCCACCTGTGAGGTAGTGTAATTGGCGCGTTTTTTTGTAACGTGGTTTCCCCGGTAGGCCTATTCCACGATCTAATTATCTAATGGAACTTCAAGTGTTGTCTTCTCATTTTTTTTCTTCTTTTTCCCATTCTTCTTCTTCTTCTCATTCTCCTTCTTGTTCTTCTTCTTCTTCTTCTTCTTCTTCTTCTTCTTCTTCTTCTTCTTCCTCTTCTTCTTCCTCTTCTTTTTCTTCTGCCTCTTCTGCTTCTGCTTCTGCTTCTGCTTCTTCCTGCTGGGTACAAGTGAATTGTTGTAAAAGCGAAGCATCAGCTGTCTCGTCGCTGATGTCGTAAGAATCCTCTTCTGTTAGAGATTCAACATTGGAGCAGGACTCGCCTTGACAACTGGTGCATGCTGCTGAACAAAACAACCCGACTTTTTTGCAGCCGCATTTAGAAGTACACCCCTTTTTGCAGTTGCAAAAAATAGCATTGAGGAGCTTTTCTGGTGCAGGTGGAAGTAAAGTCTGGATTGGTTCCAACGTATCGTTAGTTAACTTCCAACCCCAGTCTTCTGGGTTCAGTTGATTACCAAGCCACACATGAACTTGATAATATACTCGATAAAGATGTTGTTGAGCAGAAGCAGAGGTTGGGGGAAGACAAGATAATTGTACTCGTTTCTTGTTACGAGTCTGTTTTACAAATGATTTATATCGAAACGTATCTAAGCAGGTAATTTTTTTTTTTGGAGCTCCATGTATAGAAAGAAGGAAGCGAATTCCGTTGGTGATTAAAGCTTCTGGAGTAGAGTTAATTTCTTCGAAAATTTTAGCACAATCAACTAAGTTTTGTTTTTCAAATAATTTAAAAACTTTTGTTTTACCCCTCCTGAAAATTGCTGATGTCGTATCGCAGCCAGTAATTGCATGCAAAAATAGGATGTGATTTTGGCATTTTGGAGAGGCGGATAAACTTTTGGAAGAAAATATTTTCGATGGCTGTTGAGCCTTCCCAGGTTTTAAAAAATAAATAATTTTCTCGGTTGGAGTTCGAGCAGTGAGTAATACCAATAAATCAACATCTTCACCAACAACAATATTTGTATTTGTTGGGTTGAATTGTTCTATTGCTGTTTCAACTATGAGGACATCAGCGTCATTATTAGCTTGTTTGACTAAAATATTTTCAGCGGTAAATTTTTCTTTCAACATTAAAATGAAACGAGACTTGTTGTGAGTATTAGCAAGAAATTGTTGTTGGATTGCTGGAACTGTCATAAATTTATCAAAAATTACATCAGAAGATGAAGATGTTTTTGTAGTTCGGCGATGTTGTTCTGCGGCTTTAATATTTTTCTTACAATCAGTATAGCCATCAAATACTACAGTCACTCTATGACCAAAATGTCTACGCACATACTGAACGTATTTATCTAAAATAATGTTAAATGTTTCTTCTCGATCCCAAACAACGCGGTGTAATAGATATCCTCCATCGATGATGTACATTGCATTTGAGTTGTCAATATCAATGTTTACTGATTGAAAACAATCGTAAATGGCTGACTTTTGTGTTTTACGCATTCCAATATCATCGAACAGTGACAACGGGTAGGGAGCTAATTCATATTCGAAAAATGTTTTAATTTCATCTGGGAATGCCGTAGTAATACTCATGCGTTGAAATAATAATACAGGATCAACAGGTACTTTTTTATCATGAACTTTTATGGTGCTACTCATAGCTAAAAGAGGGACTACTTTATCAGCCCGTTTTAATTTAATATTATTAAATGTCTGTCCTGTAATTTTAGACATGGATGCAATCCCAACCTCGCGAGCTTTATGACAGTTAATTTGATCATTACCAACTACTCCACTGGCAATAGATATAATTTCGTTAACCTCCGGAAAAGGATCATGTGATGAAAACCACTCTAGAAGTTTTCGTATGTCTTTAGCATCTTTCTTTACTCGTGAATCACTTGCATCAACATGCTGATCTGTTGTATCCATTCTAACATTAGCGATATCTTCCAATCCTTCACAAACAGTATTCATTGCATGCATACCATACACCCATTTACTTATGACACTCTCTTTCGTACTTCTGCCTCTAGCAATACCTCCATCTGTCTTCATAGACTTCATCATTGACTGCTCTATCACCATATCCGTTGAAGTTCCGCAACTTAACTTATCAGAACGTCTGACAGTGAAAAATCCTTCTGTAAAACCTTTGGCAAACACTAGGATTCATAAAGTTCTCTAATTGTAACATGTCTTGTAGATATAAGTGCGCAGACTTAGCATAAGGAAAATGTCCTGATGCGTGGAAATAAGGAAGCATTTCTTTAACGCTGTTCAAATGAGCTTTCCAATCTCCCATACGTTCAGCTCTAATAAACTCTTTTGCTATCAACACCATATGAAAATATTGTATCCATAGTTTTGCGGTAGGTCCTCTTTCTTCATATTCTCTTAGTCTTTGATTAAACTTATAAAGTAATGCTTCAGATGTTTCAATATCATTTTCAATATCATTATATGAAATAGTGTTATTTATTACGTTTTCAACAGTAATGATCAGATTTGCATCCATGACGTCATCACTAACAAGTTCGTTTGATATTATTGTTGCTAAAGTAAGCTGAAGTATGTATGAGCTCGAACAGCTCTCGCGTAAGCATGACCATTGAGCATTTTTTCTAATGACTTAGGTGCATAAATCAAAGAGAGTACTTCTTTCATGCCGCTTCCTTGCATAATGTAACCAATTGCTCCAAAAACGACATCAGTAGATGAAATCCTCCGAGCCTGATTATGATCTTCGATAATTCAGACCCTTCAGGTGCAGCTGACACGATTTCTCGAGCTTTTGCATACAGAGGCTGATCGAAAGTAATAATGCATACATCGTAACCATAATGTTTTTGCATTATCTAAAGCACAAAGTAAAGTAGTGTATATAGTATTGTAGTTACTGGCAGGTTGATGAATAAATGGTAAAAATGAAATTTTTGATTTTGAAAAATTCATAAGATTATTTGTCAAACGTTCAATATAACCATTCCAACCGGGTAACGTAAAATTTTTCGATTTTCCATATAAGCATAACACATCGACTTTTTCAGTAAAGATCTGTAGCTTCACTTCCATAAGCAAAATCTTGGACATTTATTTTACTGTAACCTACTACACCATTATTTTGATAGACCTGCATTGCCACATGAGCTTTTGCCGCGAAATCTTTGGCCGAAGGAGCTTTCTCTATTCGTGTATAGGCCTCTTCTAGTAAAACTGAACTTTTTGGAGTAACAATTTGAATGATACCCATTATGTGAAGCCGTGTTATGACCGTCTAGCGTATTTACATTTATATCAGCATTGTCTGCAACATATTGAATAAACGTGCAGTTTCTGGTGGTAAGACATGAGGTGGTTGATGAAAAACTGTAGCTGCTTCGTACATCACAGTATCATTATAAGATGCGCACACGCCGAAAGATGAAAAAATTTGTATAAGACGTTTTGACCCAAATCGTCGATGGAAAAAAATTGAGAGACCCAATTGTAATTTGGACCTAAAGACCGAGGCCGAACAGCAGTCATAATACTATGGCTAATGTTTGTACAAACTAATTTTAAATGGTCCAAATTTAATCGTTTATTTTTTAGAATAACTTGCTCCAAAAAATAAGTCAGTGACTCTGGAATACTACTGTTAATATTTTCAAACATACGTCCTGGCGGGGGGTAATTAGAATTATCGACTACTACAGATTGAATATCTTCTCGAATAATTGCTGCCGCAGCTTCCAGGATCCTAAATCGCTTTTCTTTTTCATTTGATTTTTTTTGTCATACCAAGCTTGATTAAGAATATCATAATGATTATCAATAAAACATACGAATGTAAAATTTCCGATTTTTCAGTTATAACTAATTTTATCACCATACTTCAACTTTAATCGTATCTTAATAGTTCTGTTATCTAAAGTTGAATTTTCGCAAATATTTTTCAATTCTTCTAATGTAACTGACAATCATCGCTATTTTCAATGTATGTAAATATTTCTTCCATTGCAAGATTCGTAGCTTCATCTTCAGGACGACCGACTTTACCCCCAGTGGACGTCTCAAGAAGGAAATGTAGCAATCATTATGATACAGGGTCCGGCAGCATAACTTCCTTTTTTCAAAACGCAATAAAACCCATTTGATAAATCAGAATTTTTTATTATTTTTTTTAATAATGTAGGTTCATATCTAAAGTTATGTTTTACACAGTTTTGAAAATCATATCAGGTGGGTGACGCCCCCCATTGCCCATACACTGAATAAGCCGATTTCTGGCGTTTGTCATGACCCTTACCAGCATATCAGCAGGTATTTTGGCAATTTCTGCCGGATGTTGGCCTTCAGGTCTTGTAGAGTCCTTGGACGGTTGGCATAAACGCGGGATTTAAAAAAAAACGCACAAAAAAATCGCAAGGGATCAAATCGGTAGAGCAGGCTGGCCACTCCTAATCGCCCCCTTATTGAGATGAGGCGCTCAGGGCAGTGTTCCCTCAAAACATCCACCGATGCCCTTGAAGTGTGAGGCGTTGCTTCGTCCTGTTGGAACTAAATGTGCCCTAAGTCCAATTCATCAAATCGTGGGAAAAAAATCCTCCAACATGTTCACATATCGGTCTGAATTCACTGTTACTGTGACCTCATTTTCTTCAAAAAACCAGGGACCAACAATCCAGCTGAGAAAATTGCACACCACACTGTGACTTTAGGTGAATGCAAATGCCTTTGATGCAATTCTCGGGGATTGGTATGAGCCCAGTAGCGCATGTTCTGTTTGCGATCACAGAACATCCGTTCGAAAAGTAGGACTCGACGGCAAACACACGTTCCTCACTGTTCCAAAGGTATGATGGCGACCGACATGGAAGGAACAAAACTTTAGAACCACGCCTGTCGAATGAGACCACTCCCGCCCCGCTACGACCCCTACAGCCTGAATGGCGCGCATTTCAAAAAAGGAAGTTATGTTGCCGGACCCTGTACTTAGCCTGAACAGCAACTAAATCATATTCAAATTCAATGCGAGCAGTAACAGCTTTTGCTACATCATCAGAACGAAGCTGAGCTACTTTCAGAACAGATTTTTTGAATGAAAGTGTAGCAACTTTACAAATTCTACGCCGGTATTTATTGCTTTTTTCTTTTCACACTCTTCATTCAATTCATCACCGCAAAATAAGCAACATTTTGTAAAACAAAAAACTGATTCACTTACGCGTGCTCTAGTACGAGGAGGACTTACTTTAGATGTACTGGCATGTTCCTCTTCTTGTTGTCTTTTAACTGCAGCAATAGTACTCTTCCGAGTGTACGTTTTACGACACTGCACGTGAATTGTCACAGATTTCTGGTCTTGCAAGTATTCAGAAAATCCATCATCTCTTTCAACACTTGCATCAACCACCGTTTTCATGCCACGATCAACAGTAACAATTTCACTTTCAGTCAAATCTTTCTTACAAATGAAGCAAAATTGCGAATTTTTTTGACAGATCAATATTTTAACTTATACTACGGGTCCCGTAATGTATATAGTGGCGTACTCGTGCATATTATGGAGAACACGACTTTTTCAACTTTTAGAATCGCTATATCTCAGAAATGGCAATTCTTAGGAAAAAACGTGTAAGAACAATTTTTATAGATAATTGCATGATCTACAATTTTTGTCTGACATATTTTTATGATAAAACTGACCGTTTGGCTGAAAATGCAAACAACCCATTTTTTCGAACTTTGACCTTGAATAATTTTTTTTGCACACGTGGGATCGATAGGGACTTTTCACAATTTGTTTATGATGGTGTTCTCAACATTTGTACCAATATTCAGCTTCTTGCGAATTTTTGTAAGCCTACCACTAGTTTTCGAGCTAACTTGACGGACTAACATTGTTTTTACAGTTTTATTTAAAAATTGCCTACTTGAGTATATCAGCTTTAAGCTCGAGTATGCTCTCCCTATGCAGGAATTAATGTGAGTCTTAAATCTTAAGCTAGCATCAAGCACAACACCAAGACTCTTTACCTCATCCTTCAAGAGGAGTAGGTTGTTGTCCAGATACAATTTTATTTTATCTGCTGCTAAAGCTCTTTCTGTCTTTCCACCGAACAGCATTACATTAGATTTAGTAGGATTTATATGAAGTGAATGTTTATTACATATTTTTATGAGATTATTTAAATCACTTTGTATATTATTTAATGTAGTATCCAAATCGTTCGAATGAAAAGTCACATAAAGCTGTGTATCATCAGCATATAAGTGATAGTTACAGTGTTAAAGGCTCTTGTCTAATATATGACAGGTGTAAATAATAAACAATATTATTTTTAAGGCATAAACAACTTTCACACTAAGAAGAAGGGTGGAAAACGATTAGGGTAAGAAGGCTCCGCTTGGCCAGTGATGATAGTCCAAAAAGCTCGAGTTAAAATCAACACCACAAAATTGTAATACAAAAACGTTATTATCAC
This sequence comes from Agriotes lineatus, assembly GCA_940337035.1. NCBI lineage: Eukaryota > Metazoa > Arthropoda > Insecta > Coleoptera > Elateridae > Agriotes > Agriotes lineatus. The sequence continues at coordinate 92,518,273 of OW679194.1, forward strand.
GTTGTTATAGCATCGCTCAATCGAGTCGTGTATTAATCTAAAAGTCATGTTATATCAACGATATTTTAACGTAATATGAAAAACGTAAAATTTTCGTGTTTCTATAAGCACCACTTCCATGTCTCACATTAACTGCTGGTCTAAAACGCTTCTGAAATGGACATATTTGCGTTATATAAAGGCGATGAGTAAACGTCGAAGTCAACACTAATAAGCGGAACAATTACGTAAACAGCAAAAATACTGACTAAAAATCTGGTGTGATACACTCACACAACCCTTTTACAGTGATCTTATAATTAGTCAAAAATTTTATTTTTAATTTTTAACCATTTGTCAAAATTTTTCAAAAATTAAAAATTCTACAAAAACGGTAAAAAATAGAGCGTTAGTTGAAGAGACAAATTTTCTCTAGAATTTTAAGCTGAATTCAAAAATGTAATAATATACCGGGTGTTTTATTTAAAATAGGAGTTAATAAAAAAAAACAAAAGAAACCCACTTTAGAAGTATTCAACAGGAAAATCGCCTATCTCACATCAATACACATTAAAAATGTAATAAAAATGTAAAGTTCAAAAAAAATCGTTTGAGCGGTTTTTGAAAAAATCGAAAAAACTGAAAAATCACAAAAGTAAACACCTACTTCCGCTTATGCGATTTTCTTCAAAAGCTTGCTGTCTCACCTACATAGTACAAAAAACTTATATATGAAGTTTCAACGCCATACCTCTTTTCGTTTTTGAGATATTCTGTTCACAGACAGACAGACAGACGTGTTTTAAAGACCAGTTATCCACGAATACTTTACGCTATTTTTTATTATACCTCCAATACTGCAAATAAATTACTCACTAAAAACTATTTAATTTTTGTCGTGATAAATCGAGAGGGCATAATAATATTGCTACTATAGTTACGAGAATTATTTACGTTTTTGTCGCGTCCATGCCCGTTGTTGCATTCAGTCGTTTCCTTGACAACCTTCAAAGCTCGGCGAGCTTTAATCGCCTGTATTCGCACGCTCAGGCGTGCTTTAAACGGCGATTCTGATGCAGGTATAATAAAATAGTATATTAAAGTATGAGTGGATAACAAGGTCTCTAAAACACGCGCGAGCTTTCGAGCACGACGGCGTAGCCGGAGTGCTCGAAATAAAGCAAGTGTTTTAAAGACCAGTTATCCACGAATACTTTACGCTATTTTTTATTATACCTCCAATACTGGAAATAAATTACGCACTAAAAACTTAGAAATAATTTTTGTCGTGATAAATCGAGAGGGCATAATAATATTGCTACTATAGTTACGAGAATTATTTACGTTTTTGTCGCGTCCATGCCCGTTGTTGCATTCAGTCGTTTCCTTGACAACCTTTAAAGCTCGGCGAGCTTTAATCGCCTGTATTCGCACGCTCAGGCGTGCTTTAAACGGCGATTCTGATGCAGGTATAATAAAATAGTATATTAAAGTATGAGTGGATAACAAGGTCTTTAAAACACGCGCGAGCTTTCGAGCACGACGGCGTAGCCGGAGTGCTCGAAATAAAGCAAGTGTTTTAAAGACCAGTTATCCACGAATACTTTACGCTATTTTTTATTATACCTCCAATACTGGAAATAAATTACGCACTAAAAACTTAGAAATAATTTTGTCGTGATAAATCGAGAGGGCATAATAATATTGCTACTATAGTTACGAGAATTATTTACGTTTTTGTCGCGTCCATGTCCGTTGTTGCATTGAGTCGTTTCCTTGACAACCTTTAAAGCTCGGCGAGCTTTAATCGCCTGTATTCGCAAGCTCAGGCGTGCTTTAAACGGCGATTCTGATGCAGGTATAATAAAAAATTCATTTCACGATTTCTCGATTTCAAATAAAATATAATGTACTCGGCACTGAAGTTATTTTTTATCCCTGGGCAAGTAAATCCACATTCGTGATAAAAAGCAAAACTTCAGTACCTTGGTATGCAAACTACTATTTTTGAATTATTTCAACTTCTTTTCGACGTGTTTCAAACGTGCGTGTGCCTACTGGGATTAATCGCATTTTGTTCAAACTAACTTTCAACCATAAATTAAACAATTTTGTTAGTTTTAAGCAAATTATTGTAATCTAAATGTAGTTAAAAATGTGCGTTATTGCAAGCTACTTTTACTCAAACATCATCCTTGGTGTCACTTTACTGGGTCAAACTGCAGCGTTATTGTTTACTAACAAGGACGTAAGTCTCGCAATAAAGCCAAGTAAATTACTACGTCGCCGATTCGACTAGAATAAGCAAAACACGAAGCCAATATTTTGCATCTATAGCTGTGTACTTTCCTTACAGCCAGTCTTATAAAGGCCACTAATCTGATGTTAACTTTAATTCGCTGTTAAAATAAACAAAAACGCATCAAAATTTGTTTACTAATGAATAAAATGTCATAAGCACTGACGTTTTGATGCCCTTTTGTTTATTTTAACGGCGAGTTAAAGTTAACGTCAGATTAGTGATCTTTATAAAAGCGGCAGTTATTAATCTTTTAATACAATTTTAAACACTCAGTTGTGTTCATCTGTGAATAGGCATAAGCTACAATTGTCTTAAGGGGTAGGTAGGCCTGGCTACTCCGTTCACACCTTACCCTCCAACCCCCATTCAGCATAGTAACTTGGTTCTATCAATTTACAAGTTACGTTTTCTGAGGTGGTGCCTAAAAAGTGCAAGAAGTTAAAAAGTCTTGAGACATTTTTCTTAATTGTAAAATTATCACAATATAGCTTGGAGCAAACGCTTATTGCTCAAACTGTAAACATGTTCCATATTAGGTTAACTTAAGCTTGTAGCTCAAAATGCAACGTAGCTCTAGGACTGGATCACGTCATCTCATCCCTCACTTTGGCTTAATGTACGGAAGCTTACCATGAATGCGACGATAAAGTACCTATTTATGCCAACTCTATGACGGATGACGTCATAGAACAATCGAAACGTCTCGAAACTCCTTAGCAGCTTGTACACATAAAACCGAGCCATCCACGCACTTAAACAGAGCCGGACGCGTATTTTAAAAAGCATGGAAATACAAACTGGCTACATATGTAAATATTACAATAAACAGTACAAGCAAGGGAGGTCAGATGCCCGTTTCAAGGTTACTACTTAAAACTGAGCCAAGAGTGTTATTGCATCTTTGGTCGTAGAAATTACATTATATTTGATAGCTGGAATAATTTGCCTAAACATATCATATCAGCAACTTCTGTATCTGATTTTAACAAAATATATAATGATGCTGCTAAAGTTTAGGTGCAATACGACGTTGTGCGTGGTGTAGCAATATAAAAATGGCTCCTGTCGTTTTCAGCGTGTGTTGCAGATTGTGGACATTTCCTTCAACTTGGCTTTCGTAACCTCCATTATTATAATTTTTTAGAAACATTTATATAATTAATGGTATATCGAACACAATAATGTATCACACTATATTCTAAACTTTTGTAATAATAATAATAATAATCATTCTGTCGATCAGTTGCCGTTAAAAAAAACAAGATTACTAATATGGTAATATTTAAATTGTTACTGTATATTTTGTAATGTTAACTTATTTGAATTATAGAATATATGTAGAGTATCATATAAATAGATAATTTTGTTTTCAATGCTTATTTTTAATAAGTCAACAAGAGATGCAGTAATAAAATAATAATGTTGTCCATTAAATAGAATATTCCAGATGCAGGGCCCCAACAGACGTTCATAAAAATATGTGTGCCTGAGTTAAACGGACTGCAAATTTATGACATTATACCGAATTTACGTTCAACCGAAAAAGCGTATTGGATGCCGCGTTTTTATAGATACACGTACATACATAAAGCAGCAAGAGCTTAGAGCTGCCCCTCCAACTATGGACGCTTTCGACAATCCAGACATAAAAAATACGATGAACTGGATAAAAACTCTTTCTCCCGAACCATTTCAGAGCACAAAAGCTGCCACGCTTCATAGCAATATTATCCAGCAGTGTATTTGTCAGCTGTGGGGCATGGGTGACGTAAAAAGTCCCATACCCCTTATTAAAACAGTTCCGACTCCTTGATACAGACATATTGCGTTTCCATGTTGTGCTGAAACTCTTCGGCTACAAAAGCTTCTAATCCAGTTTTTCGCCGGGACGCGACATACACATAAATAAGTAGTGACCTTAATATCCTAATGTACAGATTCACCGAGTCGGATCTATAAATTACTTAAGTTATTTCATTAATCGTAATAAAGGCTTTCTGCAGTTCGCTACTACTTATTAGTGTGGGCTGCATTTCTGACAAAATGATTTAGTTTGGACTGCTTCGCCAATTACTGCCACTATCACGTTATTTATACGTCCTGAATACTGAACTAATTTCAGCACCACATACACAGTATAGTGCCGTCAACACTTTTCATATCACTACGAAAAGCAGGCAAGACGTAATTGGCATGGGAAATCAGACATTTAATTAAAATTCTGTCGCACCAACTTAACTTTGTAATGTTGAATTTAATATTTTTATCATATTTACAAAAATTACTATTTATGAATCATATCTTTTATGAAATTTATATATATTGTTTAATGAGTTGCTATGCTTACAATCAGAACAATAGCAGTACTTTCATCTTGATGTAATGAAAATGGAAATCTTAATGAGGCTTTGGTTGCAATCGAGACAATATTTATTTTGTTGCTTCTTCATTACAGCATTTCGTGTTCTGAGCAGCCATTTGTTTTGTTAGCTTTAAACTGAAATCGGATAAGAGGCGTTTCCCGGTTGCACGAAAATTTCCGTTATGGAAATATATCATTTATCGTTGATTCTCTAAGGAACAATAATGCGATCACAGAGGCGTACGTATGAATGAGATCAAATTTCACGAATATGAATAAATTTGTCTTGTATTTCCTGACTGTAAATGCTCAGATATTATTATTAATTATAAATTCTCATTGCTCAATCCATAAGTTACAACTTAAATATGCGTAATTGAAATCTAATGACCAATATCAAAATTATACAGATACAAAGGTAAAACAAGTGCAACTAAAACGTATAGTCATTACATAGTTCATAAACGCTTTTGAGAATATATCAAGTTAAAATCGATTAAAAATTCTGTTGATCTAAATTAGTGAATTCAAGTAAGCAACATTTACAGGTAAAAATGTTTAATCTGCAACACACAATTATATTAATTCAAGTAAGCAACATTTTCAGGTAAAAATGTTGAATCTGCAACACACAATTATATTAATTCACACCATCACATAGATGACCTTATTATAATAACAATAAATAGTTCACCTTTCAACTTGAATTGTAAATAAAGAAGTTACAGGAGAAAACAATTTAACATATTTAATCAACAAAAAGCACCGCAAAAAGAACAATCTTCGCTAGATGAAGTTCGATGAGTTACGACTTTAATTGGCTTTTCTTCACCTTTGTTTATCATATCAGTTGCCCCTACTTTTTCCTCAGGGTCAATTTAATTTCGTTCATTGTTACGTTGAGTAGATCTTCAGATCCCACATTCAAGATTCTGTGCGTAATTTCTCATTCTACTTCTTGATGTATATTATGCTGGCTGCTCTTACTTATAGATTGAATTATATCTTTGAATGTCCAAATTATAATTATTAAAATTGATAGTGCTTTGAGACTCTTTCAGGGTGGTTCGATTATCTAGATATTTGTTAATTAAATTTTATTTTAACAATGACTTTGAATTGTGTAATGACATTAACTGTCACCTTTTACGTCAAACAATGTCTCAATCAAATATGACAAATGTTCATTCTACTCACATCCTATTGACTCAATATTATACGGTAAGTACTTGATTATAGTTAATTGCACTTTTTAAATTGTCTTTTATTTACTATAGCATCGATAGGACAAAACTACAACCCACCTTGAACTGCTCTCTGTTCCAATATCACCTCCAAGACAGCACTCCTCTTGACGTCAACAGCCCGGATCTCCATTTAGTCCCGCTGTGATGCACCGCCCACTGACAACAGCTGTTAACTTGTCAAACCCTTGGCTGCTAGCAGGAAAAACCCCATTCTAGTTCACTAGTGTGACTGCTACCTTCCAGATACTTCCTCATTCCGACAGCTCTAAGGCAAGTTTATTATCACTGATGATCCCTAATTAATATCCTTTTTCCTTAGATCCAAAATTCAGTAACCTCTGTCGTCAGTAACCAACAGAATAGCTCGTATCCAGCAGTCCCTCTGCTATCCTCCTTCAGTACACCCTCAACAAACCCAGCACTTGACAATTCTCAAACCAATGTAACTTCTTATCAATTGTATTTTTCAAAATAAACTAATTCCATTCAAATCTTATTTTCTTCTTACTTATTCTGCTTGCTTCTATCGAGTTTTACGACCTTCCAATTTTCTTCAATAACTGTTACTTCATTAATAATAATCTTCTTTATATTTCTCTTAATTTCACCTCTTAGATTTTGTTAAACCCTTTTTAAATGTTTTCACACAGTAACATATTAAAAAATAGGGCAATTTCTATGTTTTTATGCAGACCGAAAAAATATATCAAAAGGTACATTCTATTTTTCTATGAGTTGTTATCCTAATAATCGTAACAAAATCTGCTTAACTACCATGTTTTAATTATTTCTGCAATCTATAAATTTATTTAAGTCTTACCTATAGTCCAGTCGTTGAAGGTAAAAATATGCTATTACCTCAGAATTTTTTGAACCCTGACCGATTGACTTGAAATTTGGTGAATGGTTAGGGGATGGCTCAAGGAGAAAAAGTGACATAGCGCAGATGTGCGCTTTTACCCTGAGAGTGGATGCCACTCCTTCTCGGGGGTGGAAATGTGTTCACTCAAAATAACCTCGGAAATCGATAGAGGGACAAATTCTAAGTAAAAAATGTTCTATATAGTTTTTTCGATAGATCGATATTTTTCGAGCTATTCGCGATTGAAAACTTTTGACTATTCAACTCACCCCCTGCAAGTTAACTATTCACCAATCATAACTTAGTATTTATGTCATTTGCCACCAATCAGCGTAAAATTGTGCAACAATTCCGCTAGCGGAGTTTTAATGACAATTTTTTTCTCTTCCTGTGACATTTATTTAACTTCCTGTAAAATCAATATGATATTAGAAATGTCAAATTTGACAAACAATTTATTTTACGTCAACAGATTTTTATTTTCAAAGAGGACGTGATAAAATTGATTAATTACTAAGAAATGTCAATTTTGTTCGTTGAATAGTCCTTCAAATGCCGCTTGCAGCCGACGAATTGCATGAATTTTTGTCAAAGTGTTTATTCGTGTTTATTGCTTCAAAATTGGTCTCGTGCTGTCGCACTCGACCAATTTATATCGAAGCAATAATCACTCATACACTTTGACAAAAATTTTCGGCAATTCGTCGACCGCTCGCGGTATTGTATATGAAAATTTTTCGTGATAAAAATGCGTGGTTTTGGACGGTTTTTTGCGAATAAGTCGAAAACTTCGCATTCTATCAAATAAGTTGTAATAACCAAAAATGAAGCTTAGAAAACAGCAAAAAGATTGGTTGTTTCATGAATGCTCTAGGTCCAAAATAAAAGAAGTTATGGCTCGTTGAAGAAGATTTTTTTTGCAACAAGTAATCAACGTTAATTAACGAAAAACCGATGCATTTTTCGGGAAAAACTTATAGAAAATTTTTTGTAGTCATTGAAAAGATCTCTAAAATGAGCAATACTAAAAGTAAATTGCATTATAACTAAGCGAGTTACGAGGGTAAAACGGTGGGCCACTCGAATTTAAAAAAATGAGCGTTAAAACCCCTGCCATTCCACCAGAATTGATATTGACCATTATTCCTTTACAAATTACTTTATTTTAGTATTACCTTTGCTCCTTCTAAGGTAATAATAATGATTTAAAATTGAATTAATACAATTTCACACCTCAGAACCATCAGTTTCTGTAATTCCTCATATAGTATTCGTATACACACAAGCAATGTGCGGCATCTTTTATTGTGTTGTGAAACTAGTAATTTAACAATTTCGCTCACGAGTTCGCAATAAATGTCGGTAACGCAATCAAATGATTTAATAGAACTGTAAAATGTAAAGTTTTCAATGTCATATAGAAGAATATATATATTACTGAAAATTTTCGCAATATATAAAATAAAATAGTTACTAAAATTAAATATTAACCCACCTCTATAAAATACGATTTGAATTAAATTAAAGACTAATCATTTAAACACATTTTGTATATATCTTGGAGTTTCTGTGTCGAATATAATTCAAATGCAGGTGTCATAAGCAGGAACAATATAAAATTCTACTTGCTCGTTGGTAAGCATTTTAAGTAATTATAGAAATAAAATACTATCGGCCAAATCACAGCAGTCATCAATAAACTGCAGAACAGGTTACCAGCTATGCAACCAATTTGATTTCCTGCGTTTACGATCGGTCTTTTTAAACTATCGGATTATTCAATAAATTTCAGCTCTAGTGTGCTGTAGCACCATGATGTTTAAATTGAGCCACAGCACACTGGAAGTGAAATTTATTTGATCACTCGCTATGTATCTCTTCAGACTTTTAAAATATGAAGCTAGACAATAACGAGATTTCATTATAATTATATTTAAACTAACTTCTAACACAAAATTATTGATCGGTAACTGTTCTTGTTGCGTTTCTATATATACACTTTTGAGTTATATTAGGTCACTATTCCCTGTGGAAGCAGCCTTGAGTTCACTAACTTCCAATGACGTCAGTGGTTTTGTAGCTTCTACTATAAGAAGCAAGAAGTATCCTCGGACAAGATTTTTGACATTTTTATGTAAATATTTTACGGTTAACAGATATCTATCCAATAAAAACTAGTAATTGCAGAGACGACACCATTTGTCCTTTCCACAAAGCGATGTATTTTACTACTTCACAATGCTATTTACTAATGAAATATGGGCATTCTTTCAAAATGGCTAGTACAGATTTACACAAGCAAATCAGTATCTTCTGGGGCATGATTTATTATGTGATAGCCTCATATTTTAATTAAAAAATCAATTAACGGAATTCATATCACTAGTTGAAACTATTAGTGCTCTCACCGCAGTGCATGTTTTTTATTTATCAAATACCTAAGGCACATGTTAAAAGGTTATAAGAAACTCTTTAACATCGTAGTCAGTTGAGAAAAGTAATATAAGAATTCAATGCAGATAAATGTTCCTTAAACATACGCTTTCGAAGCACTTGCGCATCTCTATCTACGAAATTAAACACTTCAATTACTGCCATTCTTGAATGCTTTTCAGCCATTCGTTAGTTACGCGGCAATCGGTAAATCAATCTTCTTTCAGTCTAGGAAATTTTATTTAGGAGAGTTTAATTACTGTAACGGATTTAGAGCGGAGAAATAAGTAAGTAATAAATTTATCGATATCTCACAAAATCAGGCTGTGCTTGAGGGATAAATCGGGAAATTCGAAGTGCAAGCAGAGGAGAAGAAACACCTACAACATAAATCGCACTAATTCAATCAATACGTCTCCACAGTTATCCTTACTTCTTGGAGGATGTCAATATGATCAAATTGAGTAATGTACACGAAATACATAAATTTATTTACATTCGCAACACGCCTTTTATGCTTTTATTGGATCAACTTAACAACAGAAGAGATGGACAACCTTTACTGTTAATTATACCATGTGATCGTGTCTAACACTAATAGTTCAATTATTTAAAAAAGAGAAAGTTGATTATTCTTTGAAGACATGCATAGGTATGTATACAATTATTTTGTCATTTTGGAAACTGTGAGCAGTTAATTACTTCTAAAAATAAGCACTCAGTTTAATCTGTATTGCTTGTGGTTTAAACTTGTTGCCATAACATTGAATTTATTGATTGCTGCTTAAACCAAGGCCACCTTGACTACTTCCAATCTATAGCTCCTGGTTTGTTTTTCATGTTACTTTTAAGAACAATGTAAGTTTCTATACAGGGTGATTCATAAATATGGTCATTAAATTGAATAGGTGTATCCTGACCTCAGTATAAGCACATAGTACTGAAAATTAATTTCCAACGGAAAAAAGTTGCGTTAGAGTCTGGTGCAAACTTTTAAGAAGCACTGGCTAAATCAGATGAAAGCACATTAACCTAATTAATCAAATGTGATTGAAATAACCAAACAACTGTTTTACGCGTCTGCATTTTATCCAAATTCGGTCTTATCGCAAGCACCTGTGTGAACTTATGTTCATATAAATTCGTTCCAGTGACCATCAAGCGGTTTAAGCAATTAAATGTGTTACCTTTTTGTTTGATTACTATTAATTTTTTAAGTATAATCTATTATGCAAAGTTATTTTATTTGATGTCCTCTAACTACTCTTAAATACAAGGTGCCCCAAAAAGAAGTGTTAAGAACAAAGAAAAATAAATGTTGCAACATTGGAATTTCAACGATATGGTGAAATATTTGTAAATGTCATTAATGCCACATAATATTACCTGTCAAGATTATGGAATTGCAGGAACGAATTGTTGTAGTGAAGTGGTTCTACCAATACAAAATTAACCAAACAGATAATATGGCTGTAATACTTGTGGGTGGCCAGATAAGAATGCAAAGTGCTGTATCTCGGAAACTATTCGTCGTAACGACTTTCGGTAAAAAAAATTATGACCAAAGTGGCCAAAGGAAGACCGTGGAAAATATTTTCAGATTTCCAAGATGGTCGCCAGGGGGCGTAACCGCCATCTTAAACTTTTAAAGTGATTTTTCACTGAAATCCACCTAGTAAATGTTACCAAAAAATATATTGTTTCTAAAGCTAAGCTTTACTCGAGTCATTTTTGTTTAACACTGTTTGATGTATCTATTAAAATAAAGTGGTGGGGGGTAATTCAATGTTTTTTTAAATAAACAGCTGTAACTCCTAAACCACTGAACGGATTTTAAAAAACTTAGTCTTGTTGGAAAAAGCATTTATTGTTCCATGAAACCCATCTTACCTGTGATATGTCTAATTCTTAGTGATGCCGCTAGAGCGCGTTTTTTGATATAATAACAGAAAATTGCAAAATTCTCTAAAAAATTAAATGCAATAATGACTTTTTTTATAAAAATGTAGTGAAATGATACCTAAATAGACTAGTAAAAACCATATCTCGATATCTTATTCGTAGCCTGAAATATCGAAGACAGAAAATTTAGTTATCATCTAATTTTAAAAAGACGCTATTACACCGGTATTTATTGTGATTTATTTGTCTTTTTTCAAGATTCAATGATAAAATTTCATAATTTAATAATTTTTAAATAATAAAAGTATTCTTAGTTCTAATGGACATGAGTAGTGATACCACCGCAAAAATAATCTACTTAACTTTGACTAAGAATGGTATTCGAGGGACTATTTAATGAACCAAACTACTTTTTCAAATTCGTTTTCAGTAAATCTAGCAACAAACTACGCAATTTCTATAGTAACAGAACACTAATATTGACTTGTTCTAATAAAAACCGCATTTGTTAAAAATAGTCAAGGGTAATACCACAAGCAGTGGATATATTTTTGACAAATATTTTGTCGTTTCCATGTAAATTATTGCGTTTAAATTTCACGATACAAAATCACATCAAAAATGTCACGAGCCGAAGGCGAGTGACATTTAAATGTGATTTTGTTGAGTGAAATTTGCAATAATTTCTATGGAAATGGCAAAATATTTAAAAAAAAAATATCCACTTCGAGTGGTATTTGGGACGACTATTTAACAATATTAATACATAACGATTAACTTTATTGAAAAATAATCCAACAATTAATATAATAATTATTCATTCTCAATTAAATTCAGCGGAATACTTCCAAAACACAGCATTTTAAAATTTTTAAAACAAGCCACACAGTTTGTTGGGGTTTAGTGTTACGTAACCTAGCGATATCACTAAGGACAGAACATCGTTGTTAAGCGATACTTCGCAACAAGGCTATTTATTTTTTGAGTACGTACATTTTTTGTGAATATTTTGCATGGTGCCCAATATTCAGTGATATACTGCTGTTATTGGTTGAAAAAAGCAAATGTCTGCAATGTGATTGGCTTATATGTTATAGTGTTGAATAGTCACTTGAATACCTTCTAGGAAGATATATCCACTGATATTTTTTTGATTGGTCACGAAACGTCAGAATTCTGGATTTTCATTGGTCACTTTTTGACAGATGACAGGTGAATTGAATAGTCTACTGATATTTTTCTATGCATGGAGGACTAAACTGCGCCCACCTGAACGCAAGGTCTTTGGTAAAACACCTGGCTGTCGTCAGGGATCTTGTATTGGCTGGTGAGTACGACATTGTAGCCATCACCGACACGTGGTTATCGGACGCTATCTCTAGTAATGCAGTAAACATTGCTGGATATAATATTGTGAAGCATGATAGACCCTCGAGGGCGGGAAGTGTGGCTTTTTACATAAAGCCTGCCCTAGGTTTTTGCATTCTAGAAACTGAGAATGAAATTGAACCACTCTGGATTGCAATATCTTGCAATAATCGTAAATATGGGTTTGGAGTTGTTTACAACTCTCACAGAAGCCTTTATGCCAATTTCTTTAGTTCTTTAGAAAATACTTTCTCAACGATCTTACCTCAGATTGAAGATGCATTTTGCTTCGGCGACTTTAATGTTAATTTGCTGGATGTGGAGAGCGCTGCTTCAGTTTGTGCGTTAGAATTTTTAGAAGCGTTCGGACTTACTCAGTTTTTATATGAGCCTACGAGAATTACTGCTGAATCAGCCCCGTTACTAGATTTTATTTTAACTACTAATACAAGCATTACAAAAAATGCACTGGTTATTCCCTCACATGAAGTAGATCACAGTTTGATTTGTTGTAAAATCGATACTCCAAACGTAAAATCAAAACAGGCTGTCTACAACTACAGGTATTTTAAAAATCCTAATTACGAACAGTTTAATTATGATCTTCAGTCTATACCCTGGCGGAATATTTATCAGTTGGACAACATAGATGATAAAGTCCAAACATTAACAGAAAATTTAACTATTTCATTAAATCTACATGCTCCATTTGTTAGTTGTAGATTATCGAGAAAGCCTGCACCGTGGTTGACCAACACCCTTAAACAAATGATGTGCTTACGTGACAAGGCTCTACGTCGTTATAGTTTAAGTCAGAATCCTGTGCATTTTACTTCTTTTGATTAACTACAAATAATAATATGTTATCTACTTTCTACGAGAGCCATCGGAAAAGGTCTGTCAAATGTAGTTTACGATTCCAACCTGTTGAAGAATAAGAACATCTTAAAGATATTTGTTCCATTAAGTCCAATTCTGCTGGTGCTGATGGTCTTAACATTCACATATATACATTGTGCATATCCTGTTTATTGCCAGTTATAACTCACCTTATCAATTATTGCTGGAAAAGAGCTTTAATATTGCCTATTCCTAAAATAACAGAATAGCAGAATAGCAGAAGGTACCAACAACAGTCTTTAAAAATCATCTGAAGAAGCTGACAGCATGAGCAGCGAGACGTTAAGTCCAAATCAACGATTACGGCATAATCCGGAAAAATCTACCATTAAGTACTGATAATTTTCGACGTTGGACAAACAAAGCAGACTTATATTAATTAATCTGTGAAGCACAACTTTAAATGTTCACCATTACTTAAGGCTTCTATCAAAGTAATAGATGCTTAAGTTCGAGAGCTTAACGTTTTGATGAAAGTTGTATGGTGAATTGATCGGCTTGCTGGTATTGATGGAGATAACGATCCTGCAATTAAGCTAATCTAAAAAAAATAGTTTTTCGATTGCTTAGGAATAGAGTCCTTTTGTTGTAAATCGACGTTTTTATCTGATTTAAAACTTTCGAAATGTGCCGCCATAAATTCCTTAAAATAGGACTCGACGAATTTCAACAAATGGCAAAATGGTGAATTATCAACTACTTTACGTGCTATGTCGCTCGTTTCTAGCAGCTTATTCAAGTTTGCGTTGTGAATGCAGTTAGCTAAACTTAGTCTTTGTGTTGTAAGTTTAGTCGACTTCTAAAATGTTTCTATAATGGTACAATTCCACGAGACCAACGCTGAGGAATTAAAGTCCCTAAAGGGTTTAACGAAACTGGAAGCATTGAGCGAAATGAATGACCCTTCAAGTAGTAAAAGTTTCTAGAAAAGAAGCGAAGGTCACTGACCGTAATATGCAAAAATTAAAACTAAACGTAAACTAATCATAACACGAGGGATATGTACGAGTATCTTGCTGGGCGAATCTATTTCGAAGTACAATTAACCAAACGATATTTATTTTAAATCCGACGAGAAGATACCAACAAATGTTAATTGCAAATAGAAAATATAAATTTACTGGACTGTTTAAAAAGATAACTTGCTAAAACAATAATTTCGGAATTGCAAAAGCATATCTGAGGGATTCACTTGCATGAAGTACGTCGTTCTCAAATCGAGGTGAAAAGCAGTAACGAATTTTATAAGGTGTTATCGGAAGCGATACGAAGAGATATATGTCAATCTGAACGAAATTTTAAGCAAGAATGTTCACAAAAATTGGAAATGTAGGGAAGCTTGCCGGGAAGAATTCTAGGGGTAACGACCCAAAGAAATTGTAGATACAGCAGGTAGAAATCGTATCTATTTATTTATAGTTCTAAATTCTAACTACAGAGAACAGTAACAGGTATTAAGTTTATAAATCTAACAATGTTACGGAATAGTACATTGTGTATCTAGGACGAAAAGCCTAACATTCCCAGACGACTGTGAATATTGTTGGGCGAGGGGAATGTGGAGCCCAGCAACACAGGAGTCTGGGAATGTTGCTTTTTGTCCACGATACACATACTATTTTTCCGCCGATCGATACGAGTAATTAAAAAAATTGGGAAATAGTACTCGAATATCTGCCTACGCCGGGAATATTATTTCTGTACAGTTTTATTGTAAATTACCTAGCAACGGCTGATGTAATGGAATGTTTAATTATTTCTGTACAGTTTTATTGTAAATTACCTTACAACGGCTGATGTAATGGAATATTTGTCTTTGCTCAACAAAATTTTGTCAATAATGTGTCAGTTCTACGATTGAGAGTCGCCTGATCCTGTAATGGTATGTACACTGGTAGCATAGGAGGTTCAGTAAAACTCGTATCTCTGAACGCCAACCTGGTCTCAGATCGGGTCTCATTTCTTCATCAGCCATTGCTGAACAGCACTCCGATACCTGCGTTAAAATTATTTTCTAGGAAAGGTTCACGAAGCCATTGAGAATTATAAACTTCCTAATAAGCTAAATCGAGACGAGGTTACCCTGTTCCTTCAATGTGGAATGCGCTCATTTCTAAACCCCATGAACTCAACTGCGACTACTCTTGCCTATAAATTTTCCTTGCTTCCCTCTGATCAGCAGTTTCGCCTCTGGCGTGGTTGCAACGTTCAGTTACCGTTCTTTTCTACATTTTCCCTTACCAAAAGGTTTCGCTCCTGGCGAGATTAACACATTGACTTACCGTGCTCTTTTGTTTATCCTCTAATAACGTTCTTGATGGAAGCATACGATTAATTGATGTTTTCTATCTGAACAATGACACAGTCCAATTCCGGAAGTGGTTCGTTACGTATGATTTTTGATATATAATAGGGCCGCCTACGTATTGAATGGATTCAAATATGTTGGTAGAAATTCTTTTCCTTGGAGCGATGATGAATCTAAACTCATTAACTAAGTTAGACGAAGGTTTGTTAAATATACGTATTTCGCGTTTAGAAGCGTGGAAGCGTAATGGAAGTCGAATGCGAGGCATTATCTGTTGTACTAACCGCGCGGTATAAATGGGTCTCAACACCGAAAGGTTAAAGATAACGTGTGTATAATGTTTGTAACGAATAAATCAACTATCAAAAATAATTTAATAATTTATCTAGTATTATTTATCAATTTGATTGATTTGTACAGTGAAATCTCCCTTACCGGACACCTTTAATAAGCGGACACCTCTCTTACACGGACATTTTGTTGGGAACCAACTTGCTTGCATTAACTTTACTAATAAAATTTTCTCTATTAAACTGACACTCTCTTAAACGGACACGGACACCATTTTTCGACAATTTTTAGACTGTGAATCTCACTTGTACGGACACTTCAAAATGCAGGCCCAGCTAATGTGAGGCGTCAAAACAAATCGTAAATCCAACATTTAATGATCATGTTGTTAAAATATATAATTCTTTTGCAATACGTTACGACTGCAGGAAATTTGACACTTTCATTGCCCTATGCACGATATTATTACAAAACAATCCATGTCGCTTGATTTTAGAGGCCTGCAATTCAAAACTACTTTTCCTTTTGCGTGGGCAGCCTATTATGATAAAAATAAAAATAGCAAGAATTTTTCCTGCTTGCTTTTATTGAATGGAAGAATAAGAAAACTAGGCTCAGGACCCCCGCAACCGCGGAGTGTGCGGGTATCAATTTAAGCCAGTGTAATGAATTAGAACCAGAGGTCGATTTGCCCTTATCAGTAATGGCTGAACCGTATAGGAGTATCCCAGAAATCGAAGACGTCGACACTGACGTATTTATAAACATTGACAAGGACATAAGCGAGGAAGATGATGTAACCGAAATTTCAGGTAAATCAGCTGCAGTTGATGTGCAGTTGTCAGAATTAGAAAACGATGGCGACTTAGAAATTTGTGAGAATGTAATCAAAACCCACACGGAAGCATTAACAGTAAAAATTTTTAAATGCTTTGCTAAAGAAAGTAATGACTTTCAAGTATTCAAACTGTCAAAATATTTAGAAATACATGCGGAAAGTATAATAAACAGTCAGAAAAACCCTTACACAAATTAGTATTTTAGATTTTGTAACAACTACTACATAACTTTGTTTCAATTATTTTATACTCTTGTCTGTATTGTTAGCGCGTATACCTTTGCATAATACAACTTTTTTAAACATAAAAATGGATTTTTCTCTTAAGCGGACGCCTCTAATAACCGGACAAAAACCCACCGTTTTTGTCCGGTTATGGGAGACGAGCTTTTACCCGCGACTTCGTTCGCGCGAGGTTCGTTATTTGTGTATTAAATAATGACTAATTATTTTCTGTCATCCCATCCCATCCCATCCTATCCCCGTCCCCGTCCCTTTCTCCGTCCCCGTCTTCGTACCGTCCCATTCCGTCCCGTCCCGTCCCGTCCCGTCCCGTCCCGTCCCATCCCGTTCCGTCCCGTCTCGTCCCGTCCCGCCTCTCCCCTTCCATCCCATTCCTTCCCTCCCCTTCCCTTTCCGTCCCGTCCCGTCTCGTTCCTTTTCGTCCCGTCCCTTCTTTTTCCGTCCAGTCCCTTCCTGTTCAGTCCCTTCCCGTCCAGTCCCGTACCTTCCCGTCCCGTCCCGTCCCTTCCCCTTCCATCCCATTCCTTCCCTTTCCTTTCCGTATCATCCCGTTCCGCCCCGCCCCGCCCCGTCTCGACCCTTCCCGTCCCGTCCCGTCCCGCCCCTTTCCCTCCCGTCCAGTCCCGTCCCTTCCCGTCCCGTCCCGCCCCTCCCCTTCCATCCCATCCCCTTCCATCCCATCCCCTCCCCTTCCATCCCATCCTTTTCCTTCCCTTTCCGTCCCGTCCGTCCCGCCCCGCCCCGTCCCGCTTTGCCCCGTCCCGTTCCGTCCCGTCCCGTTCCGTCCCGTCCCGTTCCGTCCCGTCCCGTTCCGTCCCTTCCCTTCCCGTCCAGTCCCGTCCTGCTCAGTCCCGTCCCGTCCAGTCCGTCCCGTTCCGTCCAGTCTAGTCCCGTCCCGTCCCGTTTCTTCCCTTATGTCATGTTCACCGTCTTGGACTTAAAAATAAATGTAATTTTCGCAATCAACGTCCCAAAAAACCTCAATAACGACACCCATATCGATTTTTAGGCTTACTTACCCCATTTCACCCCCTAAGGGGTTGATTTTCGGAAAATCACGAAATACGTGTTTGATTATTTGTTTTTAGGAGTACTCCTACGAAGTTTCAAGTCGAAATGTCTATTTAATATTATTTCTCCATACAAAATTGGAACCCCCATTTTATCCCTTTAGGGGTTGAATTTCGAAATATCCTTCCTTATTCCTTGTATACATCATAAAGGGAACCTCTGTGCAAAATTTCAGCTTTCTAGGTCCAAGGGTTTGGGCTAGGCGTTGATGAGTGAGTGAGTCAGTCAGGACTTTTAGAAATATATATAAGATTTCACTGTATCAACATTCGTAGAACAACTAATGTATGAAACACGTGTCTAAATGATTTTCTTTTGTTCGTAGAAGTCTTACATTCGGCTTCGTCTAGTTATATAAACTTTTCTACTTGAAAAATAAAATGACACCTTCAACAATTATATCATAATTCATAACTAACTATTCTAATGTAACGTGATATGGATCGAGCAAATGTTGATATGATGAAAATATTACATTTTGATAGTTCTGCATTAATTTCCGTAAAACAACTTATTACTGCTAAAATAGGGATTTTTTCCAAGTTTGAGTACCTACCAATATTCTTATGGCATACAGTCACTTCGTTAACATCTATGATTTCTTCTTTTCTTCTTATTACCCAAACGTTCCATATTGTATAGCTATTTTAATAATTGATGGAAAAAGGTTTCGGTATGTCATTTTCTTAGATACCTATCTACATATTCTGACATTTGTTGTCCATCTGTGTCAACTAATTAATAACTAATATCGAATTACTAATTTCAGGGACTACTATTATAGTCTCCTTGCGACTCTCATAAGAAATTCTTATACAAGGCAATACACGTATAATTTGTCGAAAATATGCAATTCCTACCAAACTGCATGAAGAAATATGTAAGGTCTAATTTAAAACAACAAAATAGTGTTATGGGTCCTAAGAAATAAAATAATAAAAACATTTGATATAGTTCTTTTATGTAAAGTTGTTCCAAGCAATTTTTCTGTGATAATTTATTACTTCCATTAACCAAGTAAACACCTGGATTGTAATTGATGCCGTATCACACATAGCCTACTATAATCACAGTAAGAGAGACCATTCCTTAATTTTACAACACTTCAAAACCATACATTATTTCATGTAAAATTAAACAGCAAATATAAATAAATCAACATAAGCTCCAATTCTCCATATTTCCCTTTGTTTTGTCTGCATCTAAAGCATATTCACGAAGTAAAAGATATTTATCTCATGTAACTTCAAAAATTTTCAACTTAATAAACTTTTGCAATTACAACTATATTTTGTTGGAAATACTAACACAAATCTTTAAAAGGGTACAAATGTATCTCCAATATCCCATTAAGAAAACATAGCAAGAAAACAAGTTACTCTGATAACAATATATACTTTACATCGTTAAATCAAAGCATTACAATGCACGCAGACTAGTGGTTACAAATATTATAATAATACCAACAATGTTTACAAATACTTAATAATCGATTTATTAATGTCAGGAAGTAATAAACTCACTTACTTCGATTCCTAATAGTAGCGGAAAATAGTAATTAAATATTAGTTCAGTAGTTAATAATAGCTCAAAACTTGACGACTTTATGTATATTTATTTTCCAATTACTAGATAATTATTATTCAAAGACAATAAAGGTCGCTCTGGAAGGATACACAATAAAATAAACTAGTCAAGCAGCTTACTGTTTAATGAATAGAATTTCTAAAAATACGATTATTGAAAAATAACCATATACAGTACTTATTGCTATTAACGTAAATTTAATTATGTACTTGCGTTTTGCCAGATCTTAGTGAACTACTGTCTTTACCAAAATTGACTAAATATCCAGAATCTCTTTTATAGGAACAACAACAAGCTGACGGCATCTGGAATGTGTCTGGTAGAGGTCGACCTCCATCAGATAAAGACAACAATCTACGATAAATGTATTTCTGCCTACAACTTGTAATGTAACCATGAGGGGTACTATCCAGTAAACTGCATGGTCCGTTTGGCCTGAAAGTTAATTGTCAGTAATTAACACGCCACTGCAATGTTAGGAGACGTTTATACTTTATGCAAGTTTCTATCCTTACGCCCTGCACGTATCCATCTTGCTCGCCTTGATTTATAATGTACTTCCATTTGTTGTATTTGTTCTTTGCTAATTTAGGAAATATAATTCTGTCGACGGAGGGACATATAAAGTTGTCTTCTGGGTCACCTATTCTATGTTCTATGGGACCTTCATCGATGCCAAAAAGTTCTTTATGTCGGCTGTCTATTTCTAATATGGATTTTAAGTTATTATATGGGTAATTTTCAAATTCTTCACAAAACGTGGATCCCTCGGCACATTTTGGCTCTTCCTCTATCAGTAGAATTGCTTTTAATTCTGCACCCTTTTTCGAATCTGGGAAAACTATGGGTTTAGAAGTTGAGGCTGTATTTTCTTCCAGTGCATCAGCGATAGTAGGGTCTGTAAAAATAACTAAACTTTAATGAGCAGTTAAATGTCAAACCTATTAAATAAAGATCAAAGTTCCAGATATATAAACAATATTCTACTTAAATTCTATCTTTTCGGGTGTGGTTTCAAGAATATAGCAGCTATCGTTTTGTTTTCTTTTGTTAGATCAGTAAATATATATTTAGACTATTTTTTAGTCCTCTTCAGTTACATTTTAAAAGTTTTAAAGATTTTAGACGTTTATTTGCCATTAAAAATAATCTGACTTTCAAACACAAGTTCCATAGTTATGTTAAAATTGTATAATTCTTGTGATTTGAATATCTTAGAATAAATGATATTACATTATTTATTTGGTATTAGTTTCACATTCACGTTACAACAGGTGATGCTAGTTGGTTTACAACTAACAACACCTGTTGAAAACCAACTAAAAACACCTGTTGTTAACGTGTATGTGAATGTGCTAACTTATAAATTTTAAACTTAAAAATGTTATCAAAAAATAACATTTAAAACCAAAATCCCATATATAATGTAATATCATTCTTCAAAAATATGAAATGGAGATGAACAATGACGTACTCCATCTTGAATTTATTCTACTAAAACAAGAATAAATACGCTCCAGTGCATTTAAACAGGAGGTAAACAAAAACTATTCTAAAACCAGTACCATATAAATCATGAAATATTTATTCTAAGATTTGAAATGAAGAGATACAAAAACTAAATTAATGAACAATAATTAAATAACAAGAATCTTACAACTTCAAAATAACCATGTAACTTCAATTGTTGAGAGTCAGACTATTTTTAATGGCAAGTAAATGCCTTTTAAAACGTAAATTAAAGAAGACTAAAAAATAGCAAAAATATGTTTACTTATCTAACAAAATAAAAAAAGTAGCTAGTATATTCCCTAAAATATACCCGAAAAAATAAGTTCCAACTACAAAAGGAAAATTAAACATGTGTAATTTAATATTCTAATAACTGTCACATTAGATCAAAAACATCAGAAGTAATAAAGCACATGACTTATTTTTTTCAAAGTCAAACTTGATTTTGTTTTCATTTGGTCACATGTTATAATTTACAACTGTAATAATTTTGTTAAACTTTTTTTGCTTCAATATTTTCTATTTGAGATCTTTTCAATTTGAGATATTTTTATTTGCTTTTCGTTATTTGCTCACGATATTTACCTGCGTTGGAGAAATTTCTGGCAAATATTATAGGTTCACTTTCAACATCCTTCCTGTAGGTTTGAAACTGAATTCTTGAGGGTTTAGAATAAGGATAAGCAAACCCTGATTCCTAGAAATATAGAAAAATACTTTATTAGTTTACGTAAAGGTATCATTGCTAATTATATTTTTAAATCTGGTACTCTAGCTAATTTTGCTTAGCCCCAGATAATTATTGTATACAGAATTTTAAGATACATTCATTTTAAAAGCGATGTAAAATATACGTTTCTATGTATATAAATGTAATAATAGTTATTTGCATATCAAGTCTTGAAAATTGTCAATTACAGGTGAGAAACCAGGTTGGAATTAAAAGTATTTAGCCCAACCCTTGAAAGCTTCCAAATCCTTTGAAATAACGAGAAATGTATCCAATTTTACCTGAAAACGTAAAAATCAATACAAATTTTAATTTTGAAAATGTCATTTAACAGGATAATAATATAGCAATCATTTAAAAAGTTAAATCAGCACTGTTAAACAACATAGAAATCTGTATCTATGGTGTTGTTATACCAAACCGATAAATAAACAGTACTAGTACTGTAATGGCAGTCAGGTAAACATATTACAGTACCAGTCAGGTAGTGTCAAAATAGCTTTGATAATTTAACTTTCTTGGTGGTTTCAGGTAAAATACATTTTTGCTGTCAGTAGCACTATTTTCTGAAACAAAAATTGTTAAACTATATCAACATTACAGTACTGGTACTGCAATACCAGTCATGTGTACATAGTACAGTATTAGTTATGTAATGAACAACCTTCTAATAGCTCTGAAACCTTAATTTTCTTGACGATTTCATATAAATTAATTAAGCTTTGCTGTGAATAGCACTATTTTCTGAAGCAAAACTTGCTGTTAAACTATATCAAAATTATATTACTAGTACTGTAATAGTAGTCAAATAAATATATTACAGTTCTGGTCAGTTTATGATTAACCTTCTAATGTCAAAACAGCTTTAGAAATTTAACTTTCTTGACGGTTTCAGGTGAAATAAGTTTTCTCTGTGAATAGCACTATTTTTTCAAACGAAAATTGTTGCTAAACTATTCAACATTAAAATACTGGTACTAACATAGCAGTCATGTAAACATATTACAGTTCCGGTCAGGTAATGATCAACCATCGAAACTCAAAATGACTTTAAAAATTTAACTTTCTTTACGGTTTCAGATAAATTAATGGGGATGCTCTGAAGCAAAACGTTAAACTATATTAAAATAACAGTAGCAGTACTGTAATAGGAGTCAGTTAAACATTTTACAATACTAGTCAGGTAATGATCAACCTTCTAAAGTCAAAATAGCAGTGAAAATTTAACTTCTTGGCGATTTAGCATAAATTAAGCTTTGCTATGAGTAGCACTATTTTCTGAAGAAAAACTTGCTGTTAAACTATATCAAAATTACAGTACTAGTACTGCAATAGTAGTGAAATAAGCATATTACAGTTTTGGTCAGTTAATGATCAACTTTCTGACGTCAATATAGGTTTGAAAATTTAACTTTCTTGATGGTTTCAGGTAAAAGATTTTTTCTTTCTGTGTAGCAGTATTTTTTCAAACGAAAATTGTTGCTAAACTACATCAATATTAGAGTACTGGTACCAACATAGCAGCCATGTAAACACATTACAGTCCTGGTCAAGTAATGGTCAACGTTTGAAACTCAAAATGGCTTTAAAAATTTAACTTTCTTCACGGGTTCAGATAAATTAGGTTTATGGTGTGTCTCGCACTATACTCTAAAGCAAACTGTTAAACTATATTAAAATTACACTAGCAGTACTGTAATATCAGTCAGGTAAACATATTACAGTCCTAATCAGGTAATTATCAACCTTCTAAAGTCAAAATAGCTGTGAAAATTTAATTATCTTGACGGTTTAACATAAATTAAGCTTTGCTGTGAGTAGCACTATTTTCTGAAGCAAAATTTGTTGCTAAACTGTATCAAAATAACAGTATTAGTACTGTAATAGTAGTCAGATAAACATATTATAGTTCTGGTCGGGTAATTATCAACTTATACGGTCAAAGTAGCTTTGAAGGTTTAACCTTCTCGACGGTTTCAGATAAATTAAATTAATGCTGTGAGCAGCACTATTTTCTGAAGCAAAAACTGTTGTTAAACTATATCAATATTACAGTACTAGTACTGCAATAGCAGTCAGGTAAACACATTACAGTTCTGGTTAGGTTACGATCAACTTCCAAAGTCAAAATAGCTTTGAAAATTCAACTTTATTAACGGTTTCAGGTACAATAAGATTCATTCTCGCTGTCACCAACCGATTTATGTTTCACATAGCTTTCTCACTTTCGTAGAATATTATTGTTTACTTAAAAAAAGGAAAAAGCTAGCTTACTGAATAGTAATCATTTTAAGGTACATTGTTTATTGTGTGAACTTTCTGGTGAGTACTTCGTTGAAGAAAAAATGTGGACATTTTGTAATTAAGAATTATATCTACAGGCTGTCCTAGTTATCACAGTTGTCAACTAAAGGAGATAGCATAACTATTCTTATTTTATTTTCACGTAAACGCGTGTAAAAATCAATAATAGTTATTTTTCAACAGTTCCTACGTACTAATTCAAAATATTGTGAAAGTATAAGGCGGTAATTAGCAGTGAAAAATTTTGAAATTGTATATTTATCAACTGTTGACAATAAATAATGTTGGCATTTTTTACTTTTAACTTGTCTTTTATTACGAAACAAAATAGTTTTAGATCTATAAATACATTTAGATATAAATTGGCTATCGATTCTTAAAAATCAAATCGATTAAGTTTGACTTGTTAATTTTTAATTTAAAATATAGAATTCTTACAGTTTTATTCTCTGCAGTTCTTACTATCTTGTCTATAATAGTCTAGTAATTACAAATTACCTATACCTATTTATTGTATAGATATTATCACTTGTAATACCTCTAGTGCACCGAATATTACTGATAATTTTTTCGAGCTCAAGTTTATCGTGAAAAAATTATCTGGTAACATTCGACGCACATGGGATATTCGATACAAATATTGGCCCATCTACTATTTACAGGAGAAGTTGAGATTTTGTAACGTTTAAATTGGACGTCACTACAATTACGTTGGTGCAAAATTATCAGGGGTAATTTAATATATAGTACGCTTATTATTGATGATTTTTCTGTTTTTTCTGAATAGCTACTTTAATTTAGAAGCTATTTTCTCTCTTACAAAATTTTAGTTGCGTAAACGGTTTAACTACAAAAAATATTTTCTAAATTTTTACAAGCCTGAATCGGTAATTGTAACGTAACACTAGGCTTATAGAGATTTACGAATTTTTTTAATTTTTTTTGCTAAACCGTTCATCCAACAAAAATTTTGTAAGAGTGGAAATAGCTTCTAAATTAAAGTAACTATTCAGAAAAAAAAATTGGTAGTGATTATACAGGGGGTTAAAAAACTTTTTTAAAAAATGTAACCCCTTGTATAATCACTACAAATTTTTTTTCTGAATAGTTACTTTAATTTAGAAGCTATTTCCTTTCTTACAAAATCTTAGTTGGGTGAACGGTTTAGCAAAAAAAAAATTTTATAAATCCCTACAAGCCTAGCGTTACAATTACTGATTCAGGCTTGTAGAAATTTAGAAAATATTTTTTGTGGCTAAACCGTTTGCCTAACTAAAATTTTGTAAGAAAGAAAATAGCTTCTAAATTAAAGTAACTATTTAGAAGAAAAAAATTGGTAATGATTATACAGGGGGTTGAAAAAATATGGATGGATAATTTATTGTGACGGTTTTTAAACACCCTGTAATTTTCGAAATTAGGGTTTATTCTTCAAAAAGCTGTGGTTTACTGGTACAAACACCTGGCCAAAAAATGAATAAACCGTATAAAAGATTTTTCGACTTATTTGAAAAAAATTTAAAAAGTTAATCATTTTTAAAGCCCTCTAGCGGCTAAACTAAGCAACTTTGTTGAGTTAAATCGTCATACTTTTGCTCAAGGAATATGTGGTTAACGGATTGACCTCTTTTTCAGAGACACCCTGTATAGCAGAGTGAGAGTAATACTATTTTATTACGTGAGCATCTATAATAATGGTCAATGTTTGTCCCAAACACACTTTTTGTTAGTCTTTATGTTTAAAACACACAACCTAACCTAGAAAAATCCACTGGCATTACTAAATTAGTTCATTTGACAAGTGAAAAATAAGCAGTTGGCTTGTACCAAATCGATAATCGCGAATCGCTATATTGGTAGTATAGTAGAAGGTCCTATTATTGGCCAATGTCCTAAATTTAAGAGCTGATAATTACTGTAAAATTCAAGGGTGGCGGAAAATGTGAACTTAGGCAATCAAATGAGCTAGAATACTATTTATGGACTCTGTATGCGTTACACAGAAATAGACTAATATGCGATTAGCATCTAGTATTCGCAGAATCAAAGTGTTTGGTTTTTAAAAAAAAACCGAATTCTAGGATACTATTTCTGTCTAACGCATACAAAGCCCATAAACTGTATTCTAGCTCATTTGAATGCCTAAGGTCGCATTTTCTACCACCAATCTGTATACACCAATATTCTCCTGACACGTACAGCTACGAAATTTGATGCACTCGTCACATACATCATTGGGAAAGTTTTTTGAAATCTCTATTTTTAAATTTGTTATATTATTCGGTGCCCTTGAAATGCAGAACGAAATCTAAGCGTCGATCTCGCAAAAACTGATTTAAAAGAGAGGTTGAATAATCAGGGCGGATATTTAAATTCGTTGGATGTCTTCACCAGGCTACAATCTAATAGAATCGAATTCTCGCCTTATTTACATATATCACAATGAACAATCTCATTTCAAAGTTTTTCTCCGGAAGCATTTTGGTTATACAAGGTGCGGCAATAAAATGATTGCCTTAATTTTACAACTACTATTTTATTGTGTACTTCTGCCGCAGAGTTAACTTTAAAAATGCTGCTGTTTGACAGTTAATTGCCTTGTCGAAGATATTTATTTTATCGTAGTGGACATCGTAATTTGATCATAAATTTATTTTACCAATTCAATTAAAAATAACGAAATAATTGCGCTTTAAAACATTTTGTTTTATAATTAAATTAATGTTGTAGAAAGTGATTCTGCACAATCAGTGAATACTGTAAAAATAATGTGAAATATGTCAATTAAAAATTAAAAATTAAGGAAAATCAAGCAATACGTCCAAGCAAGAATAAGATGCAGCAGAAATAATAAAGGAAATCTAACGGGTGTTCATAAACAGTCGTCATCCCAGTAGGTTTTGACTTCAGAAACGTATGTCTATTAAAATTGAGAAAAAATGCGCTATGACAGTACTCAATGACGTTTCATTGTGTTGCACGAATTAATCAAAGACATAACATTTTGTTTTTCAAAGCAATTGGGATGACGACTGTTTATGAACACCCGTTATTAGCAGGAGGACACGCAATAGTACAAAGGTGGGCAGAGTATTAAAAGAGGAATTTAACGATGATAGAAGAAAGAGAACAAAAGGAAGATGTACAGTACTACGGAACACATCTAAACGTTGAACCCCCTACATTCGAGAAAGTAAAGTAAGAATTCCACAGTTAAAAAACCACAAGGCACCAGAAGATAGGATAAATGCGAAACTAGAAAAATACGTAGGAGTGAAAATAAGACGAAATCAAGAACATGAGTTGTACGATAAAGCTGACATAGTGGCTATAACCAGAAGTCACCACGTATGAATCAAAACCAAAAGGTAGACGAGAAGGAATCGAGAATTTTAAGAGAGAGAAGATGGAGAGGTAAAACACAAGATAAAAAGAAATGGCGCGACGTTGTGGAGCTGGCCAAAGCTCTTTGAAGAGTGGTTGCATCAAAAAAGAAGAAGATTTCGGAATTTGTCTTTGTCTGTGAGAGATTGGAAACATCTTACATTCGGTTAGCCTTACCATCAAAAGTTTCCACAAACCGCCAGTGCTTGTTGCACTGTATCTTTTAGTTAAAGCTAGAGACCTACCTCCTTTAAAGCACGTCATAACTTCCTTCAGCTCATCGCTGTTAATCTATTTCTTCAAGTGAAGAAACGGCAGTAATGTGTCGGTGAATTTTCGCTGGGTTCTCACCTTTTGCTTCTACAAAACGTATCGTGAAAGGAACTTCACAATTAGCGCCACTCGAACACAACCTACTCTGGCAGTGACAAACAAAACTGAAAGGATCGAGGTCATAACCAGACCAACATAAAAATACTCTCCACCGGCCTGAATGAAATGTATCTTTACTTTTAGCTCGCGCCTCGTATGTATGCAGATGTAAAACATCCTGCAACTGTGAAAAGTTCGAGTGTATTTGTAGTGTTGAAGATTTTTCTTTTTGAAACATAGGGATAATTAAAACTACATTTTCTATATACACAAATGAAAAACGATTACTTTTTAATAAAGTTTTACCAAACCACTGAACTCCAACATCGATAAATATATTCGCGAATGGTGTCAGACAACAAATTGAAATTGAGATAAACCTAGATTCGTTGCAAGAAGCTATGGGGAATAACACAAATCGATATCATGCGTTTCAAAACAAACTCATTTATGGTAGACCTTGGATATAAGTAAATATAGCACCTTTAATTCTACTTGACTCAACCTGAGTATGTTTTAAAAAGATCTCACTTTGAGCAAGCTATGACCAATATGAAGTTTAACTTTTAATTTGATAGAATTGAATTGAAGGTGATATATTCATTTCTAGCCAAGGCCTACCCTAAATGAGTTTTTTAAACTCACGATAGCTTCGCACTACTTCGTTGTAAAACGATTGTAAACGATAGTTCTCTGTAGTTTTAGTGAACCAGTGCAAGATATACATACCAGTATATTATAAAAACAAAAACTACTATCTACATTTTGTCAATCTATTTATTAAAATATCTGGTTATTAATGCAGCGTTCCTTCCATACGGTAAGATATTTATTAATAAGTAGATATAATTAATATACCTGGGACGACCTTTCAACCTATATTCCAATGTTTGAAAATTTATTTTATTTTAATTGTTACAACATATTTACGACAGAACAGAATTAAGCCCGTGTCAGCAACATTTCATTAAAATTCAATTTACGTCTTGCTTAACATAAAATCGCAGATGAAAGGAGACAGTAAAATGTGAGATTACGTGTTTCACAAAGCTTATTGCTTAGTCTGTTCTTTCGCTGAACCTGGAATTGAAATTACTTGTAATATTAAATTTTACTTAAAAAGGGCTACTCAGAGCAGAAAATATTTTTTCTGGTGTCGGTTTAGGCGAAATTAATTGCTTTCTTAGTTCAGTTCAATGACTAATTTTGCTTCCACAAAAAAGTTTATCAATTACTAAATTTTTGTAAATAGCTAATTTTATTAATGTTTTGACATGAAAAACAAATACTTTCTTAGTGATCTTAGAAATAAAGTAAACAGGAATAAATCTTGAAGGTTTTATAATGAGGTAAATTGCTCATATTTAAAATATCACCTTTATATCTTAAAGCAAGTTTACTTTTTTATTTTTTTTCATTATGGATAAGGTGGTGGCAGAGTATGCAGATATCTCAAACACCAACTTATATGGCCGTATAGTTAAAGACTTAGCAGAATTGAATCAAATTAGTTCAATGTCAGTACTGCAACATGAAACTGTTTTATAGGTTATGAGTTATTACCTTTGTTTAAGCAGTTTAAACTATCAAATACACGTGATTGCAACATTTAGGCAACCAAACTCACACAGTTGGTATTCCGTTTGATTAAAATCCCTAACCCGTCAGCTCTAGGGGCCCATTGACAATTGCCTTTATAAAAGTCTTATTATTGTATAATGAGATTTTATTTGTGTGTACCCTAATTTTCTACAGTAACCCAAAGAGCGAGAGAGAGAGAGAGAAAGGAAGTCGAAAAATTAACTTGTTCTATTTACATGCTTGAGCCGAATCAACGAACAATCAAGATAAGAAATTGAATTGAAAGTGATAAAACACTCAGATCAATAATTAAATAAGAAATAAATCAGAAGGGCTGTATCAATTTACTATAACATAAATATAAAAAATATAGTTGCATTCATAAATTAGGAACTGTACCATACGCGCCCCGTACTGAAGGACTTTTTGATCAACCATTAGTAACAAAATTAGATTTCGAAATTAAGAAAGTCTTGTTAATAAAAGCATGAGATGCGTTCTACAGCTTAAGTTAAGGTCGTTAATACATTTGTACATTTGCGCGTTTGTACATTACGAGTACATATTGCTATACGTTCACCTATAGTGATATTAATCTATCTATGAATTATATTTTTATTTTATCAATTAAAATTGCCCTATTTATGATTTGAATATCAATAATTATTATTTGTGCTAGCTCCTGAAAAATCAGGGGTGGATTTCTTTTATCTAGATTGCTTATTTCTGAAATATGATGTTCTGATTTTTAATATCATGTTTTAAGTCAAAATAACTTCGGTCAAATGATATGTCAAACAGATTTTAAAATTAAATGACAAATATCAGATCGTTTCACTAGTACACAACAATATTAAAACAGTAAGTTTAATAACTAATTCAGCTTTATAGTCTTTTTACCACATACGTGTAAGCTTCCTTAGTGTTATATCTATTCAAAATAAAACATTTATAAATCTTTACAAGTGACAACTTTTAAAACATTTTTACTTCATTTGTAATCTGATTAATTCTGCGTGCATCTAAACATAAACGAAGTGAACCATCACGTTTCTTAACCACTACTAATGGATTAATAAAATTACTTTTTGAACAGTCCATTACTCCATCCTTTTTCTGTGTTTTTTTTTAACTTGTGCCTTTAATGCAAAAGGAATTGGATACGACTTACTATTAAAACTCTGTTATTCGATAACTTGCTACCTGTGAATGTATTTCTCTATGTCTATATATTTTTGTTAATTATTTCTAATATTCTGCCTTTAAAATGTAGATTTTTCTCACCTATTTTCAAACCATTCAACAATACCCCTCTATCAGTATAATTTATCATTTATAATCAATATTGTATTATTATTAATTATTATACCTTCATTCCATTCTATTGTGTTTCCAGTACACTTAACTTGGCAACACTTATTTTCTTGGCAGCCACTTTTGGGTTCTGTCCAAGATTTTATTAACCCCTTTAGATGAATACATTTATGCTCCCCATCTATTTTTATTCCTAATTGTTGAATCACGTCGATTACCAATACAATATCTCCACTCAGAGCGTTTTTTCTATGAACAATCTAACAACACTTTCCCATTTATTAATAATTATTTTAATATTTAACATTCTGATTGTAGTTGAAATTTTTCTTTTTGTTGCAGATAACAAACCTCTTATTAACTTTAATTATGTTTTTATGTAAGACATCTAAATTCTTTCAAATTATTTCCTTTTTTATTAATGAAGTCATTGCACCACTATCAATTAATGCTATATATTCATTCTTATTTAAATTGACTTTTATGAATGGTAAATATGAAATTTTATTTTCTTCCTCCTCTCCTTCTAGTAAAAATTTTCCATTATTCTCAAAAGTAGTGTTAACATTGAAGTTTTTATATATGAGTGCTCTTCATAAACCTTAGCTACTTCTATCCAATTTTCCTGCATTGGTCTTCCTCTGTTATTATCTTGCTTATATACAGTATTTATGTATTGGGGACTATGATATTTATTCTTCATTTCTTCCTGGTTTGTCTTAACATAATTTTTTTCGTCATCATTGTATGGTATCTTTTCCTTTCATAATTGTTATTGTAATTTTTATTCTGGTCAGTTCTTTCATAATTATTATTATAATTCCTGTTTGGATTGTTCCAGTTTTCTTGATTATTTCTCCATCTATCAAAATTCCTATTATAATTGTTGGTATTAAAATTTCTTTCTCCACTCACACCTGATCTGTAATTGTTATAATAATTATTTTTTCCTAAATTGAATTTATTTTATTGTGTCCGCCTATTTTCGTTTACTAAAACATTGAAAATTAGTATTTTCTCTTCTGTTGGTATCACTATTATTATACATTGCCATGTTATAATTTCTTACTATTTCAAGTAAATCCTTCATTGTTTTAATATTCTGTACCGCCACAGCTCCTCTTCTGACAACTTTGGTGTTAAGTGTTGTGCTTTATTAAATTTATAAATAACATACATTTCTCTTGAACATCCTCTTTCCAAATATTTTCCTGTAGTTAATTCAGTTCTGACTTGTGCTTGATGTGTATTACTCCAGTATTGTTCAATAAATAATTTTCTAAATTTTTCATATGTATTATACTTCATCTTTATACTACTATGCTACACATCTGCATTATTTTTTAAAGTCGCGTTTATTATTTGTAATTTCCTATTCTCATTTTGAATTGTCTTCATAACATCATCTAATTTTGTTAAATAACCCTCTTTATAATTTTCTAACTTCTGGTAAATATTATTTATTTGAAATTGTAGCTCCTGCTTATTTTCCATTTGTACTTTATTAAAATCTTCCCTTAGCTGGTTCAACGATTATTCTATATTCTTCATACTTTCTTGTGCTAGCTTCTATGAATTTTATTTCTGCTCTTGCAGCTTCTCTACCGTGTTTTGTATAGATGCCTGCAATCTACATTCCCTTTCTTCTGCATCCTTCTGTATTGACAGTTGCAAATCCTTCTTCAATTCCTCTGCATTTTTCTCAATTTGACTAGACATTGACTGGAACATCGTTTCCATTAACTGTTCTAAATTCCCATCTTTTCTTGTTTATTCTTCTACCTGTACTCTTACCTTATCTCCTTGTACACCTACTTCCTGCTGTTCTTCTTCCATTGCTACTTCTGCACGACTCGCTACCACTTCCATCTCTTCCTGTTCCTCTCCTTTTTCCTCTTCTGTCCTGTTACTTTTCCGTGTAATTCTTTTATCAGCCATTTTATTTAATTTTTAATTCAATGCGTATTTACTGTTATTAAAACCTTTTATCAAAATATAAATCTCTTTATTTTGTCCTACAATTATTGACAATTAAGCTTCTTACCACCTTTATTTAATTATTAATGCTTGTCTTGTATAATTGTATTTTTTTAATTGAAGTATTAAATTTGACAATAGTACCTAGTTTATTTACCGTCGTACTCCTCTAATAATACCTATTCAAGATGATTTTTACTAAGCTCACATTCGATCGACATAAATATGAAAGTACAACATATTTCATTACTTTAAAGTGTCTAACAACCACAGTCGAGCCCTACTTCTTTATTCCGCCTTAAATATGAACTGGTTTGTCAATAACAATCACAATGAGCCTCACGTTGTCGGCGGGATAAATAATGATTTTATTTATGGTTGTGCCCCTAATAAGTCCTATTCAAGCCCCAGGTTGTTAGCGACATAAATATGCTATACAGATTTGAAAATTAAATGAAAAATATCAGATCGTTTTACTAGTACAGAACAATATTAAAACAGTAAGTTTAATAACTAATTCACCTTTACAGTCTTTTTACCACATACTTGTAAGCTTCCTTAGTGTTATATCTTTACTTGTTCTTTGATTAAATTTCATTTTTATCTCACCACGCCAATTTAGTATTTAACCTTTTTTATTATCTAAACATTACTTAATAAGAAAATATGGTTTATTTTAATATTTTGTAATTATACCAAAATTAGTTCAGCTACATGTTTTCAAAATTGTTATTTCTAATAATTAAGAACAAAGTGCTTAACGATACCATTTTTCTAGTTTTTACACTCTATCTCCTAATATTTGATTTCTACCTACTATTTATAATAATTTGTTTCAATTAAGTATCTGTCGTTTCCTTCACACCTTATTTTCTTAACTATTATATTATTTTTGAATCCATCTGTTTCTCAATTAGCCATATTCCACTCAATTATAAATTCTATTTTCCTTTCTAATTGCATAATAATTATTCACATTCCTAATTCATATTTAAATAGATTTTGATTATATTCAACTATTGTACTCCCTTAATCCTTTCTAAAATTGATTTTTATACCCCTGTGTATATCATTACAATATATTCAGCACCAATGTGTTAAGAATAATAAAATATTTAAAAAAATGTGTTTTTTTGTTTCGTTTATCTTGCCAATACAACATTAAATTTTGTTGCTGTAGTTAGAATTTTAAACTGCACAAACGTTTACGTGTATTTAGATATAAAGAGGAATCAGGATTTAGATATTCTACTGAAAACGATAATAATTGTGATATCAATGATGACACGATAATGCTTACATTTCCGAAACAGTATACCAGTCGAGTGCGAAGCATGACATATTCAGTCGTTGAAAATGTAACTGCAACCTATAGCAAACTAACTGCATATTTATATATTTTATACTGCTTAGCATTTCACTCGCTTCTAAGTCAAGCTCACCGATTCGAAAAATACCATGTCGGTCACATAATAATTGTCTTATGATTAACTGATCTTTTCATAAGCAGTTAAAGCTACAAAAGGTCAACTTATATCTTTGCATAAATATTTAAAAATTTTAAATTTAAAACGGTCACTGTAAATAATCAACATATCAATAGATTATCAAGTTCTACTACTGTTTATTAAAGAAAATCTAACATCTAACAAGCATCTAAACTGCATTGCGTTGCTATCAATATAAATGTGACCCATATTTTGTTAAGCGAAAAATATCTGGCGAAAACCCTGAAGTGCAAAAATAATTGAGGCAACAACAAGCAATTGGGTAGGTGAGAAAAATCACAGCCTTTACAACACAACACTCGCTTTAAACACTGTTCCTAGTATAAAGTGTAAATTTCTACATGCAAAAGGCAAAGGCTCTAGATACGTTGCTTACCAACAGCTTGTTATCTGCTGGGACCGCCTGACTGTTAGAAAATAGTTCGCAAAGTCCAATAAAATGAAACTCCTGAAGGCTTCCGGCCGCACACTACAAACTTACAAACTTTATAAAACAAACATTACGTAAAGCAATAGTTCACAAATAAATATGTATTGTTATGGTATATCACGTCACAAAACAGATTATAGAAAATAAAACTTCCAATTCCAAAAGGTATCGATACGATTGGAAGAACATATTTAAAATGCTGTAATTTGCCATTATTCCCTTAATTTTAAAAATATTGCTGCAATTTTTGGAGCGTCAGTTTTTTCAAAATTTTTAATGCATCTAGTATTCATATTTTTATCATTCACGAGACAATATTAATTTGTATACCAAAGCACTGAAGTTCAACTTTTTATCAGGAATATGGATTTAATTGTCGAGGACCATAGGGCCAAGGCAAATAAATCACATGAGCAACAAAAAGGAATTTCAGTGCTGAAAGGTACATTAGGCTTTCTTTTAAAATCGAGAAATCGTGAAATTACAACATTTTGTAGATTATATTGACGTCCGTTAATCAGTCACCCCGCCACCAACAAAAAGCCGTAAAACAATAGATTACTTCACCGCCGATTTATCGTAGATACGAGTATTATAATCACGATACCGAGGTTCTTCACTGCCAATTTAAAAAAAATGTTTATAAGCTAAATTTCTTTTAAATGTTCTCTCACGCATAAAATAAATATAATTTACATTACATTTAGCCATTTGTAGAATGGTGACTAGAGTTATATTTACTTATCTACATATTCTACATATATACATCTTTCTGTTCGAGAAACGTCTGTGGTAAAGAAAATAATTAAATAGTAGTTATAGTACTATCACATTCGACCTTTCAAAGTCAATGTTCGATGAGTAAGCTAAGAGAATAATCTTGTTTGTAACAATCGGAAACCAAATTAGTAATTTATCATTACTGTATCTAGGACACACGTGTGTCTACCATGCATATTCTTACAAAACTGACTATAAAAATTATATCGCTCGCATAACCAATTTCACATACATACATTGTAAATATAGTAAAAACATACTTACCGGCTGCAGGAAATTCAGGAAAATCAAGGACGAAATTCGTAACAACATTCTTTATTCACTATATACCACGTGCAGTTTTGCAACTGTAACATGCACATTTTCCGTTACTTAAACAGGTTTCTGGTGACACTGACTCGTCCAGAGAGTTCGATAATACTGACGATTCGAGTATTATTAAGAAGTTTTTACAGTAGTGGAAATATTCTAGAATGTCGAAACAAAATCGCGGGGGTTGTAGAAACATGCTGTCAAGTATTTTACGACTGACCTGTTCTTAGTAATTTCCATATGTGTGTTAATTACTTACGTAGACTTAAAAATAAGTTTGTTGACCTATTCTCTTGATATTTCCATCTGTTGTTAATAAGGAAGTCGGAAGGCTTTTTAATTAAATTTATGTGTTATTAAATGTTCATTTCAAA
This sequence comes from Agriotes lineatus, assembly GCA_940337035.1. NCBI lineage: Eukaryota > Metazoa > Arthropoda > Insecta > Coleoptera > Elateridae > Agriotes > Agriotes lineatus. The sequence goes on from OW679194.1 coordinate 92,554,544, forward strand.
TTTATCAATTTATAAAATTGTTTATTGGAATATGTGTATGGTATTTCTTGTAAGGTTTAAAGTTTAAATATGTATGTAAATATCCAGCTGCGTGTCCACTTTATAAGTTTTGGTTGTAATAATTAAAATCGATTATTTGATATACAGTGTGTCCAAGATAAGAAGGGCCAGTATGAGGAACTGTAAGAGATACAAATTTGGTTAAATGGGAAGAAAGTTGCGCAATTAAAGGACTAACAAAACGACCCCTAGAAATCCTTGATATGATTTTTCGTTTTTGAATTCTCTCAAAAAGACGAAATTTTCGGTTTTCTATTTTTTTACATTAATATTAAAGTTACAGCGAAACTGACAAAACTTCTTTGGAGCAACTTTTTATTGATTCAAAGTTTACGTTATCATTTTTTTTATCCGACCTTTAGTTTTCTACTAACCATCATCAACCTCATTTTTTTTTAAATACGGTCCTGATTTTCTGATGCCAAATTTGTGAAACCCTTTTTATTCTCAATTTAATATTGTACCACACATTATGGTTTAATTACGTTTCGAGTCTTTGGAGACCACCACCATGAAAGTTTTGAATACGGACCTGTGTCGTAGAGCACTTCATCCGTTGTTTTAACTTTTCTAATTTGGATGTTTTTAATCCTTAATAATCGTCTTGGAATACAAATAATTTTCAATAGTCAATAATTAATTTATTGATTATTTTTCTTACTCGCAGACTATAATTAAAATTAGAAATAAAAAACATTCAGTGAGGCTCATTACTTCTTTAAATTACAAACCCTGAAGCAGTGGTTTCCAAACTTGATGTTACTACGCCTCCCTTAAAAATATTTAATCATTTGCCCCCCCCCCCCTGAAGATTTCATAAAATAAAAACACAAACATTTTTACTCTTATAAAATTTATTCATACAAACTAATGGAAAACGATATTTTATTATTGTTTTTAATGAGATGGATGTGCTTGTCTATTAGCACAAAGTTTATCAAATCTTGCGCTAGTGTCGCCAAATTAACGACGGCCTTGGTTCAAAAGATTTACCGGGGTCTAGGACGTCTAGGTATATGGATAATAAGTTACGAAATGTTTAGTTGAACTATGCGCGATAAAGCACGATGGTATTTTTTCATTTATTCTCTCATTTTTTACATAAAAAACTTCAGCAGTAATTTGGTAAATTGTTCACTGTGACTAATTTTCGCGGCTCCCTTTAGACTAGTCCGCGCCTCCCTAGGGAGGCGCGCCTCCCAGTTTGGAAAACGCTGCCCTGAAGCAACGTATGAAGTGGTCTTCATAAATTTCTTAATGATGGTCAAAAAAGACTCGAAACGTAATTAAACCACAATGTGTGATACATTATTGAATTTAGAATAAAAAGGGCTTCAGAAATTTAAAATCAAAAAATCAGGACCGTATTTAAAAAAAATGAAGTTGATGATGGTTTGTCGAAGACGAAAAGTCGCATAAAAAAATTGATAACGTAGGCATTAAGTCCACTAGAAATTGCTATAAAGAAGCTTAATCAGTTTGGCTCTAACTTTAATATTAACACTAGAAAAAAATAAAATAGAAAATCTAAAAATTCGGTTCTTTTGAGATAATTCAAAAACTAAAAATTATATCATGGATTTTTAAGGGTCATTTCTTCTCATTTAACCAAATGTGCATCTCTTACAATTAACGATCCCCATACTGGTCCTCCTTATCTTGAACACACTGTATAGTACTGAAACAGCAAACCACGTCTAACCTTTTTAAAACATTTCGTTTCATTTGAATCTTGAATTTATTATTCAGCTTCTAATTTTCCCATAAAGATATTTTACTGGTATGAGGATTACTTTTCACCATAAGTTGTATAATTCTAATTTGCATTATTATGATTCACTGAGAATGTCGTAGTTTCAAATAATTATTTATTTACGAAACTGTTTTTAATTAACAGCGTACTTCCCATTTTAGTTTACATTACTCATCTCACATTAAAATTTGTTTTTGTTTTAACGTTACCTTACAAAATTACTCCATAATTGTAATTATTAAAGTCAACCTTCAACGCAGTCTCGTACAACGGAAATAAAGTTATCCTAGAGTAGTAATAATGAAATATATCATCATCGCGATGTATATAAATAGAACAATACTACAATAAGCTTTAAGATGTATGTAATACTTCTTTATATGACCTACACAGAACTTCAACATCTAATGAAGGATAATATTGTAAAGAGCGGTTAGTTTTTGCCGTAATAAATAATAGATCTATTTAAAATTATAGTTATATCGCCCGACCAAACCAAGGTAGTCCCGATGATGTCAAAAAATATGCTGGACTATTCAATTCACCTGTCATCTGTCAAAAAGTGACCAATAAAAATCCAGAATTCTGACGTTTCTTGACCAATCAAAAAAATATCAGTGGATATATCTTCCTAGAAGGTAATCAAGTGACTTTTTTAAACAAATGTGATTTTTGTTAGAAAAAGTCAATATGAGTGTTCTGTTACTATAGAAATTGCGTAGTTGGTTGCTAGATTTACTGAAAACTAATTTGAAAAATTAGTTTGGTTCATTAAATAGTCCCTCGAATACCATTCTTGGTCAAAGTTAAGTAGATTATTTTTGCGGTGGTACACTACTCATGTCCATTGCGCTTGGGATTAGGACTTGTGCTGGCGCACTCGTCCTAATCGTATAAAAGCGCAATGGGCATTCGTAACACCACCACAAAAATAGTCGACATAACTTTGACTACTCATGGTATTATAAGTGAATATAGTGGAGGACCTCAGCAACGAACAAAAAAAATTGGAAACAAATACGAAAGGCTTATGTCCAGCAGTGCACCAATATAATGGCCTTTAGTGATAAAATACTCGTAGTGATACTCGTACATCTTACAGAGCCATTAAAAACCACTCGTGCTTATCAAAAGGATAATTAAATACCATGTGAGCAAATGAAAAAGAAATCAAGCTTAGCTTAGCAAAAATTAAGCCATGTGCTCTATTACTTCTTATATTTTTAATTTGAATATGACAGTTATTATAATAGTAGAAGTGTCAAATTGTTTAAATTATCAAAATTTCAATTACACATGTTTAATGAATAACGAAAGGTTTTTATAATCGAAATGATTGATCTAGCCGATCTTCCCATGCAGAGTGGTAAAAAAATTGCGAATTATATCATCACTGCGTTCTTCCTAACGGTGCACAGAGTTATTTCTTACAAATCGTATTCAAATATATAGCTTCATTTTTAAGAATCAGTAAAATAAAATGTACTTCTTTAACAAATGTTTAACAACGCTGTTTAAGTAAATTTAGAATGTATTGGGCTGTTGCTATGAAACATATGTTATCAAATCTTCAACTCGTAAACTCTATTCTAAATTACAAGGCTACTTGAGCACATTTAAGTAGCATCCAGTTGATTAATGGCGATGCCGTACAATCCTTTATAAAATTACTAAAATACAAATAAATACTGAGAGCGCCAACAAGTCTTTATACAAAAAATGTGTTCAGGTGGAAACAAGAACGTATAATGTCACAAGAATCAGTCAATCTCAAAATAATTCGAGATAAGAGCGTCGCAGTAACTAATTAATATAAGTGCTAAGTAGTAATCGTATATAATAGTCAACTGTAATGCAGTATAAACATTTCCAGTGTATAACATTCTATAAAATAGCCAGAACAGGGCACTTACGTATAATTTCTACAGTACTTCGGAAGCATCCAACAAAAAACAAAACTAAAATAATAGTACTAGCTTAAAAACAGACTTACGTCTAATCAACAAACATAATGCCCAGAAATGTTAATGATTAAAAACTAAATACGCCAAAGCAACGTTAACGTACGAAATTCTGAAGGAAAACATGCCTCAACTTCGAAATTTTAAGTAACATGCACGGGTCAAATTTCAAAGGTGAAACCTTCATCTGCTGTCACCATGAAGGATACTTTCTTCTCTCAGGAAAGTAATATAGGTAGGAGCAACCAGTTGCATAAAATCTTACCGTGTTAAGATCGCGTTGACATAACGGACTCGCCGGCACATAGAGAACGCTTAGGCGATCCACAGGGAGCATCGGAGAATCTTACCATATTATTCTGATGCAATACTAGTGACTGTAGCACCAATTAGAGTAAATCAGTATATTGGCGACGTAAACAAAAGATGCAAAAAAGCGCTTCAAGTGGACTGAAAATTTTTGAGAACGCCGAACATACCATCTACAACTCCAACACGAAGCAATAGGCTAGAATGCCCAAGGCTGTGGAAAGCGACAAACCGCAGCGATCTTGATTGTATAACAGCATATAACAGAAAGCAAAAGCCACGCTACGCCCAAATACCAAAGGTGAACTCACAAAACCAAAATCCTTTAGCCAAGCCGATAACTCGATGCGCGAAATATGAATATTAGACTAAACACAATTTTACACTGTAATACTTAGATAAAGTGCAAGAGATATTTTCGCAATGTTGCAACACCTAATGTTACTGTTGTCTTTGTAGTTTTGAAAAAAGAATATTAAAGTATTTTGCATATAAATAGAACATTTTTGTTGCAGGGTTATTAACAAGGTACTTTTGGATAGTATCATGTTCTTATTTCTACCATAAATATAAAAATGTAGCCTCAGCTGCTAAATTTGAAGGACAACAACTTGTGAAGGCTTACAATGTATCGCACAGATAATTCTCTATATTTTAACCACTTTTTATACCGTACATATGAGGGTGGATTCATATATTCGTAGCCCGACTATCAAGCAGTTGTTGCACAAGTTTGAAATTCTAGTAATGTATCGATCTAACCTTGCTGAAAATGATTAATAAACGACAAATTTATGTGACATTTAGAAACAAAGTTGTCGCACATGAGACACGGCTGTTATAGAGAAACTTTAAAAATAAATAAATTTTAAATTCGTGAAGTGATTAAATACTTACACATCAAAGATTTTTTTATCAATTTTCAGAAGTCCCTGCATATTCATAAAAGTTGTCTGTTATGTTAAACTTTTGCAAATATTTAATCACTACATCAACCTATTTATAAATAATTTTAATTTCCTCTAAACAGCTGTGTCTTATGTGCGACAACTTTGTTTATAAATATCAGAAGAAAAAAACATGTATTAATTGCTTCTAGCAAAGTTAGATTGATGCATTATTAGAATTTCCAAACTGGGCAACAACTGCTTGTTAGTCGAGCTACGAATATATGAATCCAGCCTCTTAACATTTTATTGCATCAAAATGGTATGTTATTCTCAATTCTTTCAAAAGTATATAAACTGCCTTTTTAATATGTGATCAGGCTTCAAAACTGAGATGAAATGCGTAGAACATTTACTGAGAATTGTGAGTAAAGTACTGAGAATTATTAACTGCGTTAGTATTCGACATACACAAATATAATTTATCAAAGGAATGGTAAGAATAATATACAGGATGCGGTAATCAGAATCAGTGGCTTTGAAACAGCTGGCATATGATTATATTTGCTATGTAAGGCTTATTTTCCTAGAAGTTTTGAAATTTAAACAATGCTGTTGTTAGTTACTTCGGTGCAACCTGCGGAAGTATGGCTTTCGACTTCGACCATATTTACAAATTCTCAGTATTTGTAGCAATCATTTAATCAATACCGACCAAAACAAAATTTTCTGAAATATTTCATGAAACTATATAACTTTTGTAGAGTCATCAACTGCTTTGGCGTTAAAGAAAAGTCATAAAGTTAATAAAAAGTGAAAATATCACACGAATCGATGTAAACACAATAAGTCGGAAACTAACTCCTTTACGATGTACAGTAACAAAAGGTTTTCCGGCTAGAAGAACTCAGTCCAGAGGGCGGGTTCTTTACGACCCTTGAGTTAGGGCTGTACTCCGATAAAAGAGGTATAAGATGATCAAAATTGATGCGCCACCAGATTCGGTCTAAATCAGGAAAAACAACATTAGCAACACAGGTAAATGTACTCTGAATGTGGAAGCGGTTGATTTACCTTTCTACTTCTACCATGACACAGATCGAGGTAGCGATTGCACAGGTGAATGGAATCTACCTTCCATCACACTTGCTTACATCATTGGGATTCCTGTACATTAAAACAGAACACAAAAAGGCATGCAAGCTCCAATGAAAAACGTAGATAATTAACAATAAACTCTATTAAAGTAATAAAAATATTTATAATAATGAACATGAAAATGTTTACTGGTTACTGTAAAAAATAATCGGCCAAAAGGAGTTAGTCAGGTTAAATGGTGACTATTAAACTACACATAAGTGACAAAAACGATAACAATTGACATAGCTACATTCAAAACAGTACTAACTCTCAATTTGGTGCGAAAGAACTACATTACATAAACAAAATTTATCATCACTCAAATAGTGACGCAACGACAATAGTTACTTGACTTTACAGTGCAAAACAACATATCTACAATATAATTTGACGATAAGACTCAGAATTCACTTTAAAACGCTAGTGTCTGTTTGACATCTTACACTTTAAACAACAAAAGCATAGCTTCACGAAAAACTTCACCTTGAGTTTGAGGATTCCAGACGTTACATATTGGGGTCCAATAATTCTAGCTGCGTGTCGCAGCTCAACGATGCCTCGAAAAGACGGAAACGATAGGAAACTGTTGGAAACCACATGATGGGGCCCTAATCGAGCGTAAGAGCGGCGTTACATCCCCATTCGAGTACGAATGAAGCACCTTTACGACAAGCAGGTGCGGTATGACGACTCGGGGCTTCATTACACTGGTAATTTAGCACACGGTTAAGGTATCCACTTACACTCGAGCTACTGCGGTACAGAAGATGCTAGCTTCCCAACACGGACACCCTGGCTAAACGTTATCACTACTACGCACTGACTCGAAAACGGCAACAATTTCAACTTACGCCGGCCTCGGCTAAACGAAGCCGGCACCCCTGAACGAGTTGCAGGCCGAACGCTGAGCCAACCTCCGCGCTAAGATCTCAGAAGCCAAAATGAATTGCGCAGCCGCTACTTAACTTAATTCTTGTCCCACTTATGCGAAACGCTCGGAAGATTTCAAACTGATACAACTAAATGTTTCTTACAAAGGAGAATTGCCTATGGATCATACCATCGCCTGACTGGAACCAGGAAAACGCTATAAAAGCAGATGACATCACCCATGCCGCATGCTAGGACAGAACAAAACTTGCTTTGTAAACCAAGCATACGGAGAATTTAATTTCGACGAATATAGAGGAAATAAGATTCGTATGGAGTGAAGGTTTGAGGCTTCAACACTAAACTACGAATTTAGCTTAAGTTATGCGGAAAATACAGGAACGTACTAATTTTGAAGAATTGTCCTTACAAACTGACAAACTTTTAGGTGAAATTGGTCGCTCTTCATAGTAAAAACCGCTCCATGCGAACAGTGTACCGAAGTGGTGATAAGGGTTTTACACTGTTTCATCTTATCTTAATTATTTTTTGAGACACTTCATCTTTGAAATTGGTACCGTTAAGGCTTGCGTTGAAGTAACCCAATTGGAAAAATTTTGGACTTCGGACTAAGTTGGGAGTTCTGGACGTTCAAGCAATGTCATGAAAACCTGACACATATCCCTCAGAATATTCATCGTTTACCTTACCCTGTGCAACGTTGCTTCATATTTTTGCAATATTGGATTGTCTATCACAAGTCTGAGGAGCTCATGACAAAGCTTCTCAGCATATTTACATATTGAACTGCATATTGCACTGTTTCAATGGTGTCTGCGTTCTTATCGCAAATTCTAAAACTCTTCAATCAATTCTCCTATGCACATGGAACTGATTGACGCAATTCAAAGTTGTGACCGATCTTGATACTGTCCCGTGCCTGGAAACTTGAAATTCTGACCTAAAATATACTTGCGTTTGCACAATGCCTTGTGTTTGAATAAATTTCGTAACAGAGCCATAACTACCTAAATTACATAACATAAATACAAAAACGTACAATTGACAACTAGCTGTCAACTACTGTATATTTTATAGCCCTCTCAAGACTACCGGTACTAATCTACCCACTATGAAATGATGGATAATACAAATAAATTTAATGTTATTAGAACGAAACTGCTTATCAACATTAATCAAAAGTAGTAAAACTCATTACTTTATTACAACGCACTTAATTGTGGCCACTTTGTAGTTACGTGGCACACAGAAATGAATTCCTCAGATTGTTTTTTCGGCTATCTGGGGCATACCAAAGAGAGGTTTTTGTGCCATCAGTTTCACAGAAGAAGGTGCTAGAAAATCGTATATAAGTATTTGCAGAGAAGACTGATACTTTTTACTAATATTAGAAGATTATCAATTAAAAACTTCGCACCGAATCAAACTTTGTATTTAATTCAACATAATTATTTACGTCAATGCACTGACTGAAGGCTTGCAGAATTTCAGCACTTTACGTGTTCTCCGAGTTTGCCTGCATTTATTAAGAAACGGAGAAATGTCTTTAAAAAGCATTCAGTGCCCCAACTGCAGGAATACCATTGGCATTGGGTCCACTAAGCGATCGAGATACCATTCCTGAACAGTTACTGACAAAACTAAAAGGATTCGTATTACAAGTCTATCAATCATCAAATATGGCGGAAGGTGAAACACTTATATTATGAAAGAATGCTCCGGTTAGGAGGTCGAATTTGATCTCTTCTAAGTAATTGATGCAAGTGCTGGAACTATCTACTAATGTATAAACATTTGGAGAAACGTATTGGTGTAAAACAGATCAGTTTAAATCAGAGACAAACGACTAATTTTAAACTGAAAGTGCAGTGCTAAGTGTACGTCCATATCGAAATGCCAGCAGACACTCAAAGTACGAAACAGATGTCCGACAATTTTGTGAACTCATGAAAAGCTAGACCATATTATAGCAGAAGTTGCTGCTTTGGTATCTAATATACACGATATTAATTTGAAATTAACTACCAATTGATTTGCTAGCCTGAAAGCAGAAGCCTACGAAGATAAAAACCAAAATGCGGCAAATTCCAAAGCCATGAATCGAATAGGACAATATATAAGACGCAACACCTTAAGTATTCACGGAATGAAAGAAGCGCCTAATGAAAACACCAATAATGCAATCATTAATATAGTGCAACAAATAGGATTCAAATATCGCTATTGAACAGTCACACCGCATAGACGAAGAAAGTTAAAAACAAAGACCAATTTTAGTGAAGTTCATATCATATCGAAAACGAGCCGAGATTTATTTAGCCGAAAAAACGTTTGGGAGCTCTTTTAACAGCAGATCTAACTAAAAAGCGATACTTGACATTTAAGCAAAAAAAAACACCAACATTTGGAACACGCAATGTATGGACTATGATGGACAGAAACAGTCAATCCTCTAATCAGTAGATCGTCACGCCGGCTACTTGAATGTTTTGGTGAATAAAGTCAAGTACTGTAATTTCTACTTTTTTTTAGTTTTAAGTGTAAGATTTTCTTTATCACTGTTAATTTAGCTAACAATATGTTATTATCGGTGAGCGAATGTCGTCCATTTTTTGTGTGGATATGAATCAAATTGAATAAATTTTAACACATAATTTAGGTATGTGGACTTACTGTCTGAAACATTTACGGTATCAAAATAACGGGTGTTTATTTGAATTTCTGGCTTCAAATTATTGGTAATGGAAAATTATTAATCTTATTATAGCAGCAAATAACTTAACGTCAAAAATTTGCTAGTTGATGTTGATATTGCTAGTAATGTAACGTTTCGCTCGTGATTAAACGCTATCGAAATTTAATTTCAAATTAAAAGCGCTTAATCTTCGCGTTTCCAACAATTGAATTTGCAACAATCGAGAATTCCCAGCCCGCTCGAGTCGCGAGTCCATCGTTCCGCGCGGATGATGCGACCACATATAAAATGGATTCGCTCCGCGAATGAGGAAGAGGTCATTAGAAGAAAGCAAACCCCGCTTCTCCAGGCCGACCCCGCGGCTCCGGCTGAGGAAGGCTCCGTTCCTACCTCAGCTGGAGCACCCGAAATAAACCAGTCCCAGTATTAATCCGAAATTATTACGGAATTATTTCGACCGTCCGGTCCGATTCCGCCGCTTCTCGGCGACCAGAAATATAGCAGAAAATTTCGAATTAGTCTCCTCCCAGGTACCCGCTTGCATTCAAATTACCATATGACTGGGAGATCGATATATGGTGGTTTGAATTCTTACATTCCCTTGTGAACCGAATAAACATTCAGCTTCGTTAAGTTTTTATCTGGGATCATCGGAGTAAACTGGCTTGGCTGATGAGTATTTTGCGAGGCCCATCCTGATCATTTATGTGGAAATTAATTTATGGCTGGGAAAATCGGAGTAAATTAATTTGAATCGTATATGATTCCGGCAGCCCCTAGAAATTCGTAAGGTTTATTTAGCGCACGGCTGGGCATCGGCGTTCGCTAGTCGAAATTATTTCACGTTAACGAAATCAGCTTTAATATCAAATACACTCGAATATTGAAATACGATAATTCAAATTTGTGCATTAAAGCTCGCACTAAAGTTTAGCTAAATTTATGTACATTTCTGAGCGTAGATTTTAAGGCCCTAAAACCTGGCTCGCATTTCACGGGGGATAGGCAATCCCTAAAGACATAGGAAAACCCCATACTTACCCTGTAGAAAAATATTTTGTCTATTTGGAGAATAACCTTGACACGCGTCGAAATCCAGATAAGATTGCCTGGAATTTGACCCGCGCACGAGGTCAAGCTCTCATTCGGGTTTATCACAAGAATACACACGTGTGCAGATACCCGCATAAAGTCACGAACACTTAGCTTCAATCAGTTCTTTTGTAATTAAAACAAACTAAAATTATCCCGAGTATTTACATTAGTTCGAGCTGCCACTAATTCGTTTGTGTTCCAATTCTGCCAACACCAGCTCTAATCCCCCGCTCGTTTCAATGACCGTCCGTAGCAAAGACCTCCACAATACGCCCATATTAATGAAGTGGCGTACCTTTTCAGGACCAACCACTGGATCAGCCCCAAATATAATATTATAATTTGTACATAATTGTGCAGATTATTTATTTTTATTTTATACAGTGTTGAATAAATTTATTTTTCGTTACTTGTTCTTCTTTCAGTCAGTGTAAATAAACCGACCCTAGGCCCAATTAGAAGCTACCATTAATAAGAGCACAATTAGTTATGCTACAGATTAATTTAAAAAAATAAATATAACCAGGTAGTGTTACAGTAAAACAGGTTACAGGAAGCAGTTACGTGTTATAATCGTTAAAAACCCATATAAAAAAGCGTTGTCTTTGTTATACCTAAATAAGTAATTTATGCAATAATTCATCTTTTCTACACAGAGATCAAAAATAAACTTGATCGCTGGAGCCATTAAAAACAATAACACTTACCTGATAATAGTCATAATAATAATAATATTAATAACTTGTTTCCCAAAACCGAAGGTTTTCTGTTAGCCATACCAGACAACGCATTATATCAAACTTCCGTACGATAACACGGACGGATTACAAATATATTGTAAGGGTTTGATATAAGATTTTAAAAAATGTTAAAAGAATACGGTATTAAATTACAAAGATGAATTTAAGTAATAAAAGCATATCAGAATTATTAACATGTATTTTGTAAAATAACGGAATAATTTGAATTCAGTTGAACAATGAAAAATAAGAAACAGAAGGTTCTAAAATATTTAAAAGTTACCTAAAATATAGTAGAATATTAATAGCAAATACTTGTTTGAGAAAAGGTATTCAATATAACGAGTGTTACTAAATGTGATAATAAAATATTGTGTTGGACTGCAAAATATATCACTAAGGAGATATTAAATTTATGTGCACAATATAAATTTTTGAAAAATAAACTACGTAATAATTTTGTAAAACTAAAATTTTGAAAATAAACCCGTTTTCTGAGGTGAATTTAATCTATTTTGGTGTGAAAAGGGATCTACTTACAATTAAATTGGAGAAAAACTAATAAACGAAAATTTTAAAATCTTGAAGAATATAAATAAGATATGGAGAAAATGTGTATGCTAGGAGGAACATAATTTAAAATACTATTGAAATAATTTCTGGATTGGATATTGAACTTAGTTTATTGTCGAATAATTGCATCTTGTGACATGGATAGCGTCAGCTATAATTACTGGGAATAGGACATGGCAGGATTCTTAGAGTAAGAGCCTTGGGGAACTGGATATGGTTTTTCATCTAAAGGAGTTGAACTGGGCTGCACTTTTGTTGGAGTGACAGTTTGAGGATGACACTAGTTGAGGTGACGTCCTGTGGTTTCTGACAGAGCGAGATTCACATGATTTGGATTGTTAACATCTTGTTTGGAAGGGATGGTGTCTTCACTGCTGGAGGATTTTGTTGAGGTTCGTGTTGCTGAATCGTGTGCTGATTGAAAGTTGGAAGAAGCCATTTCCGAAGCTGTTTGCAGTTCTTGGTCGTATGGTGAGCTGGTACTGGGGTTACTCAGTAGTTGATATACATTTGGATCTCCTAAAAGGCGGATTAAGTTTCTTTGGACGAACTGCAATCACAAGTATTTATTGTGCAAACTAAAATAAACAGTAATTGAGTGAAGTGTGGTAAAAAAAATAAAAGGACTAGGTACATACTATTTGAGGTTTATTGAATGACAGGCATTGTAGCAGGGAGGTATTTGCAATTGATATTCTATGTACATAATTTGAAGTGACACTGACGTTCATTGGGGTTGTCACAAAAATTTGACATAAATTTTCATTAAACAAATGATTTTTCAGAAATAATAAACTGTCTGGATATAGCGTGAACCGACTTGTTTTTGGGAGTACATGTTTTACTAATACAGTGAATTTATTTTAATAGTTAACATAGCAGTTTCGTTTATATGCCTGCATTTAATCATACAGGCCACTTCCATAGTTACCAATGAAATCAATATATTAGAGTGTTTATTTTACGAGTTAACGCACGAATTTAAATTAGGTACTTGCTAATAAGAAACTTTAATTTTGTTACCGGAATGTAGGTATGCAACGAAAAAGTAGATACGTAGGATCAACTTGTGTATTGTATTTTTCTTCTGTGGTATACATGAGCATAACTTTTAATTGTCGTTTTGATAAGTAATAATTCCAATGTTAACTCGTAAAATACAAGCTCTAATCTATTGGTCTCATTTGTAACTATGGAAATGACCTGTATGATTAAATGGTAGCATAGAAACGAAACGCTTATGTTAACTATTAAAATAAATTTCCTGTATAGTAATATTAATAACTAAATATTAATGATTCATAAATAATGGGCATAAGAAGTACTTGAATTCATCTTAATTGAGAATCATTTTAAACTAAAAATAGAATTCGTACAGTCAAATGTAAAATAATTACATATCCAACTCATAGTGCAGTGTAGTCAATGAGTGTATAATTAAAATACGTAACGTAATGCTTTAATAACTACATTAAGGAGGTGTGGCTATTGCAATAGACATGACAACATAGTCAAAATTATTCATCAAAGGTTTTCAGAGAAATATTCACTTACCACTAGCAGTCCTCCATAATATTACAAGTGTGGCCCTGAAAAGATATTGAAAAATAAATGGGCAAAAATATACTCAGATAGAACTATTTTAACAGACAAGACCATTCATCACAACCTCCCAGATACTACGATCTTGGATGAGAAACACAGGGTAACCTATCTTGTACATATCACAGTGCCCAATACATCTAATCTACAAGCAGCAAATACCTAAAACAAACAAAAGTACATCGATCTATTAATAGAAATCTAGCAGATGTGGCAACTTAACAAAGCTTACGTAATACCCATTGTACTCTCGGCTAGTGGAGTCATTGCTTTATTCCTACATGACTTCTTAAAGACGTTTGAAATTAGACGAGATATTGTATATACTAGCTGAAACCCGCGGCATATGCCGCATTTAAAATGTACGACGAATTTTATTACTTTTGTTACACTAAAGAAAGTTTTAAAAGCACGCTAAGGAAAAGTTCCAAAAAATATGTTTTCAAATGGAAAGTCTCTGGAAAGGAAACGCTCGCCTCTGGAAGGCGTCCTAATTAATACGACGTTGTTGGAACGCAGTAAAAAAAATGCGGAAAGAATTGTTCTACAAGTTAAGAAAAGTGAGAGTTTTCCAGTGAATGTAAAAGTTGTACGTGAGCATGGAAGAATGACGTTGTAGCCCACGGCACATGCCGCATTTAAAGTTTTGCGCGTTAGATAGATATACTTTGTTTGTGACATTACAAAAAAAAATTCTTTTACACACGCCTACTATGGCAAATGCTACACCAAATACATACAATATATACAGTTCACATTTAATTATATATATTTATTCCTAATTCAGTAAGTAAAACATGCTTAGAGTTATGTTTTTGATAACGGTGATAAAACTTAGAATACATTTAGATTTTAGTTCATTGGCATACATGTTTAACGTCAGCGTACAAACAATTTCCAGAATATTTTATACCACATTGAATATTATGTATCATCGGATGAAAAATTTTATTATTTGGCCTGAACGAGATCAGCTGATTAAATCAATGCCAGATTGCTTCAAGGTAGCATTTGGCAACAAGATTTCAGTAATAATCGATTGTTTTGAGATGAGAGTGGAAAAATCAAGTAGCCTTGAAGTACAATGTACTACATGGTCTACGTACAAACAACATAATACGGTAAAGGTACTAATAGGCATCACTCCTCCTGGATCAATATCATTTGTATCACATGGATATGGTGGCAGAATAAGCGATAAAGGTCTAACAGAGGATTGTGGGATTTTAAACAATCTCTTGCCAGAAGATTTTGTATTGGCAGATCTTGGCTTTTTAATAAAAGACTCCGTAGGACTACATATGGCCACAGTGATTACGCCTGCTTTTCTAAAAGGGAAACGGCAGCTCGATCCAAGGGATATAGAATCAACCAGGAATATAGCAAGCGTGAGGTAGTGCAAGTATATTGTTACAATAATTATCTTAATTATATCTTTCTTTCAGAATACACGTCAAACGCGTTCAGTGTTGAATTCAGACTGATTACTCCGGGGGGGAAAATGAAACGTCTGGGGGGTATTTTTACCTATTCCACCGCAATCCGCCCATTATTTTATAGATTTAAAGAAACATGAATATGAAGTGGTAATGTTTCCGGGGGGGAATTTTGTTCTGCCCGGGGAGGAATTTCACCCCCGGTCACCCCCCTGGATTCAACACTGAACGCGTTATTGGAGTCCTTCGTCAAAAAAATACAGTTCTTCACGAAACGATGCCTATGTTCCTGGCGAAAAAGAAAACTGACGATGTTGCCGTGGTAGATCAGATATTAACAGTTTCTTGTGCACTCGTAAATTTATGCCCTCCTATAATTGTATAATTATGAAATAAATTGCATTAACAAAGTTAATCTAATTATTTTTACTTTAATAATAATAATATCTACAAAATTATTAAAATTAGTTAATTAAGGATCTAACGTTAATACTATCCACCACCATTTATTATATAATGTAAAATTATTTGATTATCTTTTTCTGCATGTGGCCAATTAATAAAAAGCAAAATTACGATATCACATAGCAAAAATTATTAAATAGTACCTATATGATAAGAAACATAAGGATATTTCGAAACTATGTAAGCTACATTAACAATCAATAAAATTACACATGCTGTCTACACAACATAAAAGAATAATTAATGTCTAAATTAAGTATGAAAAATAATTTTTCCGTTGACCGCTTCTTAATTTCAATATTAATGAATTATTTTTCCTAAAAAAGGATGGATTAATAGAAGTCATTAATACACTGTTTTTGATTAATACACTCTTTTTCATTAATTAACTGTTTTAAAAAAAAGGATAGATTAATAGATCTATTAATACACTGTTTTTGATTAATCCACTCTTTTTCATTAATTAACTGTTTTTGTGATTTTGAGGTTTTGATATTTTGCATGGAGGTTAGTTGTATTAATCAAATTTTTCACCACAAAAAAAGATTTTGCGGTTAACAAAAAAATTTTGTAATCAACTCGTTTGTTAATGGGCGATTAATAATCTCAACTATTAAAGGCACTCACTCGCTATCGCTTGTTCGTGCTTTAAACAGTTTCGATTATTAATCGCCTTCATTAGCACACTAGTTGGTTAAATAACTATTAATGCATAAAGCATAACGGATATTTTGAAGCTATTTAATATTTATTTATTGTGACATCTCTAACAGGTGTTACCCTTATTACAAGAGATGCAGTGTAGATATATTCTGCTATATGCAGGTATGAGCGTTATAGCATGTAAATTAAAATAAAAATAATCATCCTAACTAAAATAAACTTTAATCATGGTTGCAGGAGATGGATCGACGCCGTAACTTGCTACTATGACTTCCCGTATTGATTGGTAAATTTAAGTCTTAAAAATTTGTTACATCAATAGTTCGTTTTGTTTCATTTTAGTTATAATAATACTTTTTTACAACAGAATCAAACATACTGTATGGAGCTGACAAATCAATGTTGAGCAGTATGTAAATTTGATTCTCAAGCTTTAATATATCAGTAATCGGAATTCTGGTATAAAAAGAAGGTACAAAGAATAACGGTGAGAAACAAACAGGCCTAGCGGGTACTCTTAAAGTTGATAACGAAAGCAGCTTGCTATCGTTAATCTTATTATTCCATAATTTATAACAAAATTTTAATGAATTTAAGGTACATAAACAATCAAAATATTTACATAACAGTACAAAATAACAGAATAACTAATGTCTAAATTAAGTATGAAGAAGAATTGCAATGGATAAAGTATAAAGAATATTTCGAAGCCATTTATGCTAAATAAATAATCAACATATATACAAATTCTATCAACACAGAATAACAAAATAATTCTATTTATATACTGCTCCACAAATGTACTGGACCACCCATAAAAAATGTATTTATTACATTACGTCACAATATATATATATATATATATAAGCTTTTGTTTTATAGTATACTCATATTAAGCATATTTAATTTCACTATTCTCAAATATATCAACTGAAGAATTAACAAAATCATATTAATAAAATTAAAAAATTATGAAACTATAAAAAAACTATATTTCACAAAAATAAGAGGAATCACAAAAAAAGGTTAATTAATAGTTCTTTGAGTCTCTCCAGAACGTTTAAAAATCTTTGGCAACAATTCGGCATACTTTGTATGCAATGTGCTATCAATATTTGGGCAAAATTCAAAATTTTAAAATGATAATATTTTATTAATGGACTTAGTTTTCTTTAAACAGAATTATGAAAAGAAATGCTTTTTATAGTGACACAATCATGAAAGGTTACCAAAAATTTCATGACTGCCCTTTTGGAAAATATTTTTAAAAATTGCACCAATATATGCAAATGGTCCAGTGCATTTGTGGAGCAGTATATTTACAGAGTTCACATAACCACCTTCCTTTAGGAATTTTTTTAATTGTATGCATGCTGAATGGTACCATTTTATTCTATATTTTCTGTCATAACATTTTACCATTTGTTCGCCGTCGTCTGGTTTCCTACAGTGACACCATAGCAGCAATCCATAATTAAAATAGGTACATAACATTGTAACATATAATTCACAAAAATACAAACCTCTTCATCATCAGTGCCTATTACGATGTCACTGGAAATTGAACCAACACCTATAGCTCGAATGTCCATGGGGATGTCGTCTGAACTTGGACCAGAACTCGTAGATGGCATATCCATGGCGATGTCACTACAACTTGAATCCAAACCAGTGGTCATAGATGGCAGAACTAATGTTAGAATCTAGTAATTTCCAAGTTTTGTATTGGTAACACTTTTGACATCTATCATATTGACATTAAATTGTTAACCTTATTTAAGCTAAACGACACAATAAATCGGAGGCGTACTCAACATTGTGGTATGGCGCATTTCAAAACAGAATTAACACACAAAAATAGCGACAATAGCAATAACAAAATCAACAGCAATTTTCACACTTTGACTTGCACAATATCGCAAGATAGTTCAGTTACATTAGACGGACAACCGCAGCATCTGCCGAAAAAATCCAAGTGAGTTGAAATTTTGCATACACCTTTATTTTGACATTACAAATAATGTCTCAAAAGTCCCCATCGATATCGCGCTTGCGTTTTGAGTTATTCAAGGTCAAATGTCACAGAAATAAGTTTTTCGCAAATATCTCGCTTTCTATGGGTCGTATGACTTTTTTAGTTATTACAAAAAATGAAGGCTAGGAAATTCTCTACAAAAAAGAATATAAAGCTTTTTTACATACAACTAACCGTTCAGTAAATAACACACTATTAAGTTTTGCAGACGGGTTTTACTTCTTTTTACGATAAAGAAAGTATTGGATTCACCCCAAAAATTCGAAAATTGGGTTTTCAACAGATCTTCACGTTTTAGAGTCCCCTGAACCCAAAAAACATGTTTTTGCTCATTGGTCTGTGTGTCCGTCCGTCGATCTGTCTGTGAACAGAATAACTCATAAATGAAAAGAGGTATGGCGTTGAAACTTCATATATAAGTTTTTTGTACTATCTAAATGCGACAGCAAGCTTCTGAAGAAAATCGCATAACCGGTGTGTATTGATGTGAGATAAGTGATTTTTCAGTTGAATACCTCTAAAATTCAACTTGAAAATCACTCATCTCAATCAATCCACATTAAAAATGTAAAGTTTCAAAAAAATCGTTGGAGCCGTTTTTGAAACACAAGAGTAAACATCAAACTTCCGGTTATGCGATTTTCTTCAAAAGATAGCTGTCGCATTGAGATAGTACACAAAACTTATATATAAAGTTTCAACACCATACTTTTTTTCATTTTTGAGATATTCTGTTCGCAGACAGACAGACACACAGACAGACAGACCAATGAACAAAAACACGTTTTTTTGGGTTCAGGGGACTCTAAAACGTGAAGATCTGTTGAAAATTCAATTTAGAATTTTTGGGGTGAATGCAATACTTCCTTTATCGTAAAAGGAAGTAAAACCCGTCTGCAAAACTTAACAGTATGTTATTTACTGAATGGTTAGTTGTACGTAAAGCACCTGTATAATCTTTTTTGTAGAGAATTTCCTAACCTTCATTTTTTGTAATAACTAAAAAAGTCATACGACCCATAGAAAGCGAGATATTTGCGAAAAACTTATTTCTGTGACCTTTGACGTTGAATAAGTCAAATCGCAAGCGCCATATCGATGGGGACTTTTGAGACATTATTTGTAATGTCAAAGGTGTATGCAAAATCTCAGCTCACTTGGATTTTTTCGGCAGGCCGATCCTACTGTAGCTGGGCTAAGAGATTTTTGTAGCTATAGATTATAGTACAAAACGCCACCATAACGATGCAATAAGCGTAAAATTGTGGGTTGAAGATACGAAAAGTCTATGTGAGGAGTGTCCAGTATTGTTATACCGGGTGGCCATAAATATCTGAGATCTCGGTAGCCATGGAATTAGCTACTTATAAATGTTGGGTTAGTACTATATTTCAATTACAATAAGTATTGGTACCTATGTAATGTAATAAAATGCAAGAGGAGGAGAATGTGCCATGGATTCTGCAGATTAGCCTACGACTCGATTATAAAAATCTCCTGTTCTAACTCCATTACTTATTGCAATCTGTAATAATTTTTGACAGATAGGAATTTTAGTTGTCATGACATTTAGTTTAGTTGTATTCATCGCTTTAATAAAGCGGTGTTGATTCCAAAGGTAATGTGATATCAGATACTTATGGCCACCCGGTATAAAGAACAAGGT
>OW679194.1:92574614-92646505 GCA_940337035.1 Agriotes lineatus
GATCTTTACTGTGTAACTTATTTCTTGCTGCCTCCACCAAGGTGCGGTGTTCGCTTTTGGCCCTGCCGTTTTACTCAGGTAAATATGGTATAGTGATCATATGACGCAGTCCCATCTTCCCAGTTATTTTTCCCACTTCTTTATTATCGAACTCTTTCTTCAGACCTCAGGTACACATCAAAGATCTTTGGGATAGTTTCGTACTCAATTGGCACCAATCAACATTTCTATACCAATGTTGCCCTAGTCGATTGCACACATGTGCTGTCCGTTGCCAACGTATATTAGCTAAGGCGTTGTAAAGATGTTCCATGTAACAAACCATTCTTTTCGCTAAGTCATGTGCTGCGTTGCACCTGAATCAGCGATCCGCTTCCAATTTGGAGAAAAAGGAAGTCACAAAAACCGCTGTCGTCTAAAGTTCACCACACTACTATTAACAATCACAGGCTCTCTGGGCCAAGAATTTTGTGAGATTTCGAATTGTGATTGTTAAACCGAAATTACTCTAGATTCAGTATACGTTCCGGTCGTATTTTTTCTCTAAAAAAAATCATCAAGACCTAACAACTAACCTAAACCGCTAACCTGAACCGCCAAGAGGGCAACAACATTGCTTTAAACATTACGAGACGATAGTGGCACCCACAACATTTCAGTAAGAGAATCTGTTGTGTAAAAGTGTTCTGCAAATATGTTCATTTTAAACTGAAACAAAATAGAAAATGTGTATCACATTCGAGTCATTATTTTGGGTAAAAAATAATAGAAGCTGAAAAATGAAAGAAGCCCACTAGATAATAATAATGGTGGGGCTCTAACACCCCATGAAGGAGCTTGTCCTGCAAGGCGGAAGGTCAGAGCTTCCGTATCCTCGCTCTCACACCCGGCTATCGCGTGGCAAATTCATGACACGCGGTGATGTGGTGAGCGTCGCATTAGACAACCGCATTATTACCCTTTGTTCTTTCGAACGCAGGTACCCAATTATTTAAAGCGACTGGGTAGGCCGCCCGCCAGGCATCGATCTGGGATTTGAACTCCAGACTTCCGCGCCGCAGTCCAATTCTCTAACAACCGAGCCACGCTGGCGATAACTAGATAAGATCTAAAGATATTATACTCAACTTTTGAAATAAATTTAGTCTTTTTAAGTCGTTTTCCCTGTATATGTTGATCCAAAATATGCCCATATTGTGAAGGGCAAAAACTTGCTACATGCAAAATATTATTTCTATTGACCTAATAGTTCTTGAATTAAAGCAAAAATACGCAGAATTTTATTTTTTAAGTGCTCATAAATGATATAATGAGCAGATAGATATCTGTTAGTGAATAATAATGCAATATACTATCAATGCAATATTTTATTATTCAAAGTACGTTCTAAAAAGATGTAGATCTTATGTTACACTTCGCTACAGTTATTAATAACTAGTGAAAACGCTATCGCAATTCCATTAGTTGTAGCAACAACTTCCGATTTAGACTTACCGCAGTATCCGTTAAATCCATTTAATTCCTGAAATAAATTGCAGACTATTAAGTATGAATGAGTCTCTATAATGCAGGAAATAAAACCAAATTTTTCTTCGTAATTCAAAATATAGTTTACAGCAAACATTTGAGATTTCAGTAATACAATCTTGTAAAGCACAAAATCATTAACATAATTCTTTATTGACAATTTACTGTGATATTATACACAGTTGGCCAAAGAAACTGTACAGATTTTACAGCCCCGTATATTCGTAGGTCGCTAATATCTTTCTAGGTTTACTATACTATCAAAAAGCTCAATCTCTATACATGGAAATAAAGCACTTTTATTCCAAACACATAGTACCGATTCAAAGTTGTTCGTGGTTAAACAAAGCTATGCAAAAAATGCTGTTTTTAATAAAACTATTATTTAGAACTTTAGGAAATACAACAGTAATAACAAATACTATTTAAAAATTATTAAATATGCAATCTATAACAATGTTTCAATACGCCCACAATTTTTATCAACAATTATATGTTATTATCTTTGCAAGTGCTCAATTGCAAAAGCTACTTGCTTCTCAGGTAGCTGAATGTAATACTCAGTTCTGTGTACCTACCATTTTCTTCAGGACTTAGATTAATTCAAAAACGAAGACTAAAATCACTCATACTAAGCCAGGTTAACCAAAAAACCAAACAAATAAAACAAAAGTCATTGCCTACTAGTTTTGTTGCAGATGTTGAATAATCATTCGAATCAATTTTGGCTCTGGATTCGTTTCGATTAAGTCAGCCGGTTTGCCGGTTGGCGGTTCACCGTCATCTGCATCGGCATCGTAACTTGCAGATAGCAGAGGGACTCAGTTAATCGTTAATTATAATAATTGTATAAATGATTTTTATTTGATTTCTAAGGAGTTTAAACCATTGAGAATAGCTATATCAATACTAATCATAAAGAAATTATAAATATGCGAATACAAAGTATCTATTGAATCTATTTTTAGTTCCTAAAATTCTCTAGTAGCCACCCTTCCCTTTTCGCTTGCACATCATACCGGTATATTTTAGAATCCATAATTTATCTACGTTCAGCCTTCCGCGGTTCTAAGGACTCACACTTAAAATTTTAAACATCGAAATCCACTTCTTGTCCCACGTTCATAACATATATGACGACGGATGGGCATCGACTGCTCCGTTATTAAAAATTAAATATAAATCTGTTACGATATTGGAAAAATCTTATTTCGCTTTCTGTTTATCCCTTATTAAGCATAATCAACCGCGTTTCGAAGCAAAAATTTAGGCCGTTATAAATTAATACCAACACAGCTTCGGCAAATCTCATACTCAGCAGAGCGTTATCTTTAATAGGAACGGCCCCATAAATTTAACTTGTCGACTGGGAGTCTCAAATGTGTTAATAACATCGACAAGCAGCCGCGAGCCTCACTTGGCTCAATCAGTACAATCTGCCTTGCTTATGGTTATGAATAACGTATTATTTACAGAATTTCGATCACTCGCAGGTCGCTGAGATAGGGCACTTAGTACGTATCAGGAAGAGGTTATTTTTCATTCGAATACTTGGAACGAAAACCGAGTTACAGAGGTTATTTCAATAACCGGATAACCGGTTATTTTTCATTCGAATAAGCCCATCACTAACCCCTTGTATTTTTTTTCACGATTTCAAATGCATACAAATGCATATCTTACTTGTAACATTTTAACTAATTACAAATTACCATTTTTGCTGTAAAAAAATTGCGCTTACAAGCCTATCTTTAAAAACTATAGCAGCCTTGTTTTTAATCATTCAGAAAATAAGAATGCTTTGTGGTGACGCCAGCTAAGGTCAATTTTATTATACAGCGTAAATTTTAGAATTATTCAATTTTTGAGAATTGTAAAGAGCCATAACCTGTTTCTTCAAATGCCCCATATTCTTTACACTTTTCGGCTGCCTTTTTAATCTTTTTCAATTTTTAGTAAGCATGTGCTATACTAAAAGGTAGTAGCTTTCAACATGGCTCATAGAATACAAGGTGTAACGTTCCGCAGAATGAATGCATTGTGCGCGGACCTCAAATTCAACCAATAAGAAATGGGCTCACAAAGGGCACGATTGGTAGTACCAAAGAGCATATTATGCATTATATGCTCTTTGGTACTTGATAGTACTGAAGTGTATTGTTGAAGACGCTGTCTATATCAAATTCGAGGTTAGGTTTTGCGTCAGTTGGGTGTCCGACTGACGAAAAACCTAACCTGCTAACCTTGAATTTGACATTGTTACTAATTAGTGGCAACATTAATCTTTGGCACACTAAGTGTAGATTTTTTTAGATTTAAAAAAATATATTTTCGTTTATTTAAAATGATACGATTTGGAACAGATTTGTTTGGGTAGTTTTTATTAGCTTTTTTCCAAGTGTAAACCATTTTAAGAATATCTTGTATTGCAAACTGAATACTGAAAATGTTGACAGAAGCAACTATAAAAGCTGAGAAATAAACTTTATTCAAAAATAACAAAAAAAAAACAAATGTGTCGCAGACAGTTATTTAGAGAACTTAATAATGCAAGTTGCTTCGGTTTCCTATAATTTTATGTTCCGTGGCTTAGTAAAGAGTATATTTGTCAAATAAAACTTATGTAAATAAATATGGTGTGTTCCATTTGAAGAAAATAAGTTTTAGCTCTTTACGATTATCACAGATCGAAGTAGAAAAACCCTCCCTTTATAATAAATCGACTTTTGCTCGCTTCAGGGCTAATAGAGACCCTTGGCTAGTAAGATGCAGCTCCTTTTTCTAAATTCTTTAAAGCAACGCTCCTATATATTTTCATTCCATACTGTACTGTGTATTTATCTTTACTAGAGTAATTTCTGTCTTGGAAATAAAAGTTTTCGACCAGTCCAGTAATAGCTATTTATGTTACAAGTACGAAATTAAATACTTTTTTGGGCATTTCACTCCCACCTTAAAGAATTACTTTGCGGAATTATAACGTAAATAACCATTTAAATAAGCGCATAATTTTTTGTCACAAAAAATATAACTCCATTAGTATCGGTCAAAATTTTAAAAGCCAGGTTTGCACGTGTAGGTGAGATCATAACGGCTAAGATCGTTAAAAAATACATGTCTCATTTAGAAAAAATGTGAGCCTTTATTGCACCCACACTTCTTTTCCCGTTACAAGGTCTCCATTTGGTACATTTTTAATTACTCTTTCATCCTTTTGTTTTATGGTATAGTTGTCCAGTGGGTATCTTCGAAATGCCCGATAGTTACCCGCAGTAAATGATCTTTTGTGGTTTGTTAGGGGGGCTATCTGTGAGTGTAGTGGCGAGTCGTCGGAAGGTTGCGCAAATAGAGTTCGCCAACGTCTTAAAAAAAGTGTTGAATGCCTTTTATTCAAATATCTCGTTTTTAAAGGGCGTAATATTTCCCACAATTTATATCCTATTGATTTTTTTTATAAGAGTAATATTTGATTTATTTATTCTCTTCTTTTATATTTTCATTGAAATGGGTAACTCGTACGACGGAATTCTTTACTATCAAACTTGTAGGGTGTAGAAAAACCTACAATTTGGCATATATTGTGATAGTTGACTGCCCATAGAAATTCTGTTTGTCTAATTAACTAAATGAATAAGGTCAACATGAGCACAGAATTAAATATTTTATCTATTGCCAGATTATCAATACTTTACATTAATAAGTGCACTTAATGTGAGCAGCAGTAACTAATAATTTGAGGGATAGAAGTTAGCATGAAACAAAGCAGGTTTTAGGAAGGTTACATTCAGAGTTTCAGATATGATAAATGTTGGGAAGGGCTAATGCAATTTAATTTTAACTGACGGAATTGAGCTTATTAATGTCAGACATAATGTGAATGGAATAATACAAAATGATTTGTTAAATATAGAAAGAATATGAGCGTTATGTAGTAAAACTGTATAAGCCAGCAAAAGGCAGATTAGCTGAAAGGTTAAACGAAACCGTGCTAGCGAAATAATAATTGCAAAGAACAATGAAAATGGAAGGTAACCGGTCCAAAGACAATTAGTGAGATGTTAAATGAACTTCAAGTATATCAATGCATTATAAACACAAGTGATTTAAAAGCAAAGCAAGTGTAGTAACAATAGTTCCATAAAAAGGACAATATTAGTGGTTAGGAAAAAACGTGACATCAAAACTGTAGTCCATAAGGTTAAACATGTTATCAGTCCTAATTTCCTTTATAAACATTTGAATATCTAGTTGCTAAGTGACTCGAATGTTATTTATTAATAATAACTAAACAATCTTGAAAATTGTCACATTGAGCTCCTCAATTATCATGTAAAATTGTAAATAAAAAAGTTCTTAGTTATAAACCGTTCAATAGTTATTTTGTCGGTAGGTAGACATGCAATTTTGTTTTTATGTTTAATAAAATTAAAACTCCCTAGAACCTCTTTCTGATACTTTGTCAGAATCAGCTGTTATGTTTAGGAGGCTCACGAAAGTGTCTAATTTGACATTTTGACGTTAAACGTGCAATGTTGCCAGTGCTTTCATACTTGCCACTAGCCATAATATTTATGGACAGCGGCGTCATGGATACCTATCTGTCAACAAATTGTAATACTAAAGCAAATATGCCGAAAGTCATTAAATGTGACACAAAACTAAATTACTAAGGCCTACAGGCATTATAAAGCCGACAGGCCCGATCTCAGGGAAACTGAAATCTTTGCCCGGCTTAGTGACATTTGGGATGTACCGGGTGACGGGGCCCTTTTCCTTAAACAAGCAGCTTCGCCCAGCAAGAATAGTGCCTGCTATTTGTAGGGAGGACATTCAAGAGCCAGTGCGTGTAGAAAATTCAACCAACCAGCCATTTACAAGTCCATAACGCCCGTGGCGTTATTTGGGGAGCGATGTCCAGCTTCCGAGAAGCCTCCGATTAAGATAGAATTTCACAGGGAAATCTTTGCCGGACGTCCATTATTTTTGGACTTCAGCAAGTTCAGAGTGTCTACGAGGAGCAGATCCATATTCCAGTGGTCCAGAGCCGTCCAGTCTCCAGAAAAATAGGTAACGTCCCTTGAAAGTGCAGAATGACGCGGCATTTTTCAATTTTGTGCCGGATGTAAAACCAAAAGCTGTCGCGCGTCTCTTGCGACGTCACACTAAAAACAAAAGAAGTTTAGGAGTTGCTACGTCACAGTATTACCTGACGCGTTTTTGCCATTTTGGTGTTTTAAAATTCAATTTACGCTGTTTCTTGCAACTACAAATCATTTTGTTGTTGAGTTAAATTTAGAGGTTAGCTAAATGTCAGATGAGAATTGTGCATTTGCCCAAAATATTTCGAGTATTTGTCATACAAGAATTATTTGTCATACCAAGTTTTTCTCAAAGTTATGAACCTACAACCCTGAACCAAGATTGTTTCATGTTCTCCGGAACTAGCCAAATGTTTATTGCAAATAGATTAAATAAAAAAAGAGCAATAAACCATTTATTTGTCATAATTATTATTACACTTTTTTAATTTGCCATGAGTTTGACAATTTCAATTAAAAATCCTTCATCCTCAATAAGCTCATTGCTATTTTTTAGTCACGTCTGCACTTGTAAGTATGTCATAAAAGTGTATTGCCGACCCGCATCCGATGTCAGTGGAGGTGATGCAAGATTCGTTTTTGATTTCATGATACGTTTATACTGTAGCAAATGTAACGCTTCTTCTATTTTATTTTCTTTGCATAAAGCAAGATGGCATGTTCCTTTTGCAATAGTGAGAAGTTCGGTGTATAAACTTTTTCTTCTTTGAATACTTTTAGCCGTACTTGTGCCCATCATTTTTTTAAGGGTCAATGAATTTTTATTTACAAAATTGAAATACGTAGTGTCGCATCCGCTGAAGACAGGATGTTGTCGCTTATGAAATTGTCGTGTTGAAGACCAAGGTTGGGTAGAATTTCTCGTCATTTTTTCCGGAAAAACATTTGTTATGGACCGTTCTTCTTAGTAAATCGTGGTATAAGTTTACCAAAATTACGAAAAAAAACGCTTCTAAAACAACACTTTTGGAGTGATGTGGAAAAGGGTTCCTTACATACACGCCGACAGAACGACTTTTGCGGTGCCCCACAATGTATTATATCAACTAAAAAGAGAAAACATATAAAATGAACCCGGTAGGTGGGGCTGGAGTCGAGATACTTAAAAAATTTATATTTTTGGTCTAATTTGGCTTATATTCAAAAAATGTGTGTACAGAACCAAATTATATTTGGGCAAAACAACGTTTGCCTGGTCAGCTATAGTAATTTATACAAGACGTTGCAAATGGAACTCAGTAACAACTTTATGTTAAGTAAATACTTGAAGTGAAACGACAAGTTAGTTTCAGATATTCCAAGCCTACAAACATTTCAAATATTTTCTGTTTAATTTCTATGAATCTCCTTTCTATCATTTTTAAGTGAATTGTACAAAAAGCGAAAAGATAGCGTCACAGCTCGTACTTTTTTAATTTCTGAATAACGATTACCTTGCAAAATTGAAATCTTTTAAGTGCAGTTAATTGATTTACACTTTTACTATAATGTAACAGTAACACTTCAAAGATATTCGATTATGAAAATAAACAAATTATTGGAAAATCTTACAACAATAATTTTAGTTAGAATCGTATATCAACCTAAACTATTTCAGTTTAATTAATTTTGAGTGAAAGGTGATGCTGTAACGTTTTGTATTTTCCACTTTTGAGGAAATATTTCTTTTGCTACAAGTCCATAAACTCAGATAGAAAAACCGTGTCTGAAAAAATACTATTTGCCTATTTAATCTATTTATTTTGGAATTTCGCTTGTTGGTTAACTTAATGCCACCGATTAACCAAAACCAACTATTCAGAACTCAAACTTAGCAAGGAAGTTGGTTGCTACGTCTAGCATTTACAAATATTTACAGAAAGTCATAATAAAATAAACAACCGACAAGAAGGTAATGTCAAATGTCAACCTGAGCTTTTCTGTATCTTTCGAGTACGATAATTGCAAAAATTCCTATGTCAATTGTTTGTACAAAGCTAAGACAATATTAAATTGTAAGAATGCCGAACAGCTAGTCCAATGCACTCTCACATCCTTTTTTGTTTTTCATTTTTATTAAAGCATGCTCCATTTGCTCCATAATATGAATGCTATTTTTAGATCTCATCTTTAATACTGCAAATGCGAACTTAATAATTTATATTCGCTACATATAATCAACTTATCTACGTAACTAAGACGGGTTGATGTAACTGAGCTTGCTGCTTCCCCATTGCAATATTCAAAATCTAATAATTAACAAACTTCACAAAATATGACATATAATCCTCCACTACTTCTACTTTTTGCTACGACAGCTTTGAAAAGTAGGCTTTTCGAGCTTTCATTTGGCTACAGAAAGTTAATGTTTCCCAGTGAATAAGCAGGTACTTCACTTTTCCGCTCATCTCCAATAGGAACAAGAAGAAAGGAATAATTTCTGCTTGCTTAAATAAAAATGGATATGGATGCATTTCCACTAGACAAAAGCTAGAGATGCCGGTGTGATGAAATATGTTGTGTATTTGACAATTTTATTCTTTCTTGAGCTGTTTTAGAAAAAATAGTAGGTGTGCTTCGAGCTTCGAGCATAAAAGACGTTTCAAACTCTTACAGATTTGCAAGTATCTTTTTCCGCTCGTAATACCCAATGTACTATTGTGGCAAGCCAGTTTCCATTAATATTGGTAATGTTGGGTTCTGCTCTTTCTCCATTTATAATAGTACACAAATGAAAATTGCAGCAATTTTGTAGTGCGCAATTACACAATGCACTGTCCGTAATTTTGAATTTTTATAAATAACTTTGAATTTTTTCGTGACCACTTAATATTGCTATCAGTTTAGGAGAATATGGTCTTTTTGTTTTTAATCTTGTTTTTACCAAGGGAAAAAGTTTGTTCTATTACCTTTATTACTGTTTGTTCACTGAGATTGCCAATTTTCTTCACTAATTTGTTCCACCTTACTGATTATCTCACGTTTTGTTGCTCCGTCTTCAACAATGATTCCCACTGTGTCTCTTTTGTCTATTTTATTGCCAATCTCGCCAGATCTCACAGCATTTTTTGTGACATACCTAACATGTTCATAAAATTAGAATATATCGTGTGTTCCAAAAAAAAGCTCATATAGGATAGGCCTTGGAAAGAAAGATAGAAAATCTAGTCATGTCTTATCTTAAGTCTAGGTGAATGTCAGAATGCAATTTGTTTATGAAAACATATGTCACTGTGATAGGTGAAAGTTTACACTCATTAAGTTTAATTGTATCGAGCAAAAAAGAAAATAAGATGACATTTACACAACAACAACGAGTGTAATAATAATAACGGTCAATAAAAATTGTTTTTGTTAAGTGTAATAAAGTAAAGGATAAATTCACTAACTTCGTTGATATTCATTTTTATGAAAAATCTCGAAGGAGTGTAGCGATTTTGACCATAGGGAATATTTTCAGTTGATTTTCAGTTTCTTATCTAGTTTGTTTTTCATGGTATAACGTCATGGAGGTTTTTTTTTTTTAATGAAAACCTGTATTTTTACTACCCTTGTCTGAAAAAAATCACCTTCCGAAATTTCTTCAGATCTTTAGGTTTTAGCGTCCGCAGATGACGTCTGTCTGTCTGTCTGTCTGCCTGTTGGCGGTATAAGTCAAAAACTATTTGTTGGAGGAAGATGATATTTTTCATACACATTATATATCTAGCTGGCATAAAACCCAGAAAATTTCAGACAAATATATACAGGACGAGCACCTTAAAAAATAAAATTTTGTTTATTTTTTTTTAAACTTAGCATTAAATATAAGTAATAATTTTTACATATCGCAGGCTTTATTCTTGCCAAAAATGCAACCCAGTAGATACAGAATAAACGCTGTACGATACAAAAGAACAACGAATTCACGCGGGAGTTTAAATATAGCTGGAACGCAGGAATTCGAAATGTGGAGGTAGCTCGGGAAGCCATAGCGTTAGCGTAAACTACCTCCAAACAAGGAAATTGAATGAGCCGGCTTGTTCGAGAGCGCTGAATTCGAGTCGCATCACCGGTAATATTTGTATTTTTTGTTTAACTTAGATACAGGAAAGTAACAATTTGCATTTTACTTTTGACGAGAATCCAACAGATACAGCGTAAGTGCTCTTTCTGCTTTACAGCGTAAGAGGTGTCAACGAAAAGATGTTCTATTTAAGCCAGCCGGGACGCACGTAGTCACGTACTGCTCCTTGGCGCAGGTATAAATAGCCCGTTCCCTTGCAATATCCTTTTAACCGAGCTCCGTGGCTTGGTGCGTAGCACGTCCACTTAGCATTCGGGAGGTCGTGGGTTCGATTCCTGCTGCCGCCTGCCTTGATTCAGGTTTTTAGGTGGTTCTCCTGAGTCAACAGAGTACCTTCTCTGAGGCGAATGCCGGGGCAGTATTTCTCCACCTTTCCTGACCTTTCTTCCAGTCTCCACCCCTCCTTTCTCTCACCCATCCCGTGTTTCCCGTTCTTGGCTGAAGAGAGACGAAAGATCCTTATAGCAGCCGGCCCCCAGTTGGAGAATTGAAATAATCTTTACCTTTGTCCTTTTTTTTGCAATATCCCACAAAACGTTGGGACTGCATACGCGGTCCGGCTGCCTTCCGAATTCGACCACCGGTAACTTTTTTTTTATTTGAAAATTTATTTAATTTATTAGAAACGTGAATATATTTTTACTCCTAAGTTAATTTCATTTTGAAAATTGTTTAGTGTCACAATGCCGACGAGGGAAGTTCTGGGTAAAGCCTTTTACAGATTTTTTATTATTGATTTTGGTAGTACTTTTTATGTTGCTTTTAATGATATAAAATTTTCAATATTTTACATCCAAAAAAATCGAGAAAATGGATCTTAAAATTTAAATATTAAAAACCAATGAAATGGCAAAATAAATCTAGTTACCTACTGGTGGATAAAACAAGGAAAGATTAGTTACATGTCAGCATTAAACAATTTGTAAAAGACAAAATAATATAATACTCTTATAAAGATATCCCACTCAATGAGTTTGTTTTTGACAATAAATTTTGCACTAGTGGCTCCACCTGTGTATTGGAGCAAGAAAATTAGCCAAAGCACCAAATTCAAATCTTTTACATTTTTATTTTTATTTTACTTACTGTTAATTTACAAACTGTAGACGAGATCCAATTTTTAACATTTATTAACAAAAATATTAAACAAAATGTTAACAAACTACTGAACTTTACCATTATTACACCTAAATATAGTGTAAAAATTATAGCTAAAATTAATACAGAAATACAACTCATACAAACAGTAATAATGTTATATATTCTACAGTCCTGTAACTTAATTACTATTGTCTATTACAGTTAAGCGAAAATCCTTGTTGTAAAATATAATTTTATTTACTTTTGCGGGTACGGTATTTTATACAAAATTCCCTTGTTAATTTTTTGATGGGATCGCTATTTAATTGATTTAAAACAAGCGGGCGATTTTATATTCCTTTTAATATATTATTAACCAAGAATGCATAATTGTTTTCAACGTTAAATTAATCGTAAGTGTTTTGATAATTTTTGCATGTACGAAACAATTAACGAATGAAAACCGTGCTTTATTTTCAATTTTAGTTTTCGAGAATGAATACGATAATGGAAAATGTGAGATGTACGGAAGAGATTTAGTAATTAAATGTCCCATTTGCCTTACAGAGTTAGCAAAAACTTTATTAGGATATCGTAAACTGCGGTACTGATTGGTATATTCTTTGGCCTTTATTAAATCAAAACTTGCGCCATTAGTCTTAAAAGAGAGTAAGGTCGCTTTACAATTTTTGAAATTTTTGGTAACTTTTAAAATCCTTTTTGCAATAAAACCTGCTATGTATTGGTATGATACCTTTGAAATATAGTTACTGTTAATATCCTGTGTATTTTCATATATTTTATTGATTTGTTGAGAAAAACCTTCGGGGGTGTAATTTGCTCTTTGATTATTGGCTTATTTATTACAGTATCAAATTGACTTATCGACACTCATGGCTGTGTGAGTACCAAGTAACTAGACAAGTCCGGGAAATGTGCACGCTAACCCTGAAATTCTTAAGAAACAGGCTACAGGTTTTGGCTCAAATATATATATATATATATATATATATATAGAGGGTGTTATCAAATAAATGGGCGCCACAAGATCCAAATCAGGACACCCACTTTCAACCGGACCTTGTCGGTCAAACGGGGCGAAAAATACTGAAATAACCATTTCTGGAAACAACAACGCAGCCACGAACACAACAACCTACCTGCAGCGCGTCCACCACTCCGGGCCTCACTGTACATCGATTGTAACATAGTGACTCAGTCACCCTGTAAACAAACATGCACAAGACACAAAGGAAAAATTCATAAGACGGTACAGTTAATACATCTATTAGGCCACTTCACATGACCAACTAACAGCTTACATGGTACCGACGTGGCCGGTAGGTATGACAATCTGCACTAACCTACTTATGGAACACGCCCAGCTGGGAAGCGCTTTACCTAAAAATTACGACGCGTATACAAAGACAAAATTAGTTCTAGCTAAATTATGATAAGTATATTACGAGTATATTACGCACGCCTGAGGTTTAAACGTGGGTGTACCAGACGCGAGAATGCGAATTTAATTATAAATAACAAACAAGACGTCTCGCAACGGAGCACTGTAAGTACTATATATGAGTTTATTGCCAGA
Source organism: Agriotes lineatus (assembly GCA_940337035.1). NCBI lineage: Eukaryota > Metazoa > Arthropoda > Insecta > Coleoptera > Elateridae > Agriotes > Agriotes lineatus. The sequence goes on from OW679194.1 coordinate 92,587,963, forward strand.
CAGATAAGAATGAATTTAATGCCAACACAAGCAAAACAGCTGGCATGCGAAGCCGTGTGCGACACTGTATATGAATTGAATACAACACAAGCAAGACAGCTCGCAGCAAAGCCGTGTACGACACTGTATATGAATTTAATGCCAACACAAGCAAAACAGCTCGCATGCGAAGCCGTGTGCGACACTATATATATGAGTTAGATGTAAAACAAACAAGACAGCTTGCAGCGAAGCCGTGTACGACACTGTATATGAATTGAATGCAATACAAGCAAGACAGCTCGCAGCAAAGCCGTGTACGGCACTATATATATGAATGTATAGATGTAAAACAAACAAGACAGCTTGCAGCGAAGCCGTGTACGACACTATTTATGAATTGAATGCAACACAAGCAAGACAGCTCGCAGCGAATCGGTATGCAACACTAACGTTAATTTAGGCACATGCTAGCGAAACAGTTTATCGACACAACGTTGTTACTTGATTACTAGCTCGGCTTTGAAAACTGAAGGAATGCGCTACTCATAGACGTCGTCCGTGGCGAAACATGGAAATGGGCAAAGCCGTTAATTGGATCACTCGGCAATTAATCCCGTCGAAACTTTGACGGACAAACCCGCCTTCATACGGATGAATGAACCCAAACAGCAAGCCCCCGTTCGGACACCAACAACGAAACACTGGTCACCTCCAAGCTAGCCCAGCACTGTCTGACACATAACGAGAAGAGCCCCAAGAAGCTGCAACAGCACGGGAAGCGGCCGCCGGCCCGAACGCACGGTGGCCGTCGGGGCCAAGACGCTCGCAGCGTCTCTCCAGGAACGCCGGCTCGAGACTAACTGAAATCGACGCGCTAAACTTTCCAGACAGAAGCGTTCTTACTCGCCAAAAGGGGCCAATCGGAAGCCAGGGTCACGGTTCATCAAAACGCAGCTGTCTCTGTTCGAGAGAAATCGACAAATGACTCAAATAAAATTCGGGAAGGTTTTCTCACTCGCTCTTACGGGCTAAATTTTAAATAACTCAGAAAACAGACGCTCTCACGATTGAAGGACACGCAGCTGCAGAAGCGGGACCAAGAGCCACGCGCGGGCTAGGATTTTGCGTGATGCTGAAAGCTGCCGTAAAGAGATGCTATAATGCCGAAACAGGTCTGAAATACAGGCGGACTCGCCAATTATGTACCAAAACTGTTCTCAAGGCTTATTTAACTAATTCAATTACGGGAAAAATATAAAATGCCCTGACAGGTTCCTGGAATAATTTTTTTTAAGGAATTTAAGCCCATGGATTCATCTTCCTGACAGTTGACATATAAAGAATGACGCCCAAGAAAGTTGGATAGAATAGCCGTTTTTAAACTATAAGGAAATTCATAAGCTGTTAGATTAACATTTCTAAAATTCATACATCTAACATAAGAAAATAAATTTTCGACAGGATATTGACAAAAATTGCGTGGTAAAAGGAATTTAAAACCTATTTTTTGACAATAATTCCAAATTTGAGTAAAGCCTTCCATATTGAACAACATATTTTGAAAAGAAGGAGGTTTTGACTTCTTTCCTGTCATTGCATCGACGAAATACACAAATCTCAATATCGCTTTAGCTTCGACCCAAAATTGAAAGTGTTTCGATTTATTAGATATTGCCGTGCGAAGAATTTTTGCTTTAAATTGATCTTTTAGTACATTTGAAGTCATAGAATCAAGTAATTTGTCCATGAATAAAATTAACTCCGATGTATCTGCTGCTGATGGTTCAAAAGATTCTTGATGGTACAGAAGCCTTAACACAGCACCTACTCTTTGACTTAAAATTTGAGCTGCTAGGTAAACTCTCATCTTTTCCTGTCCTTCTGGTTTTATATGTTTTTCAGTAATGTGAGATAGAGCACGTATATCTGCTTGTCCAACATCCTGCCCATATAACTTAACAATATCACGCCAAGAAGCCTTTTTCTTCGTACCGTTAATTTCAAAACACACATCTTTAACCATAAAATGATATCTAAATCCTTTGAATAAGTGAGGGGTATCATATAAAGGAAATATTGGTTTCCCGTCAACAATTTCAAATGCCTGGTATCTAAATTCCTCGCCCTGCTTTATATATTTTTCTTGCGTTTCTCTCATTAGTTTATTTATTGCCGCCTGATTACTGGCAGCTTGATCGCAAAATTATTTATAAGCTGTCCCATCAACGGTTTTAACTATTTCTTTAAATAAATTAACAATCTCTAGCGAGGTAGCTGTTGATGTTAGAACGTATGCGATGAGTTGCTTCCATTTCCGGTAAACACCTCGCAACATAAAATTTTTTTTGTACATTGCTATTTCCTAAATTAACAAAATCTACAATTTAACGAATTTTTTCATCAAATTTAATGCCGTTTTCAATTTTATTTCATCAAAAATGAGCGTGCAGTATTTTTCTTTTTCACTAATGAATTGAATTCTTTGATGAAGGTTTTCAAACATGTTTTGGTTTATACCTGGTTCAAAACGAATTATGGATAATAGTCTTAACAGAGTAATGTATGTCGGTAAAAAAAAGTAATGGCTTAGAAACCTATAAGCGTTACCACTTTGTTTAAATAAAGCAAGTGCAAAATTTTTTTCGCAAAAGATAACGGTGGGATTTTGGTTTCTTTTTGCTTAACTTTAATTGACTAGGAAAAAATTTATAGTTGTAGGTTTTAAATTTGCGATTTCTTTTGGGAACAACCGTAAGGCTCTGTCCATTAAACATTTACTGTTTGTAATACGCATTTTTTACGGAATTTACTTGTTTTTCTTACAAATTTATCTAATTCTTGCTTTAACATTTTTTCCCGCCAATCATACTACAACTGACACATTATTGACAAAATTTTGTTAAGCAAAGTCAAACATTCCATTACATCAGCCGTTGCTAGGTAATTTACAATAAAACTGTACAGGAATAATATTCCCGGCCTAGGCAGGGAATATTCGACTATTACTACTATTTCCTAATTTTTTAATTACTCGTATCGATCGGCGGCAAAATAGTATGTGTATCTTGGAAAAAATGTTGTTCATATTCACAGTTGTCTGGGAATGTTACGCTTTTAATCCTAGATACACAATGTACTATTCCCGCGACGCCAGTTGAATTATTCTTTTTTCACCTAATAAAGGTAAAACAGATTTTCGTCTGAAATGTTGTTCTTTTGATGAATTATTAGTCTCTTCTGTTTGATTTATATCTAGAAAATACAATAATTCAAGAAAAAGGGAAATTGTGTTGGGAAGTTAATTACAATATAATTGCTAATTTCCATTACTTAGCCGTACATTTATGGTTTAAAACAACAACACAGGTAGATTAGTTTAACAGATCTTTACAATTTAAAATAATATTGTAATTCTTACCATACGCAACCGGTACATTTAAAGTAGGCACAGCTCTTCTGTGCAAACGCTTAGTGCCTTCCAAAATATATTTCTCTTCAAAATGTATTGAACATATTCTGTACGATTGATAAACTTGGGAAGGTAAAAGATCTTTTCCAGCATTAAAAACCCACATCGAATACCTTAATGTATCAAGAGGAAACCTGTGGCATGCTCCTTTTACATTTTTACAAACAGGGATGCAATATTTTTTGTTGGACATATTTTTCAATTAATTGACGAATTAACATAAAACTTTTTAATTTGACATGTGTTCATCTGTTTATACGTCACTGGCGTTTTTGTTTTAAATTTTGAATAACTAGTGGGCAGTTCATGACCTGTGGCTCCAGCTGGGGTTTGATCCAGAACTAAAACATTGTAAATAGTTCATCTTTATAAGAGTATAAACGGGGCTGCGCGAGCTATTGCCCGGCCTATTATATCCAATTTACCACCATTTTTAGGCCTATTACCTTGGGCCATTCCGTTCTGTTACACATCCCGCCCCTGCCACCCCTGCCGACCTGACCAAAGAATGGGGCCCTCGGGCCTCCGCCCCTCTCCAAGGGGGTTTCCGGGGCAACACCTCTCTCCAAGGGGTCCCTAGGGACTCCGCCCCTCTTCAAGAGGACCCTTGGAGCTCCGCCCCTCTCCAAGGAGGCCCTGGGGACTCCGCCCTTCTCCAAGGGGCCCTCGGGCATCCGCCCCTCTGCAAGGGGGGCCTCGGGACTCCGCCGCTCTCCAAGGGGGCCCTCGGGACTCCGCCCCTCTCCAAGGTGGCCCTCGGGACTCCGCCCCTCTCCAAGGGAGCCCTCGGTGCTCCGCCCCTCTCCAAGGGGCCCTTGGGACTCCATCCCTCTCCAAGGGTCCCTTGGGACTCCGTCCATCTCTAAGGGGGCCCTTGGGTCTCTACGCCTCTGCAAATAGGCCCTCTGGCCTGTACCCCTCTCCAAGGGGGCTCTCGGGAATCTGCCCCACCCAAGGTGACGCTCGGGGCTACGCTCCTCTCCAAGGGGGCCCTCGGGGCTCCACCTCTCTGCAAGGAGGCTTTCGGGCCTCTGCCCCTCTCCAAGTGGCCCCTCGGGGCTTCGCGCCTCTTCAAGAGGTCCTCGGGGCTCTGCAAATGCCGCCGCTACCGTAACCCGCATTTCACTTAATCAAGGACATCGCTTCTGAAATTGTTGTGACGGACACAAACGTTTGGATCGTTCTTCTTTATTTATATGATTATATTATTTGGTCTCTGAATTTGTAAATGTCGTAACAAAATAAGCGTCCTTTGCTTTTCTTTGCTTTTAGCTTTAGCAAACTATTTTATTAATAAAAATTGTACAATTAAGCGCGACACAAAGAACTGAATCTTTTATTATTTATTACTATATTTTTCAATTGTTTTTTTAAATTTCAATAAAAACGAATGTGCCGTCAATGACTTTCCGTCAAACGAGTTCACCGAGTTTGAATCCCTTCTGCAATATTTTTGTATTTGCAAATTGATGTAATTTGGATTACCAAGTGTTTCTTTTATTATTTCCATATTATTAGAAAGGTTAAGATATTTTTACCCATATCTGCCTTTGATTATTCAAAATATTTAGTGTCACACTTCCACTTGGGTGGGAAATCCTGAGTAAAGCTCTTTATAAATTTGTGTTTTCAATTTTATTTTCCGCCTAATCTTTCTTTCTTCCCGAAGTACGACATCATTTCTGGTTCTTTGTAATCGCTTTCGGATTTCCTTGACTCCCTTTCGCATTGCCATCAATTTATTCTCATGTCTATCAGGGCAGTGTTCTCTCTTTGCTCTCATATTTATTAGCTTTTGAATTACTTCGAGTAGGCGATATTCAATGCTAGGATGAGATTTTCCATAAAATATTTAGTCACGGGTTTCTCTTATTTTTGCTTTTAAATCTTTATCTATTTTTCTCACTTTTCATTCTCATTATTACATCTTTTTTTTAAATTATTCAGTTATGTATGTAGCTATGGAATTTATCTCCTTTTTTTAGTTTTACTATATACGTATTTTGATTTAAGGTAATTTATCCTTACTGTATCTTCTTTTCCTAACTTGATGTCATACGTCAGGGACTTTTCCTCCTCTCTAATTTTCTAATTTATTACAGTATTTACAAGGTGATAACATGTGATTCAAAAAGAAAGTTCATCACAGTAGCCGGGATAAAAGAATGACAGCGGTATTGGAGATGTTTGAAATTGACTTAGAAAAATGGTTCAGTTGCAGCTGACATAACTGACTGCTTTTGGTTAGCACTTCCGCCACAAAATAAACAAACTTCGAAAGTCAACGTTTCAAACATTATTGACACAATAATTTGAATCAGTCATGGTTTTCACAACGAACCAGTCTATGTCGGAAATTAATTTTCGAAATGGTCGAAGAGTTAATGCTCAATGGGTTTATTCTGTTAGAGATACTTTCACAAAAAAATCAAAATGGCATTACTCCTTTTGACAACTTTTGTAAATGTATTCGAAATACTGAGCAAAATATAGAAACTGTTAGGCAAGTCATGGAGGAACACCCCAAGATCTCAATTCCGAATTTGAGATAGTACATTGATTTATCATATATCACTTTCCAACGTTTTCTTAAACAGGACTGCAACTCCATGCCTATAGATTGCAGGTGTTCCATGAGGATAAGAATTCTGTCAATAGTTTTTATATAACTCTGAAAACAGGCTCTCGAAAAACCCTTTACAAATGAGATATTTTCAGACATATGTCTAATAAACAATTTCAACTCTACATTAAAAAACCTCAAGCTGTAGAACGCGAGTTATGGAACAACCTGTCTGACAGTTGATAGAAAAGAACATCCACCAAATTGGTGTAAAAATAGACGAAGAGCGCACCCACAAACTATCAAATAATATGTCACTTAATAGAACTAGGGATTACATGATTTTAACTTGTGACCCTGCGTTATTGAAACTCAACATATAGTCACTCTGCTGCTGTAGTATAGTACATACCAAGGGACTAAAGTGTAGCAATGGACATTCGTGATACAACCGCAAAAATAGTCGACATAACTTTGACTACGCATGGTATTATAAGTGAAAATTTTTTATTTTAATTTTTCTCCATTGGGAGAAAAAACAATGTCTTATGGTGCTCCCCCTGTATATGTTGGTTCCAAAGTATTCCCGTTTTTTTGAATGATAAATATGTGAGCTATGTTCAAGATATTATTTTTTTTTGCTAATAGTTCTTGAGTTAAAGCAAAAATAGACAGAATATACTTCAGGTCAAAATTGGATAAGCACCTTAAAAAATAAAATGTTGTACAGTTTTGCTTTAACGCAAAAATAAATAGAACTAATAATTTACACATCGCACAGGTGTTTACCTTTGATAAAAATGGGAAGCTACATATACAGGCTGAACATCGTAAAAAAAGAAAAAGGAAAACGATTGCTACGGACTGCGGGCAGCACAAAGGAAGGGTGTAGCACTTGCCGCGTAGTGCATTTAACGCAAGGAACATAAACGTGCAACGATGGCAGCCTACCGTAGTGTCGCAGATAGCAATGTACAGCAATCGATGAGCACTGTACTTGCACGGGAAGTTTCGTGTAAAGTCTACATATATTTTACTAAGCCATATATCGCTCTATCAGCTTATTTTAATACGAATAGTATCCCCCTAAACGGTGTCCCATTCGTTTCAATACACCCCTGTCTATAGGATTTCGTGAAAATTGTGCGAAAACTAATAAAAGGCATAAAAATGCATGAGCATAGGCTTAAAGGAATAACAAAATTGATATTGAAAAATAGGGGAGAATGTATAATGTGGAAAACTGTTTTTAATTTAATTGAGATGCTAATAAGTCAGAATTCTACTTTTTATCATACGTATTATCAGTTCCATTGGAAACTAACTTTCCCGAACTGACTAAACCTGTTTCTCTGTGGGTTCGTGTTTGTCCATGTGCTTTTATCTGTGCATTTTGTCGGAAATGAGCTGTTTACTTCAAATTCGGATAGAAGATGAAAACATCTGTAAATGGCTTTATACGGAACTTCTCTCGGAAGTGGAAGTTTTGAAACTGCAACTTTTGAAAATATCAAAGGAAAACAAGAATTTAAAGGTATTGGTCCTGTATCGGGTGGTGAGTTAAAAAACGCACAATAAAGATTTTAATAGTAAATATTTGATGTTGAAATATTGGCTTCCCTAACTATTTTAGAGAAAAATAGTATGTGAATTATTTGTAGAGAAAAAATACTGGATTCATTCTTATTATTTTTAACAATATTTTGTTTTTCAGAAACCTACAAAAATGCAAAAATGTAACTGCTACTTTAGAACATCAGCGCTTGAAAACTTGCCTGCGAATGCGATTTCAATGATCGGCAGTACCTCGCAAGTAAAGGCCACCGAGTACGGTGAGATGCGGCTGCCTTAAATACAACGCAGTTATTGTCGTCGTTTTTTTCTTTTTTAGAACTTTTGCCGTCTACCTGTTGGTCCGCACTTTGGTCAAGGGTAAAATCTGAATTATGTGAAGATTATCACTTTCATCTATTTCTCAGGTAAAGCAAACATTTAATTTTTAAGGTGCTCACCCCGTATGTTGGGTCCAAAATATGTTCTCTTTTGTCAAGGGTAAAAACCTGAGCTATGTGCAAAGTATTACTTTTATTTAAGTAATTGAGTTAGAGCAAAAATTAAAAAATCTGTCAAGGGCTTTACTCAGAACTACCCTCGCGAGTAGACGTTGGGACACAAAAAAAATTAAGAGTTAAAGAAAACTAGACTTAAAAATATGTTAACGTTCTTAATAATACTGAAACAAAGAAGGGTAAAGTTTCTAATACAAATCACATCAATTTTTAAATTAAAACAAAACATTACCAGTGGTGGGATTCGTACTACAACTCCTACGAATGCGATTTCAGTCCCGCCCATAGGTTCCACTGAGTCATGCGGAATCTCTTGCATCTGTGCAATGTGTGGCTATATTAAAGAGAACGCACTTAATCATTGATCTTCTTTACCCTCTTTACATTTATCTGGTATCTGTTGGGTCCCATTTCCGTCAAGTGTAAAGCGTGCACTATGTACAAATTATTCACCTTGTTTATTTTCAAGTTAGAGCAAAATAAGCAAACAATTATTTTTTAAGGTGTTTACCTTGTATATGTTGCGTCCTTTATATGTCCTTTCTTCAAGGATAAAAACATGAGCAATGTGCAAAATATTACTTTTATTTAAGTAACAGTTCTTGAGTTCAAGCAAAAACAGTATGGGTTTTAATTTTTTAATATGCTCACACTGCATATATTTTACCGATTTTTTTCGGTTTCATGACAGAGAGGTATATAATCTGCATGTAAAATATCGTCTTTCTCCAACAAATAGGAGTCGTTTACAAGAAGTGGTCCTTTGGCTTCATTGATTAATGGGCGTTCATCGCCCTCTAGGGGAAAATTTAAGTTTAAATTTGTTCACTAATATTGATTTCTGTATATAATCCTCCCTACAAAGCAAAGCAATTTTTTTTATAATGGCTTCCTAGAGATGTGGTTAATCGCTTAGCTTAAATTAATTCATATTATGATATTCGTTACATTCTTTTCGAAAGAAGTCAAACAAATCCGACAAGACCAGAAAGATTACCAGGGGGTTATGCAGGAAATGAATGAAGAAATACAAATTTTAAAACAGGAACAACGTGCCTATCATGAAGATATGCGTGCTATAAAACGGGAAAACGAAAAATTAAAAAGCGATATGCAAAACCTACAAAAGGAATTTGAACGATTTGAGGTCATGGAAAGCCACTACGAGCGTATGGAACGCGAGAAACGAAGAAGGAACTTAATGATAACAGGAATGGACATTAATACAACCGGAGGGGAAGAACTGAAATCCGAAATTGAAGCTTTTCTGGCAGAAAAGCTACGAGTGAAAGCGAAAGTGGAAACAGCCATAAAAATTGGAACAAAACACTGCATAATCAAAATGAAGAGCATGGAAGAAAAAATAGAAGTACTGAAAAAAAAAAGCGCCCTGAAGGACACAAAAGAAGAGAGTAATGTATATATAAACAGCGATCTGACACCAAAGGAGAGAGATATTCTAGGTAAAATAAAAAAGATAGCTGAAACAGAAAGAAACGCCGGAAATAAAGTAAAAATAGGTTATCAAAAGTTGATAATCAACGGTCAAGTATGGAAATGGAATGAAAAAGAAGGCAAACTGGCAATAGTCAATACACCAATAAATGATGAAGGGAAGAATGGGGCAAAAAACTGGTAACTTCTTATCCAGAACGGCTGCTGAACAAGACGAACAAGGCAAAGAACAAGGACATGATAACGAAAACTGAAATGAGAAGAACTAAGATCAAAGAAATGGATAAAACACCAAAAACTGACATATTTCTGGGAACATGGAACGTAAGAGGTACTTACAGTGAAGGCGCTTTAAAAAATCTAACAAAGGAACTAAAACGGTATCAAATAGATATTATTGCACTACAAGAAACAAAGCAAAAAGGAAGGAGTGTAAACAATTTGGGGGAATACATATTTTTCAACAGCGGGAGTGACAATAGAATCTTCGGCACAGGGTTTATGGTAAATACAAATTTAAAAGGGGCAGTTATAGATTTTAACTCAAAGTCCGACAGATTATGCAGCATAAGAATAAGAGGTAAACACAGGAAAACAACTATAATAAATGCACACGCCCCATCAGAAGATAAAGACGAAGAAATCAAAATTAAGTACTATGAGGAACTCGAAAATCTCTATAAAAGTATACCACGCTATGATATAAAGGTGGTAGTAGGAGATTTTAACGCGAAGGTGGGGAAGGAGGATATGTATAGACCAATTGTAGGTAAATTCAGCAAGCACGAACAAAGCAATGATAATGGGAAGAAACTAATTGAATTCGCCACTGAGAGAAATATGAGAATCATGAGCACTTTTTTCCAACATAAAGATATTCATAAAGGCACTTGGATGGCCCCTAACGGTATAAGCATAAATCAGATAGATCACGTTCTAATAGAGGCTAAGCACGCAAAACTTATCGAAAACATAAGAAGCTATAGGGGGGCAGACGGGGATAGTGATCACTATATGGTTAGGGCAAAGATCAAGCATGCAAAAGCAAAATACAAAATAAATAACAGTAAGAAAAGAGTTATCTACGACAAAAAGAAAGCAATGCAAGAAGATATTGTACAAGAATATAGAAACAAATTAGAGAAAACATTAAACGAGACAGTAGGAATCCAGGACAACATAGATCAACAGTGGGTAAAAACAGAAAGACTTATAGTAGATGCAGCGGGCAGGATGCGACAGGATAAGGAAGAGGATAAGTGCAAAAACTGGTTTGACGAAGAATGCCGGGATATATTGAGAAAAAGAAATGAAGCTAGAACAATGACTCTTAAAGACAACACAGGCATTAGAAAAGAAAATTATGAAATAGCAAGAAGAGAAGCAAAGAAGCTGTTCAGAAATAAAAAGCGAAAGCATATGGAAAATAATTTAAAGAACATTGAGAGAACCTTTATTGATAAGGAAATAAGAAACTTCTATAAAGAAGTCAAGCAACAAAAGAAAGGATATCAACCAAAGCTACTGTACTGTAAGAACAAAGAGGGTGAGCTGGTAGGAGAAACACAAGAAGTGTTAGCTAGATGGTCACAACATTTTGAGGAAGTCTTAACGGGTAACGAAATTGAAATAGCTGGAAATTTAAGCGAAGGAGAACTAGAGGACCAGATTGTACTGCAAATAAACGAACCAAGTCTGGAAGAAATCAAAAATAGTATAAAGGAACAAAGGGACAATAAGAGTGCGGGTGAAAACGGAATAATAATAGAACTAATTAAACAAGGGGGGGAAACATTGCACCAGCACATACACCAAATTATATTAAAATGCTGGAGAGAAGAAAGAATCCCAGAAAAATGGTCAGAAGCAGTATTAATACCGATTCACAAAAAAGGCGATGCAACCATCTGCAATAACTATAGAGGTATAGCGCTCTTGGATGTAACCTATAAAATTATGGCTAATTGTTTAAAGAAACGTTTAAATGAATACGCAGAGCAAATTTTGGGTGACTACCAATGTGGGTTTAGACGGAACAGATCCGTAAATGACCAGATATTTACAATTAAACAAATACTGGCGGATAGTTATGAACACAACCTAGATGTGCATATAATTTTTATCGATTTCAAAATGGCATATGATACGGTGTGCAGGGAAAAGATGTACAAGGACTTAATGGATCTGAAAATACCAACAAAATTAGTGCGATTAATCAAAATGACGCTGGAAGACTCAAAATGTAAAGTTATGGTAAACGGTGCGATTTCAAAAAGTTTCAAAGTCAACAGGGGGTTAAGACAAGGAGACCCAATATCTTCAATAATATTCAACTTAGTACTAGAAAAGATTATGAGAGAAAGTAAGATAAACACACAAGGCACAATTCTACATCACCGACACCAAGCTCTAGCGTATGCCGACGACCTAATGATAATCACGAGAACTAAGTATGAGTTGAAAGAAACAGTACAAAGATTAGAAGAAGTAGCACGGAGTAAAGGGTTACACATCAATGAAAAAAAAACAAAATACATGTTAGTAAGAAAAGGAAGTACATCGACAGAGCACAATTTAGATATAACTAGCACAGTAGATGGAAAATTTTATTCTTTTGAAAAAGTAGAACAATATACATATTTGGGAGTAGTGATAACAAACAGTTGTAGTGAAAGTGTGGATATCGATGGAAGATTAAATAAAGGCAACAGAAGTGCAGGGGCGCTATTAAACGTATTTAAATCAAAAAACGTGTCAAGAAAAACAAAACTGCGAGTTTATCAAACAGTGATTAAACCGGTGGTATTATACGGCAGTGAAACATGGATACTAAATAAAAGTGTAGCGAATAAGATTGAAATATGGGAAAGGAAAATTCTTAGAAGAATTTATGGTGGAAAAAAAGTGAACGAAACCTGGCATAGAAGAACGAATAAAGAACTAACAGAACTTTATGGGCAGCCGAATATTATAGCAACAATTAAAGCCCACAGAATCAGATGGTTAGGTCACGTAGTCAGACTCCCGGAATCCCGAGCTACCAAGAAGATGTTGAAAGGGGGAATAGGAGGGAGAAAGAAGAGAGGCAGACCAAAGAATAAATGGTTAGACAGTGTACAAAAAGACCTGATGGAGTTAAAGGTCACAAACTGGGAACGAAAGGCAACCGATAAAAAAGCATGGAGGGGGATCGTAGAACAAGCCTTGGGTCTTCATGGCCCGTCGAGCTGAACTATATATACATTCTTTTCGAAATGCCATCCAAAGTTTGTAACTTTTAATTTGCCCTTCAGGCCCCAAATGTTACTTGCAACTTCATCTAACTTAACTATTGTTACCGGTAGCCCTTAAAATGTTACGTCTGATGATGAGACTTTGTCGAAACTAGTCACACACACATTATAATCTTTTAACCTTTTGTAAATCAAATAAATTTGTGGGGAAGACTTCAAGTTCGTCCTTTACATTTATTATTAAAATCCAACCCCGCTTAAAGCAGCAATGGATCAACATCGAATTAACAAACAGTTTTTGAATTATACCGGTAACAAACAGGCAGACAGACGGAATTGAGAGAATTGAGAAAACCTGTTTTGCGTCAGCTAGAGACCATGAAACGTGAAGATCTGAAGGTAATTTTTTCGCTATTACAATACCTCCTTAGTCTGACGATGAAAGTGATAATGAATTCGTCATTGCCTGCTAGGCAATTGCTAAATCTATCATAAAATTTTTGTTTTACATTTGCCAGCTGACATTGAGATATTCTGCTACATTCCGTTGTGGTACAAATTTTTAGTTCTTTAATATTATGGAAATGTGCAGAATGAATCTTAGATGTTAAATGTTCCCAGAAAAAAAGTCATTAGAAGAAAACCGGGCGACCGGGTCAACCATCTAATAAAACAATTTGGTGCTATTACGTTATTTATAAAATTATTGTTAAGATATTCTCGGACAATATGGCTATTATGGGCTGGACAGCCGTCCATTTAGAACCAAATTTCCTGGTCGTCTATTGAACATCAGTTACTGCTGGTAATATATCTTCTTCTAAGAGTTGCAGAAAACGTTTTTCGTTTTTCGTTCAAGGAAAATAGTCGTATAATATTATGACCAAGAATTCAAGCCCACACATTAATTTTTGTAGGGTACTGCGTTCTAATTGTCGAAACATTGTGAGAAGTCGTCCGTACTCTCCAATTTTCTACGTGTTTGCTTCATTATGCAAAGCGAAGGAACATCGAAAACTTTTATCCTCTAGAGGATTGTGGATTTTTTTTAAATGTAGTTTATAGTGGTAGTAATGAATCAAGGTACAACCTATACAATTTTGACAGATTCAATTAACTTTCACAGAATGTTTAATACTAAACCCAAACTGGTGCTGCGTATGAAAAAATGGAGGAAATCATTTTGAACATCTGTAGGTGTTCTTGCTATTGACATTTTTGTGTATACAACAGATTTTTTTTTTAAATTTAAGAATGCTCGACAGCTTTCCGAATGCTTTCCATCCAAGGCTTATTCTCCTGTCTATATCAGCTTCCCGATCTTTTTTTTTTTAATAAGTTTTTCAATTAAACTGAAAGCCAGAATTTTTGACACATGCGTATTGCCAGTCTTTACGTATGGAGTAGAAACTATCACGTTCACAAACAGAATTGTGGACAAACTATTGAAAACGCAAAAAGCAATGGAAAGAAGGATGCTAAATATAACATTACTGGACAGAAAAAAAAATGAATGGGTTCGACAAATAACAAAAGTAACAGACATAGTAGAAAGAACAGCACGTCAAAAATGGAGCTGGGCTGAGCATATGACAAGAACAACAGATGAGAGATTGACAAACAGACTATTTTATTGGACGCCACGCCTAGGCAAAAGAAGTAGAGGACGTCCGATGAAGAGATGGTCCGACGATATTGTAAATGTAGCAGAGAAGAACTGGATGAAACTAGCACGAGATAGGAAAATATGGAAAAAGAAGGAGGAGGACTATATCCAAAAATGGAGAGAAGCAGTCTGAGGAAGTAGAAGAAGAAGAACAACAGAAATGTTTGTATTTGTTAAAATGACATTACTGATATAACCTAAAACCATCAGATGTAAAATTGCAATGTCACTGTTACTGTCCACAGACTGTTAACTTAAATTTAAAAAGAAACAATTCCACAGCCCCCTTGAGAATATAAGGATACGATCAGAAGGTACATTCATGCGCAACATTTTCTAATAATTCTGTGGTACTTATAAGAACGAAACTTATGCTTTTTTTATAATAGAAAAATCACCTTCTAGTATAACTTCAGATCTTCAAGTTTCAAGATCTCTAGATGGCGAAAAACAGGTTTTCTCAATTCCGTCTCTCTGTCTGTCCGTCTGTATATCTGTCTGTCTCTCTGTCTGTCTGCCTGTCCGTCTGCCTGTCATTCTGGCTATCTGTATATCTTTTTGTCTGTTCTGTCTGTCTGTTCTGTCTGTCTGTTCTGTTTGTCTGTCAAGTCTGTTTGTCTGTTTGTCTGTCCGCCTGTATGTCTGTCTGTCTATCTGTCTATCTACCTGTCTGTTTCTCTGGTTGTCTGTCTCTCTGTCGGTCTGTCTGTCTGTCTGCCTGTCTGTCTGACTGTCGTTCTGTCTGTCTGTCTATCTTTCTGTCTGTTCTGTCTGTCTGTCTGTCTATCTGTGTGTTTGTCTGCGTGTCTGTCTGCTTGTCTGTCTGTCTATCTGTCTGTCTGTCTGTCTGTCTGTCTGTCTGTCTGTCTGTCTGTCCGTCTGTCTGTCTGTCTGTCCATCTGTCTGTCTGTCTGTCCAATAATTTGCTCAGGTTTTTACCTTTGGTTAAAATGAGAACCAACTTATACAAGGTAAACATGGTAAAAAAAGAAAAAAAAAGTCGCTGCTGACTGCAGCCAACGCAACGGAAAGGTGTAGCAATTACCGCACACTGCATTTAATGCAAAGAACAGAAATGTAGAAAAATGGCCGTGTACCGCGGTATTGCAACTAGCAATGTAAAGCAATCGATGCGCGACGTACTTGCGAGGAAAGTTACGTGTAAAGCACTCCGTAGATTTTTTTAGTTAGTGAACATGCAACCTATCCCGTCAAAATAATTTCGAGTTACTTTTTATATTCACAAATTTTAGACTAATTTTGCTATACAAACGTTTCAGTTAACTTCTCATTTCACATTATGTAAATTACTTCAAATCATGGTTTTCTGTATCAAACTGTCAACTATTGATTATGTTTTAACGTTTTCAGCTATTCAACAATTCTGTATCGCTAGAAGCTGTGTGAGGCAACAATGTGTTCCAATTATAATTCCTGATAAATTTACTTGAAAATAAATAAGGTTGATTTTTCATTTTTGAACACAGGATTTCAGTCATATAAACGTTAATTATTTTTCTTTTAAAAATGAACGTATATTCTGGGAACTTTATAATAATTTAATAGCAACTTTTATTTCGCACAAATTTATTTGAAAACGGAATTTCAACAAGAATTCCATAAATACCTCTAAAAAACGTAAAAACCAAAAATGCTGTTTAATCATTATTACTTTCTACTAAACACTACCATAAAAACTAAAAGCTGCAAAGTAGTCTTTCTCTAGCTCTCTAGCAATTAAGAACATCACTCAGATACATGCTTGACTTTTTTAAATTAAAGATAATATATTAGAACGTTTGTTCTAAAAAAAAGAATCAAGTTTTTTACTTATTATACAGATATTTCAGTTTTAACTACTGCAATATATCATTTGATGCATACCAATGTTGAAAATTGGTAATTTTTAATATAGTGCTGTTTAACATTATTGGCGTTGTGATTGGCATTTTATCTATGTGAAGAGCTCAACTATCTTTCTACTGCGTACTTAAGTATCATAGATACTTTAATAACTTCAATGACTAATTAAATAGAGCTTTATTAAAATAAATCCCTCTTTGCTCCAATGCCTTATCAATTATACGACTGATAAGATAACACACAGGTACTTTTCAAGGAAGAACAACATTAGATAGTAGATCAACAAAATAAGCTACATAATGACGCTATTCCTAATTAAAAAACCTACTAATAACATGAAAACGCGATGGAAACGGTAGAAAATACTATACAGAAACGCTCAATTAGTTTACTGCGATAACCGAAAAAGTAGTAATAATTACACTAGAAGCAACGTAATTTTACTTTTTAAGCAGGAACCGACTCTTCTATGATTAATTCAGAACAGATGTGACTCGTGAGGACAAAACCACAAAAATTTGCATTTTTATTTCTTTAATTGCATGTCAATATTTAATTTACAAAATGTTAAAGTAATCGTTATTGAAAATGTGTTGTTTTATTCTATCGCCAAGTCAGCGAATACTCCTGAAGAAAAAGTGCTAATTTCTGTAGTAAAGTACGTTTTTTTCCTATAAAAATTTTCAAGGTCAAAGAATTTAGGGTTTATGTTGGCATAACTTGGATTCCTTTAAAAAATATATGTCGGTAAAATTTGTTTTAGTAACTTTAAAGAACTAAAAATTGGTGGGAAATTTAAAATATGGCATTAAAGTTCTATGTTCATCAAAAGCTCTTGCTAATCTTTAGTAAACGTCTTCTTCTGGTGTGTTAGGATGCAGATCCAACAGTTCCTCTGCACGCTTCAGAAATGCTTATTTTACATTTAATTTTAAAAGATTCCGTTTTTAGACGTATTCAGTTTCAAAATAGAAAAGCTGACAATTTAATTTTAAATGTCAAAATGCCACAAGTCGTTTAGAGAAAAACCTGACGAAAATAAATTTTCTAATAATTTAAAAAAAGCAGTTTTGCCAATTTTAACTTGACCTTGAAAATGTTTATAGGAAAAAAAACGTACTTTACCAAGTTTCAGCAGGTGTATGATAAAATTGTGGAGCTTGTGCAGATATAAAACTAATATTTTATTATACAATTCAACTATTCAACTATATAAAAAATTGCTTTTTCGACTATCTTAATTGATCGTGATTTTTTTTCATACTGGAAATAATTCCAAAGAATAAATATGTTTTATCTAACCTTGGCGATAAGCTATGCAAGTGTCTATCTATGTATCTCCACTTTGGTTCCCCTTAAATAGAATATTTGCAATGATTTAAAAGAATTGCCAAATATTCTTTTTTTTATTGTAATATATTTCTATCAATAAAAAATATAATATTTTCGCTGACAACAAAAGTCGGCGATAAGGTCATTGCCACTGACATTCCAAAACCTAGAAAAATAAGCTCTGGTCAGTTCTATAGGACGTTGAGGCAGGTTGTTGACCCATTACAGTTAAATGTCTGAGACGTAACATGACCTACCATATCGCTGTCTGTCTTGTGTGATCTTACGATTTTGCAGTTAGTTCCAATCAACTCTTTTGAATACTAAATAATATGAAGCGCAATATGAAACATCTGAAATAACGGGTCATTGTGTATTATTTTTTGTTACATACATTTCCGGGTTCCTGAGACAATTCTTGACAAAAATCATATATTCTCAAAGTCAACATAGAAAACAAATAAATATGCCCGAAAACATTTCTATAACATGTACAGAGTAAAATCTTCTAAAGATACATAATTATGTTAGGAATCATATAAAATAACTCATACAAATCTAGAACTAATACCTACTAAGGTCAATCAACTTTCTCGCTTGAATAAATTAGTTAGTAGCTCTCCATGAAAACGGGGAAATGTAACCGTCTGTTACTTCTCCCAATTGACAATCTTTATTTTTTAATTTCAGGAATATATTTTCTACGAACCCTTAATTCAAATTCTTAATATCTATTCCAAAATGACCTTAAATAATGTCCTCGAATTCTATCGCAGTACTAAAATTCGTAGCTACTTTGAATCGAAAAACATGTTTAAGTTCTAAATTTCAACTAGAAGTAGATATTTAATTTTGTTAAGTATATCGAAAATTTTGCGAATTTGATCGCTTGTATTCGGTATCAAGATAATTATTAAAGGTCAATTTTATTACGAGTACATACAAGTAGTAAACGTTTAATTATCGTACTATTCTGAATCGCAAGAGTGTTGCTGTATTTCTATTTGTAACGAAATCAATAATTAAAGACAGTAGCAGAATATTGAAAATTTGTTTACTTTTGTGAACAAATATTCTACTGGCAGGCCTGAAAAAGACCTAGACCGCAATAATGATGTCTTGTGATGAACCAACCACGTACCTTCCTCAATTTTTCGACATAAGGATGGTGACAGACTCAGATTCTTATTCGACTGCAAAATCGATTTCAAATAAACCGAAGTTTATATATTAACATATGGGAGAGATGCAGGGCTTTAAATTAATAAAACATTTAACACATGATTTTCACTTGCATGTATTATGCACTAAACGTTGACAATTTCAAATACCTTAACCAAAACGCGCTACCAGAAAATCTAACTAATTGTTGTTTTTTAAATGTGGGCCGCTCTATGACCAACTCTAATGGATATAATTTTCAAATAATAAATAATTCTCACAATTTCTTTGATTTGGTAGGTTAAATTGTGTTCGCCGACTCTATTCTTGTTTATAGTAGATTTCATTTATATACAAGATATTCTAAAAAACAATGAAAAAATTGGAAAATTATACAATAAAATATTATGGTTCACGTTTCCGCAAGAAAATTATGAAAATTCAATTTTTTATTTCTTACTTTCAGAGTATCTAAAAAATACTAAAATTGACTTCCTAAGACTGTTTAGATGCCTACCGCTTACTAGATACTAAAATTTATGTTTAAAAATGTTTAGGAGATAAAACACTTTTCACGCTATTACATTTTCGAATGCTGAGTAAAAAGCGTCTAAGCGGTCTTACAAGAAGTCAATTTTAGTATCTCATTTTTGGCGTTGATATTAATGCTGATGTAAACTATCAGTAGAATTGAATAAACGTTACCGAACATAGGTCAAAAATAATAAATTAAAAAACAAACTTCAAGAAGCTGTCTATTTCTCAAAAATTCTGATGTAGGAAATTGTTCCATTATTTTTTCGTGTATGATAAATATTTTCCAAATTGTTTGCAGCACATTTATCGACACTCTTTATAAACCACTTCTATTTTAATTAACCAAAATCGACTTTAACTGTGTTCGGTTCTTTAGCTAAGCATTAATATCAAGTGATTGCTATTATTATTTTTGGCTCTCAATATAAGTCAGAATGACCGATAACCACAAAATAAGCAAATATATGTAAGTATCACTAGAACTCGTGGCCAGCGTAAAAAAACGGTTAACAATAAAAATGCTTGCTTAGGCTGGCGGCCAGCCGACGTCTGGCCTTGCCAGCGTTAACAATACAAATGCGGTCTCGCCATTTGTGCGCGCGCGCCACTTGCTAGCATGCAGGCCGTTCATGCTGCGTGTGCGCGCGCCTGCTTACGTCTGGACGGCGACCGGCGGCATCGGCTCTTATAATATAAGATATCACCGGACCAGTATGCCTTTATTTACCAAAAGGCTAAAGATCTTTATAAGGTGAAGGTCTTTCTAATTAAATTGAGATATGAGTACTAGTAAATACCAAGTTTAGTAAGCGAACTTAACATTTGATTTTTTCTATTTTCTAAAAGTATTTAAGATTAATTTTTGCAGTGTACTTTTTTACAGAAAGTATTGGATTCACACCAAAAATTCGAAATTGAGTTTTCAACAGATCTTCACGTTTTAGAATCCCTTGAACCAAAAAAACATGTTTTTGTTCATTGATCTGTCTGTCTCTGTGTCTGTATGTGTGTGTGTGAACAGAATATCTCAGAAGCGAAAAGAGATATGATGTTGAAACTTCATATATAAGTTTTGTGTGCTATCTAGCTTTTGAAGAAAATCGCGTAACTGGACGTATGGTGGCAATTTTTCATTTTTTTTTCGATTTTCTTAAAAACTGCTCTAACGACTTTTTCAAACGTTACAATTTTATTACATTTTAAATTAATATTGGTGTGAGATAAGTAATTTTCCAGTTGAATACCTCTAAAATGGGTTTTTTGTTTTGTTTTTATATATTGTTATGATACATAAAAGGCTATCTAAAATCAAAGTCATTAATTCAATATGAATTATGATGTGAGCTAAAATGAGATAAACTGCATTTGAGCATTCTACAGTGGTTTAAAATAATTATAATATTATTACAAGCATATGGTACGTGTGACGGCAATTATTTCTATTAAAAGTAATATGAAAGTAGGTAGATTTCAAATAAGATAATATTGTAGATGGCAGGAATAATGGTATCATAGGATATTAAAAATTTTGTTAAAAACAGATTACATAATAACAAATTTATGAAGAACACGATGTAATTATTTTTGGTGTGAATAAAAAAATAGAAATTTAAACCCTATTACGTAAAATAATTTGGAAATAGTAAAGGGAATACAAACAAATTTAAGAGGTGTTAATTAATACAAGAAATATATTGGTGAAATGAAGATGAAGTTATAATAATTATTGGAAGGTGAATGAATTCGATACAAGCAAGTAAAAGTAATTAGAATAGAAGTGGATTTGGATAGAGTTATTTATTACGTTATTACAAGTGATAAGAAGTGACATTATAAATAATTATGTATTACGAACTACAATAGTGGAATACAAATGGACGTGAGTAGCTGACTACCAGGGATTGCAGAGGTGTGATAAGTTGTGAAGAAATTTGTTGGTTACTGTCGACAGATACAACTAAAGTGGACCTATAAAGGAGGAACATTAGTCGAGGATTGGATAGGATATCAAACTTACCGTGAGCCAGTTGCAGTAGAAAGATCATCAGGAATAGCGGACTTGCCGTGACCAGTAGGAGCAGATAGGACATCTGGAAGGTGATAGGAGTTTTGCTGATGAGAAACGATACCGTTGGGGTTAGCAGCCAGGGATTTGACGGGTTGTCATTTACCTTTTCATGGGGCATTACGTCATCGCAGGGATAGCTGTAGGATCCTGACAGTGGAAGCAACGTGGTGTTTCATTTTTGAAGGAACATTGGAGTGGCATAAGTAGAAGTTTATCCAGGTGGGTTAATAACTAGTATCAAATTGAAGCTATATAAAAGAAAAGATATTTATAAAGAGTGAAATTAGTATAATCAATTACTTACATTAAGGTATTGAGTCAGACACACATGAATAGAAATAATAATTGAGAATATTACTTAAAAGTTTTGACGTATAAGGTGACAGTTGGTGTCATAAAACAAACTAAAGTCATTATCAGAATTAATTTTGTAAAACAAACAACTACTTAGATATTGATCCTACTTCTGAAAGACTCTCAAATGAGTTATTAAAAATAAATCTAAACTGAATAATTCAAAGTAAAGATATCAGATTAATTATTACATAAATAAAATAGGCGCCTGAATATGTGTTATAGCTCTTAAAGTAAAGTAACAGTAGTTGAACATTACATAAAGAAATAGCAGAGCAGTCTTACAATTATGAGTAAAACGAGCAAATTAACATATTATCATAAAATATAAAAAACCGTGTCAATATAATGTTATAATGTAGTAGGGAAGTTAAAATCAAGTTTTTGGCTAATTATCAGATCACTGTAAAAGGAAGTTGTGTGCGTGTATCACACTTTACAGTTGCATTAAATATGCCATTTTTAATGAAAAAAATAGATAAATATTGGATTTATTTTTAGATGTAATTAATTCCATACATTAAAGCATTTTGTCAAAATATAACAGGACAACCGCTATTTTCATAGTTCTAAATTCTTATATAGTAATTTGTACAACTAGTTTTGAAGTCATACTTTTTTTATGAAATTGCAGTTTCATTAACGAGGGCGAAGTCCGCTAATCAAGCAAATGAATGAAAAAAGTCAAAACTTGTATACTTTTTTTGCATAGTGATTAGTGATCTCTTGTAACTCGAAACGGACTTCGGAATTTACAACTGTCAAATTGACATTTCTGTAAAAGGCTTTACCCAGAACTTCCCTCTTCGACATTGTGACACTAAATAATTTTAAAATAGTACATTGTGTATCTAGGACGAAAAGTGTAACATTCCCGGACAACTGTGAATATTGTTGGGCGGAGTCTGGGAATGTTGCTTTTTGTCCAAGATACACATACTATTTTTCCGCCAATCGTAGCAGAATAATTAAAAAAATTAGGAAAGCGTGTCTCTTTTCGAAAAATATTCCCTGCCTAGGACGGGAATATTATTCCTGTACGGTTTTATTGTAAATTACCTAGCAACGGCTGATGTAATGGATTGTTTTACTTTGCTCAACAAACGTTTATTAATAATGTGTCAATTCTGGTACGATTGGCGGAAATAGTACGTTGTGTATCTAGGACGAAAAGCGTAACATTCCCAAACGACTGTGAATATTGTTGGGCGAGGCGTTCGGCTCGCCCAACAACACAGGAGTCTGGGAATGTTGCTTTTTGTCCAAGATACACATACTATTTTTCCGCCAATCGATAGGAGTAATTAAAAAAATTAAGAAATAGTACTCGAATATTCCCTGCCTAGGCCGGGAATATTATTCCTGTACAGTTGTATTGTAAATTACCTAGCAACGGCTGATGTAATGGAATGTTTGAATTATTCCTGTACAGTTTTATTGTAAGTTACCTAGCAACGGCTGACGTAATGGAATGTTTGACTTTGCTCAACAAAATTTTGTCAGTAATGTGATAGTTCTAGTACGATTGGCGGAAAATAAAATTAAGTTAGGAGTAAAAAATATATTCACGTTTCTTATAAATTAAATACATTTTCAAACAAAAAAAACGTTACTGGTAGTCGAATTCGAAGGGTAGGCGGACCGCGTATGCAGTCCCAACGTTTTGTGGGATATTGGAAGGGAACGGGCTATTTCTACTACGGAGCACCGACCCTTAGAATTCCTGCGTTGCAGTTCTATTAAGTAACGCACTATTTTTTAAGGTGCTCACCCTGTATATACATGCCTGAATTTTTTCGGTTTAATGGCAGCTAGATATATAATGTGGATGCAAAATATTGTCTTCCTCCGATAAATAGTTTTTGAGTTATTCCGCCAACAGACATATATGACAGACGGAATTGAGAAAACCTGTTTTTCGTCATCTAGGGACCCTGAAACCTGATGATCTGAAGAAATCTTGGAAGGTGATTTTTTCGTGATTACAATACTTTCTTCGTCTTTCAGACGAGAGAAGTAAAAATAAAATTTTCTAGGAGAACAGGATTAAATATTAAAAAACAATAGTTACTTTAGACTACATACACTAGTAAACTGAAAATTGTTATTAGAATCTACTTTAAACGTCATAAGAAGTTTCCGTAGGTAATCACTGAGTAACTAGGTTTTGAAAACAAATACTAGCCCTTAATGTATTGATGCCATACTAATGTCAACATTAAAATCTAATTTAATTGTAAACAAGGTCCATCAAAATAGTTATTTCTACAACTAGTGATGAACTCGATACTTTTTTATGAGTTTGAAGTTGATGCATCAATGCACCAATGGAGTAAACAAAATGTTTTTATACGTGTTGTACACGTTATTTTTTCTATAGTGATATCTTGTAACTAGAAATTTGGTCGAAAAGGACTTTAAAATTTATAACTGCGAAACTAACAATTCAAAGTTTCAATAAAATACTTGTACTTTCTTTACGATTTTTCGTTGGTAAAAGACGAACATCATGATCACTATGCGAAAGTGGTTAGTTCTACAACTAGTGATGAAAGCGATACTTGATTTATGAGTTGAATGCACATTGATGCACGATGACAAAGCCAGAGTGCATCAATCAAACAAGTACATTTCATACATGTTATATTTTTTGCATAATGATAAATTGTAACTCGAAATATGGTCGAAAAAGACTTTACAACGGTCGAATTGACAATTCGCAATTTCAATAAAATATTTATCAAAAGTATTACGTTCTTTAAGATTTTTGCGACGAGATGGCGAGGCATAATAGATATTTAGATGTAGACACCTTAGTATTTATAAACATGTTCTTTGAATGTAAAGTATTCTTAAGTATTCATAAATCCAATGGATGAAAAATGTAAAATCAATAATACAGTACGCTATAATTAGACAAAAGAGTCGATAAAAGAAACTTGAAATTAAAAATGTGATCCCATAATTGTTCAAATGGATCGCATCACAGCGAAGGAGACGACAATGTTCTCATATCATAAAAAATTGAAAGAGAGTATTGTAACCGCTAGGAGAAAACGGGATTTCGAATAACGCGAACAAGCTCTGATCCAATGCCATAAAAATTCTTATACTAGCAAAATAAAGTCAGTTCTAAAAATTCTTTAAGAAGTTGTCTCAAGTTGTTGAGCCGCTACAGTTGTAGAATATTTTAAATTTAACATGACCTACCATATCCCTGTCTATATTGTATCACTTTACTATGTTACCGTTAGTTCCAATCATTTTGTTTAATGGCAAAATTATAAACTCACATTCTCTTGAATGCTAAGTATTGTGTATACATAACGTAACACATTTTTCATGTACTATTCGAAACGAAAAACTCTGAAAATATTAAAAATTAGAACGATTGTGATGGCGTACCTTTTATGTTACTAGATTTACTCACTTTTTAAAATTCAAACATGTTTGCATTAACAGATAATGCAAATTCCCACACGCCTACATTATATGTATAATAGATGCGCTAAGAATTTAGACATTTTTTTCTGAAATCGTTGGTATTTTGTCAATTGCTAAACATTTTTTGATCAGGAAAGAATTTTCCTGAACCACGACAGTAAGAACCAGACTAGTGTGATTTTACCGAATCGTCATTTTATGTCATTTTTGAAAGAAATATTTAAATGAGAAATTTTATGACCTTAATACGTAATATTAATATTAACAGTAGTGTATTCTACATTTGAAATGTTTATATGAGGTAATAATTTTGAAACTGCACCAGAATCCAAATTTTCTCTGAAATATGCTGGAATTTGTAGTTTCGCATGCATTAGTGAAAGTTAACCAGTTGTATTTTATTAGTAAGCGTTTTGTTACATTTAATTGGTGGTTTCCCAGGCAATATTTCAAATAATTAACTAGATTCTAATATTCGCATTTATTTCCCCAAATATCCAGTACATTTTGCATGACTGGGTAGGCAACCCTATGTTCTTCTGGTGTTAATAAATTTCTGGTCCAAAATTACAGTGATGTTATCAAATGAGAACACTCCATATATCAGCAATTTTTGTATGTGCCCTCTTGCCAAAATTTTGGGAAGTTTTTGATAACTTGAATTGAATGGCATTCGGCTGGTTTTTCTCGTTCTTTTCCACTACAAAATTCGTAAAATTAAGTTGTGTGCCCCTCGGCGTAGTACTTCGAAAGCCAATTGGTTTGGCTAGCTTCATTGGATGGTGAAGGATCTGGAAGTACAAATGCCCTTTTGACGTTCGAATTATTGGTTTGATGTTAGAACTCTTACGTCTAACGCCTCGGCGGAATTTTGGGCCACCTTTGTCACATGCACGACCGCTTTTGGCTGACTTTTATCTCCAGATTAGTTTACTGTAGCTCCTACCTTCTTCGCGGAACTTATCTAGAAATTTGTAAGCCTTTAGCCAAATTTTACTTAGGCTTCGCAAGTATATTGGAAATCGTGCTGCGCTGCATTCCTTGGAAGCGCTTAACGTAACTTACCTGCATTTTACTCGCTCGCTGGCAATCTCTTCTCCTCGGGACCTCGATGTCTATCCTCCAGGTGTGAAACGGAGTCGCCCGCAGCCTCTAGCCACGGCACGTGTAATCCGAGCCTACGAGAATTATACGAATTTTATATTGGGTGTGTAAATGTACCTGAAATTAAACGTATAGATGAATATAGGGCATTTCGTGTGAATCGGCTCGCTTTTGTGATTATTTGCGTGAATATCATGCTACCTGCATTACTGTGCCTGTTAGAGTATTGTATTCCCTATTTTTTCGGTCCATAGCTGCGCTAGCTGTTCAATAGTATGATAAATTAGAGCCTGTGTTGATAGCTACGTTTAATTCACTTATAATGTTAGCTGCACTACTGTGCCTGTTAGAGTATTACATAACCTCCTTGTTCTGTCAATAGCTGGGCTGGTTGTTTAATTATATGATAGATTAGAGTCTGACCCCTTTCGCTGTGTTGATAGCTACGTTCAATTCACTTACCCTAGCGATGTGTTTTGACACGATCTCGTCGAATGTGTCGAAGGTTGCTTGTGGGTTTGGTACCCTGTAATGTATTATGGGTCTCGGTTATACCGGCGGGGACCGCTGCTATATTTTGGCATTTATACACGAGCTCAGCTTTGGAGATTATAGGCTATATTCACTAGTATCTGAAAGGTTATGATTATTGAACCGCCCACGGTCGCTTAACTACCAAAATTTAAGTAATTGAGATCCGGAATTATTAGTTATTGCTGTTAGAAGCGCATTCAAGCCTTTTACTTGTAATGTCATAAAAAGCCTAATGAGTTTCTTTTAGAGATCTCTTCGACCCCTGTATGCCATGCAATTTGAAGAAATTTCGCCCTTTCTACATTTTAGGTACCGTCATAGAGTCAGATGGAGCTAACAATCGGGGTTTATGTTAGCCTACCGCTTGCAGCTCTCTGTCCCGGGTCGCCCTGCTTAACAGGGTGCGTGCTAATTTGTGTGATAATTTGTACCTTCGGTTTTGTAGTTATTTGCCCGCCGGAATTATTCCGACACGGTTTGCTTTGTATGAACCTCCGCCTCACGGAGCTTCTCTTTAATTGATTTTATCCCTTAGCGGGCAGCCCTAAAATCAGATATTAACCTGTTAACCACGGTTTTTAACAACCAATTTTATTTATGCAGCTAGCCCTTTTATATTGATATATTTGTCTGTTGTTATTTATGTTTGCACTATAGAACCGAATATTGATAAATAAATATTGTTACTAGTTCATTTTGCTATTATTTGGTTTGCTGGGTTTTTGTCTTACCTTGAAAAGGTCCGACCCAAGGATTTGTCGACGTCGAGGACCTGGTGCCCTCTCCCATAGTTTTTTTTGCAGCTTTGCTGGACCCCGACCCTTCCCGACGGGTTAGTCAACTTAGGCCGATATTTTCCAGCCGGCAAAATACCAAATATATCGTTCGCCACCAGGTAAGGCCGACTCTTAATCCTTCGTCACAACTCATGTCGGAAAGATTAATTTGAAGCTCTGGACCAGAAGCACTATCAGAATCGGTTATTTTATTTGCTTGTATTCTATTAGCAGTTTGGAGTTTATTTTGCAATGCATTTGCAATGTAACGTTCTGCTACACTTGTAGACTGACACCACCCCCCGTGCCTTTTTAAATTGGTTATATCCCTTTCAGCATCAATCAGCAGTGTTGCTGAACTACGCCGTAGACAATGCCCTGTGTAACTCTTAGGATCTCCTAAACCAAGATAAGCAGCAACTTTACATGGAATTCTGCCAAAGGTATGAATTTCTACACACGGTATACTGCATTTTCCTTTATTGTAGCTTACAAATAAGCGGCGGTGTGTGGTTTGAGGTGATCGAAGTACTTTCTATATAGAGCAATACTAAAGTCCCATTCTCCATTAATAACAATAAAACGTCGAGATTTGTGTGTTTTGGAATCAAGAATTTTGACAACTAAGATGTCAACAATGCGATCAATAGACATTCTCATTAACTCCTCACACCGGCAAAACCCTGCTAGCCCGAATACTATCACCACCTTCAACAAAAATCAGTAAATAAAATGTAATTAATTCGTAGATATTCTATTTATCTTCATCATCAGGAACTCTTTATCGGGAGCTTCTGTAAGAAATTTACCAATTTCTGCCCATGAAAAAGTCTTTGATTTTTTTACTTAATATCAACGAATTTCCTCTTTAAATATGCAGTTAACTTGGAAAACTTTTTAATATCAACGTTTTTCTTCAGTAACAACGTGGATTTTAACAGAAAGAAGTAAATGCTCCACAAACTAAAGGGTTTATAACTATTCGTCTTCTCTGCGAAATAGAGTAGAACTAAAGTGACTTTTTTAGAATTGCCCGTAGGGCCAAGGCAAATAAACCACATGAGGGATAAAAAGAAACTTCAGTGCCGAGCAGTACTCTATGTTTTATTTGAAATCGAGAAATCGTGAAATTACAACATTTTAACCAACATTTGTAGGTTATGTTAATGTCGGTTGACGTTTATCTATCGCAACCAACAAAAAAGTCGTAAAACAATGGATTACTTTAATGCCGATTTCTCGTATTTTAATGACGATTTCGAGGTACTTTTATGCCGATTTCAAATAAACAATTATATAGTGCTAGAAGAAATAATAAATGGAAAAACGTTGTGAGAGCGATTAAAGCACAAAGGTCATTATAGATAGAACCCATATGGAGAGAAGACTAGAAAAAATTGAAATAAATAGGAAATAATAGAGATCAATCATTGCAAGACCTAAAGACAGAATAGAGATGAGATGTATGGACAAGATCGAGAAAGATATTAAAACATAGAAATTACAGAATTATAACAGTTCCAGGTAGGAGCAGTAATAAATCCCTCCAGTGATACTAAACCAAACATTAAAGCTGATCCTCAGCGGGGTGTGGAAATTCAAACGTATGAATAATATGTTGCTGGCACTGTAAGTCTATGTCAAATTCGAGGTTAGCAGGTTAGGTTTTGAGTCAGTCTGTGTCAAAACTGACACCAAACCTAACCTGATAACCTCGAATTTGACATAGATTTACAGTGCCACCAACATATTATTCATACGTTTGAATTTCCACGGCCCGCTGAGGATCAGTTTTTTTTATCTCTCGATACTTGTAATCACCTTTGCGTTGGTTTCAAAATTTTTAATATGTTTTAATAAAAACTACACAAGTCTGAAAATGGTTTATTTCTAAGGATTAAATCTAAATTTAATTACCTTGTAATTGTTGTGGGTTATATTTCTGACATCCACCCAAACGTTGTTCCAAGAGGTTACATAATGCTTGTACCTAATAATATTTAGCAACAATCCGCGTTTAAGAAACATTTACACCTATAAAAAGTTGTGTCACAGTAGTAACTTTATACAGGGAGTTTATTATAACGCGCTTTGTGTAAATGCATTTATTTTAAAATGCAATATGGAAACGTTACTGAGTATGTAAAAACATAATACAGTGAATTTATTTTAATGGTTAACATAGCAATTTCGTTTCTATGCCAGCATTTAATCATACAGGTCACTTCCATAGTTACCAATGAAATCAATAGATTAGAGAGTTTATTTTAGGAGTTAACATACGAATTTGAATTAGGCTTACTAATAAGGAACTTTAATTTTGTTACCGGAATGTAGGTATGCTACTAAAAAGTAGATACGTAGGAACAACTTGTGTGTTGTATCTTTTCTTCAGTGGTATACATTAGGATAACTTTTAATTGTCTTTTTGACAAATATAATTCCTATGTTAACTCTTAAAATACACGCTCTAATCTATTGGTCTCATTTGTAACTATGGAAATGACCTGTATGATTAAATGGTGGCATAGAAACGAAACGCCTATGTTAACTATTAAAATAAATTCCCTGTATATTCTACGGAGAAAGGAATTCTGTTGATCAAATGGTAAAAACACTTCAGTTTACAGCAAGTATGTGGGTTATTACATGCCCTGTTGTTCTTCCTGATACTTTTTTTTTCAATAAAATTGCGGTTCATATATTGCATTTTAAAATAAACGCATTTACGCATGGCGTGGCGTACCCTTAGAAACCAGTAACAATCAAGTCCTCATGGAAACTAGAATACCATATTGCGCATTAAAATAAATTCACTGTATACAGCTAAAGTACGTTTTTTTCCTATAAAAATTTTGAAAGTCAAAGAATTTAGAGTTTATGTTGGCATTACTTGGATTCCTTTAAAAAAATATGATGGTAAAATTTGTTTTAGTAACTTTTTGTAACTAAAAATTGGTGGGAAATTTAAAATCTGGCATTAAAGGAGTTTTGTTTTTAGGTAATCTTTCGTAAACTTCTTCTTTTGGCATGTTAGGCTGCAGATCCAACAGTTCCTCTGCACACCTCAGAATTGCTTTTTTACGTTTAATTTTAAAAGATTTCGTTTTTTACTCGTATTTATTTTCAAAAAAGAAAAGCTGACAATTTAATTTTAAATGTCCAAATTACACAAGTCATTTGCAGACAAATCTGACGAAAATAAATTTTCTAATAATTTAAAAAAAGTAGTTTTGCCAATTTTATCTTGACCTTGAAAATTTTTATAGAAAAAGACCACCATTGTAACAATGGACATATGATAATACAGGTCAGTTTAATTGTTATTCTATGAATATGATTGCACTCCGCCTTCCACTCATGAATGAGGCACTGTTGTACCCCTGTCTAAGTAAATATTTTATTTTTAGTCTATTTTATGGAAAGATATTTTAAGTCAATATTATTAAAGACTGTGCAGCATTCCAAGGCATCTTTGGCTTACGTATCATCTGCAAGAATGGTGAAACAACGAACACACAGAGCTTTAACATATCACCATCAACACTTTGATAAACTTAGAACCTCATGGAACACATTTTCCACATTTGGAAATATTTATTTTGTGTTCCAAACTACTATAATGTAATATTTGTAGCATAATTTTACAGACTACTTTTTTTATTTCGGTTAATACCGATACCGTAACATTATTTTGAACTGGCGAGTAGCAATAGGTGTAAACGCGGTGTTCAACACCTGCTGCCTTACCTATCTTGAAAGTTCCTATTCAGTATGAAATCTCCAGTAATTTCTAGTCAAATTCATGTCTATTTCTTTATTTTATTATATTGGTGATGATTCTACAGCTTTTGTCGCTACTTCTCTCATCTAACTTGGGTCGTTTTTGATGTTTGTGACAAGTCCATGCCCAGTAACTTGCGATGTTTAATTTCTATCTACTTATAGAAGTCATTTTAGACTTTATCGTGTTTTGCATTTGGCGATTTAGTATGTGCTAATGCTTAGATATTCCACAATTCTGTTGTATAATTATAAGTTGCAATGATCTTATATACGTATGTGTATATAAAATACCTTTACTTTACGTTACAGTTATTTGTTTCTTTCCACATAAGCTCGCACAAATCTTTAATTCTTCAAACGTTAGATTGACTTAACTTAAGATAGTTATGGTTATAATTAGTCATTACATAGTTTAATTCATTTATTATAAATCGTTCCTTTCAGAAATATTTCTTTCCAATCTTCTATATACAACACTAGTCTAACCTTTTTAAAACGCCCTCTGGTACCAGCTCACAGCAATTAGGTGGTTCTCTGTTACAGCCAATTGATGAGCTCTAACCATTTCACAGAAACTTCCATCATCTACTTCGCATTTTATAATGCTGACACATACCAATTAACAACCCAACTTTTTATTTTAAATAGCACTTAACTGGGAAATTATTAAGTCTTATTTCATTGAATACTATCTAATTTATTTTTACATTTCAGATATGTGTGTAATTCCTTTACTCGAAAATTAAGCACTATTTGTTATTTTTAATTCCTGAATATTAATTAAATTTTATATTATTACATTAACTGTCAAAGTATCAATTGTAATAAATATCAATGATATTAAATTACTTTTTTCGTAGCGATCTCAACCAATCAGAAATTTGGATTTCGATTATACAAAATCAATTATACCAGAGTAACTTAACTAGGCGACGCAATACATAACTTTTATTTGAAATTGGCAGTGAAGTACGCCGAAATGGTCATTAAAATACGAGAAATCGGCAGTGAAGTAATCCATTGTTTTACGACTTTTTTGTAGGTGGCGAGGCGACAGATAAATGTCAATCGACCGAACATAACCTACAAAAGTTGGTTAAAATGTTGTAATTTCACGATTCCTCGATTTCAAATAAAACATAGTGTACACCTCGGCACTGAAGTTCCTTTTTATCCCTCATGTGGTTTATTTGCCTTGGCCCTACGGGCCTCGGCAACTAAATCCACATTCGTGATAAAAAGTTATACTTCAGTGCCTTGGTATACAAACTACTATTGTCAACTTGATGTTGTTTTCATGAAGATGACTTTCAGCTAGATTAATACAAACAAATCAAACTGCAAATAGAATCTGTACTAAAAAATTATCAAATCGA
Organism: Agriotes lineatus; assembly: GCA_940337035.1. Classification (NCBI taxonomy): domain Eukaryota; kingdom Metazoa; phylum Arthropoda; class Insecta; order Coleoptera; family Elateridae; genus Agriotes; species Agriotes lineatus. Next base: position 92,620,735 of record OW679194.1, read on the forward strand.
ATACAATGCATACTTAGAAAAGGTTATACGTCGCAAACTTTCTGCACAATAACAAATCGTGTCAGTTTGACAGAATAATCCTTCCGCTGCACCGTCGGACTATTTAACCTGCCAAACAGACAATTTTATTATTGTGCAACAAGTTATCGTCATATGATCCGATAATATCGAAGTAGTTATAGTATTACTACTGACTATTCAACACTATAACATATAAGCCAATCACATTGCAGACATTTGCTTTTTTCAACCAATAACAGCAGTATATCACTGAATATTGGGCACCATGCAAAATATTCACAAAACAATGTACGTAATCAAAAAATAAATAGCCTTGTTGCGAAGTATCGCTTAGCAACGATGTTCTGTCCTTAGTGATATCGCTAGGTTACGTAATACTAAACCCCAACAAACTGTGTGGCTTGTTTTAAAAATTTTAAAATGCTGTGTTTTGGAAGTATTCCGCTGAATTTAATTGAGAATGAATAATTATATTAATTGTTGGAATATTTTTCAATAAAGTTAATCGTTATGTATTAATATTGTTAAATAGTCGTCCCAAATACCACTCGAAGTGGATATATATTTTTTAAATATTTTGCCATTTCCTTAGAAATTATTGCAAATTTCACTCAACAAAATCACATTTAAATGTCACTCGCCTTCGGCTCGTGACATTTTTGATGTGATTTTGTATCGTGAAATTTAAACGCAATAATTTACATGGAAACGACAAAATATTTGTCAAAAATATATCCACTGCTTGTGGTATTACCCTTGATTATACGTTTTATGTAATTTATGGAGCAGTAACTAACGGAAGTAAGTTTATTTTACAACCAAAGTAAGTCAATTTCCTATATTAATATACTAACATCAACATAATTTATCATATACACCAAAAGCAGGGTATATTACAAGTCTCCCATAAAAATTGGTAGCACACAAAATTTATTTCTTCAAACATGCGCCTCGGTGTATTTAAAAAAATTGTGATGTTGTTCCACACTTCCGTTACACAAATTTGTAAATAAAATTTATAGTACGACAACTTCTGAATTTAGATCAGTTTATGGCCGCTGTATTTTCCCGTTTCCCGTGACCTCGGAAAATTTTCGCATGTATTAATCCAGTTGCGGATTTAGAAAAACAAGCTGCGAAGTCAGTGGCACTTTTTAAAGCTGATACCAGGAACTTGTATAAAATTCCCCTAATTTATTAGGTGTATGACATCCAACCGCGTGTGAAGATGTTAATGTAAGGCACACGTGTTAAGTACCCGCAGACGCAAGTAGCCGACTAATAGGATATACACTCTAACTTGCTAATTACTTTGCAATTCCGGAATCTCTAAGTAAAATTATTAATTAGTATCATGATCTCTATTCGTAATAATCTACCGTGAACTTTCCAAAATCAAAAGTATAAACAACATTCGCGACAAATACTTGCTTGTAGAAAATGCGCCGCAGATTCATTATGCATATAATTAGTTCTGCATACGAGCAGTGAAGGAAGACATGAGAATAATTATAAACATATTTAAAGGCAAGTAGCTTGTACTTTGATTGATTTGCTAATATAATCTTTAAGCTACTTTATTTTGGTCTTCACGATAATTTACTTTCCATCTATAAAAACATTGCTCGTTATCATTGTTTCAGTGTAAACCAGTATATTTTTAAAAATTCCAGTGGTATTGATAAATATGTAAATCACGACGCAAAATCAAATCTCCTAATGTATATGTATTAGGAGCAGGGTTTACGGAAATGTTTCAAAAATTGCTTTACATAAATATATCATTCAATAAAGGTCTCGGCAAGAATAATTACTAACATCATTATGTCTGAACAATAGTCCGACAGCTAAATGCCATACACAATACTTATACCGTTTTCTTTTAGTCGAAATACATACCTGCTAGGCAAGTACCTGTATCAATTTATAAAAGCGTTACTTTCTCCTATCGTAAAAATAACCATGAGAGTGAAGGTGAATGCCATTGCCCTTGCTCGTGCACCGAACAAAAAGAGTTAGGTCTTCTATTGAAAAGTTTTCTGGGTGGTTCATAAATTAAAAATCACAGACTTAAATTGTGCGCTGTTTGAACTGCTTTTTACACTTTTACCAATTAATACAGCTGGAGATTTTATATGCACACAAAACTCGATTAAAAACGTTTTGGTCTAATAACGGCACTAAACGCAAACGGTTTATTTGGTATGCAAATAGTGGCTCTTGATAACCAATTTAAATCTATAATTGTGAACAAGCATTTTTCTCACAATGAAATGTTTTAATTGTATTCTGAAAATTGTAATTTATTCATCAAAGACGTAACTGGTGTATTTATTCTGGAGTACTGGCAGTGCAGTATCGTTCCTGCATGATTTAAAAATACAAAAATGTCTTGTTACTGCAACTGCAAGCAAACTGGTAGTAAATAGAGCGTTTGTTTTTACATTAGAGAAAACTTAACATTTCTGCTTTTAAAATATTATTAAATAAAACTGCTTATTCCGGAAACAGATGTAAAGATTAAACGAATAAATAGTAAGCAATCAAGAGTAATGTACTATGTAAACAGCAAAAGCGATCGAAACTAGATCAATTCTCTCTCTCTCTCTCTCTCTCTAATAATATCTGACATTTTGAATGTAAAACTAGCATTTTATATTCACTTCTCAATACAGGCTAAAATATCGGTGGTACAATTATATTATAAAATTAGTTTTACTTGGTAATTGTGCAACACCCCTTTCTATAATGGGAAAATAGCTATTTAAGTCACAAGGAATGTAAGGACCTATTAACATTTGAGGTAGGCAAGTACAAGCCAAGACGAAGTCGCGGCTTGTTGCCTGCCGAAAATGTTAATAGGCGATACATTCCGAGTTATCTTATTAGATTTTTCCCGCTGCTTATCGAAATTTTACTACATTTTTGAAAAAATCGTTTGGTTTGTCACCTGTCACCAGGATTAGTTTTCGTGAGTCGTGTTACCTGTGAGTGTCACATGTCACATAAACACTTGCAATTTATAAACAAAAGGAACGTCTAAATCTGCATCTTGCTTTGCTAATGTTATTATCCTAGGAACTTAATAATAATATTAAGTTCCGTTGTCAAGAAAAATCAGCAAACAAATATTATCACCGACTTACACGTTTTGTTACTAAGGCTGTATGACTGACTTACATGATCAGCAGCGGGAAAAATTAATTAACTACCAAGTGGTATCCAATATTAAACTATACTTTAATTAAAGAATTATAGGACGAATGGTGCATAGTTACGAAAAAATTGCGATGTTCTTTATTATTTTTAGAATTTTAACCAAGCACGAATTAATGTTTAAAAATAACATTAATATATTAAATTTCCAAGATTAATTAATTGTATATCATTTAAACAACATAGTTACACTTTTAAAATGTTACAGTTTCTATGCTATACGTAAGTATCTCTCTAAACACAGTAATTTAGAAAATTGATGTAAATTTCTTGAAAATTAATATATACAGTGTGTCCCAATAAAAAGTCTTCTTCTTATCAATCGTCTGTTTATCTCTTAAGCACTTAAGCTATCGCGCCATCGTTTCCTCGGTCTGTCTAGGTCGCTTTTCCGACTAGGAATCGGTATTTTTCTATTTTTACTATTCTAGTGTTGTTAACTCTGTTGACGTACTGGTTCCATTCATTTCTCCTACTATTTATCCATTCCATTCCCAAATAGATTGAATATCGCACATCGTATTTCTTAATCTATGAGCCAAATCTTATTCACTATTTTTTGAGCACTGCTATTTGCAATAAAAAGTAACTGCTCTAAATAGTTCCATTTTCTAAAAATCGTCAAAACAAGTATAGTTTATGGGCACAAAAATATATTACAATGTAAATATTGAAACTACATACTCCTTCAATCCACTTTCCATATTTATTGCAAAATTTTTAAATAATATTCTTCTTCTTGTGATGCCTATCCGTTTCGAATGTTGGTGATCATTATGGTAACTCGTATATTATCAGCAGCAGCTCTAAATAAATCTACTGTTGTTGTATTGAACCAAGTTTTTAGGTTTTTTATGCCACGATATTCTCCTTTTCCCGGACCCCCTTCCTCCTTCAACCCTTTTCCTGAATGATCAATTGCAATAGTTCATATATTTTGTTGGTTCTCATAAAATGTCCCAAGTACTCCATCGTCCTTGTTTTTATTGTTAGCTAAAACTCTTTATCTTTTCCTATTCTTCCAAGGACCGTTTGGTTGGTGACATGACCTGTCCATGAAATTTTTAGAAGGCATCGGTATAGCCAATTTTATAAGCTTCGATGTTTTTGCTAGAAAACTCCGTCAAGCTGCAGGACTCAACTCAATACACGAATACCGGAAATACATAGCATCTTAGTAATCTGATTTTCGTTTGCAGTGATAAGTTGTGGCATCTAAACAGCTTTGACATCCTCAGAAATGTAACTTCGACACTTTATTTCTACTAAGTGATCCCATCTATCATTAATTGTTGTTCCTAAATAATTATATGTTTATACTCTCTCTACTTGTTAATTGTTCGCTATATTCAAGATGTTGATTGTTGCATTTGGATATTATCATATATTTTGTTTTCTTTATATTAAGTGATACACCGTAGTTTTGACTGATTTTTGTTACTTAATTTATTAATTCATGCAGATTCATGAGACTGTCTGCAACCTTATTTGAAAGAAAAAAGTCTGACAGCCTTAGATTGTGAAATCTAGCTGACCATTCAATAGTACCTCCAAGTCTAAAAAAAAATTTCTGGATTCTGCTAAACAGTGTGAATATTTTGATCACAGAAATTCTTAAAACCTATGGCAGCCTATTATAAAATTAGTTAAACAATGAATATACTAGAAAACGGATTAGTAAAATAGGAACAAACTTCGAGTTAGCTCACCCAGTTAATGCCATGAATATTTAGTCAAATACAATAGTATACTAGGTACCTCCTATAAATATTTAATTACTTTTTAAAGCCCAAAATTAATGTTACCAATAAATTAATAAATTTTTAAAAAATTGCTTGTTTGTATAGGCAATAAGACATCGCCTGACCATATTATTAATAATACATTTCTTATCGATTACAGGACGCTCTGGCTGATACACATTAACAAAAAGGAAACGAATCATAGGTATAATGTACAAAAAATCATGTAAAATATAAAAGTACCTAAAGTATAAATGTCTCATAATATGTTACGGATGTGATAATATACGGCCCCGCTGGAACTAGCAGTGTATATTATCCTTTATTGTTTAAAATTTTAAATACTTTTCTCTGTTAATGATTAATGTTTTACAAATATTTAAGCTCATTATAAGCGACTATTTTATTTTAAAAAATATTTAATTATTTACTGTTTCATTTCAAACGCTATAGTACGCTTAGTTGTTCTAATTTAAATAAAAAACATTAAGCTGCATCCGTAATTATAACGTTACTTAAAGCATTATTTAGATATTTCTCATATCTTATAAATGCTGCAGCTCAAACAGTTATTACAATTTACGTTGATCCTTATTGAGTAATAACATTTTGTTGTTCCTGTATATGTTATATCTAACATCTAGAAAACCTGTAATCACCGCATTAATCCGTAAAACCGTAACATACGTACGCTCCATAAAAATGTACAATGAGTTACAAACCATAAAAGTATCTACACTTCCAGCTTATCTATTATAGTTAGCGCACGGAAAGCGGATTCGACGGATGAGGTTTTTATAGAAACTTTTTAAACAGATTCCGAAAGAAAATAGACCACTAAATTAACTTCACGAATAATTTCACTTTTGACTCGTTCAGTAGGTTAATTGTTAGACGAACAGCGCCTTGAGGGAGTTTCAGTAGAAGCGCTGATGTGTGAACCAAACTCACTTCTCAAATTGTTAAATTAGCGCTTTTCCTGACCGGATATCAGGTTTTATCAACAAGTCTGGTAATAAGCTAAATTCAGATAAAGCTTCTAGGCGAAGCATAATGTTGCCACATGTAACGACCATGACGACAATTACAAAAGAAAAGAGCTTTTTATGACTTATATCACTGGAATCGTGGTGATCTATAAAGTCCATTAAACAGTGGCAGTTAAGGTACAATAATAGAAATTACATTTGTCGCCGGTAAAACGCTACCGTGCTTGAAAATTTCACCAAAAAAATAGGAAAAGTAAGTGGTTATATTTGGATATGCATGAGTGATTTAACAATAATATCACATTAGTAAATAATTAACCGTATATTACCAGAGTCGTCCGCAATTTCTACGAAATATGTTGTATTATTAGAAACTGGGAAATTTTGAGATAGCTGGTTGCTTAACGTTCTACATTAAAAAGTTGAAGTTTGTTTCATAACGTCAATTTTTTATGCGTGAAGTAACAGTACATACATGACTTTCATGTACATACTATTTATATCCAATGGATGTACGTGTTATCAAATCCAAATGATTGATGTATCATTCCATAAAGTTCAATATACCGGCATTGAATATTATTGCCTTACACACTTTTTATTTCAACAATCACGACTGCAAAAAGTAGGTATTCCATTCATTTCATTAAAAAGTTCAACGTATTCATTAACAACAATAACAGAAAATTAAATCTCTTTTGCGGTTTTGGTTTTCTATACTACACATAAAACTTACTACGTTGGTTATGTTTATTTACCACAAATATTATTCTCTAAAGTAGTCTAAAGTAAGACATTTAATATTACTATCAACTGGTATCTGAGAAAAAAATGGCAAAAAGTTTAACTACGTTCGAAATACAAAAGGTTTTATAATAATCTATTGTTTTCCTATATTGTAACATTGTACTATTGTTACCGTTAAATATTTTCTATATTTAGTTTTTAGTATGACGATTGCAATTTGTTTTATGCTAATATTATATGAGTTGCCACATAGTAATAATATTTTTGTATATCAGTAATTATCTCATTATACATTGATTCTTATTAAATTGTCTCGAGACAAGTTACTTGCCATCTCGTGCCACAAATATTTAGAGCCAAGAGTGAAAACTTCTGTGCACCTGTAAGCCAGGATGACCACATACATTATTTACCATCTAATTAAGTTTTGGAGTGGCTCCACATTCTAACTATGATTATAGCCAGTTATGAAGTAAAAGGGAAAGCCATTAACCGATTAGATTATTATTAATTTTATACGTTTCTCTGTATGTAACGTTTACATTGCCCATTAAAGAACATTTAGGCTTCTTTTTGACTTTTACTGCAATAAAATTCGCTAGCTATCAGAATTATCCCGGCCAGTTAGTTCAATTCTATAATCACTAGAAATAATAAGCAAAATGCAAATTGTAATTACCTATGTATTTAGTTTTAATATATTCTTTAAATAACTTATTGGTTATATTGCAGGAATTACAACTGACACTCAAGCATTTTATAACCTACCAAAAACAAATACTGTTATTATGAAATACGCTTACATATAGATATTTTCTTTTTACAAATAAATATGGAATAAACCTACCTGGCAGAAAATCTGATCTAACATATCACCGGCATTTACCTCTTTCAAGTAGTTCTATTCGTTACAGATTGCTTTCACGCAATCTCTTCGAATTCCTTAAAACTGCACTCAACTGTATTATATCATTTTTCTTGGTAACAGCAAGTAGCAATAGTATCTCCCATCACACAGCTAATTGTACAGTACTGAGAATATAGTTTTCACCGTAATATGATATACTCAACCATGTGAAATCATTGTCATTTTTGTTATTAATATGTGATTATACCACACTGTCGTATTGTCAATGTGGTACATGCATGATTACTTAAAGTACAAACAAATATCCACATTATTTGATTTATATCAATACATAAATGTATGTGCTCATTATATTCTCTTCGTAAATATAATTCGTGGTACGCTTATTTTTTTTAAATGTCCGCTCATGTCAGTTACAATCTTTAGAACGTGATTGGATGTAACATTCGTTCTTATTATATTACTTATTATATTACCCTTGATAATGCACGTGTACAACAACTTTAGAAAGTCAAATTCGCACTTTCAATTGTTGACACTTATATAGTATAGCCTGTTCAAAATTAAGTGTGCACGATTGCTATATCGGTTGCTATTATAGCTACGAAGTTGGTTAAATTAGTAAAATAGTAACATCTTTCGTGCCGATTATAATGGCGCAAACAAAAAAACAATTGAGCGTCGGGTTTTTGATATATGCCAAAAAATGCATTTTTTTAAAATGGAACCGCCTATATATTTTGACGTCAATCGATAGCCAATCTTCTTCTGAACAAAAAACCTCTTATACCCTACTATCCTAAAGTTAATAACAATGGAGATATACGCCTGTTCAAAATTAAATGTGCACTATTGCTAACTTGTTTATTATGGGAGCTACAGCGTCGGTTAAATGGGCGAAGTAGTAGTATTTTTTACGTGAATTACGGGGGTAATTATAAAAAAACAATTGATCATAGCATTTTTGAGATATTTAGCAAAACGTTTTTTTTTATTGGAACACCCTACTTATACATTTTAACATATTTTGAAATAAAATTCTAGCAACTCATTTAAACTTGTTTGTAGAGAATGTAATGTTATTTCAGAATATGTTAAAACGTATAGGGTGTTCCAATAAAACAAAAGTTTTGCTAAATATCTCAAAAATGCGATGTTCAATTGTTTTTTTATAAAGACCCCCGTAATTCACGTAAAAAATACTACTATTTCGCCCATTTAACCGACGTTGTAGCTTCCATAATAAACAAGTTAGCAATAGTGCACATTTAACTTTGAACAGGCGTATATCTCCATTGTTATTAACTTTAGGTTATGTAGGGTATAAGAAGTTTTTTGTTCAGAAGAACAGGGAGTTCCATTAAAAAATGCATTTTTTGGCATATGTCAAAAACCCGACGCTCAATTGTTTTTTTGTTTGCGCCATTTTAATCGGCACGAAAGATGCTACTATTTTACTAATTTAACCAACTTCGTAGCTATAATAGCAACCGATATAGCAATAGTGCACACTTAATTTTGAACAGGCGGTATACAGTCAATAATAGTATAACGAAAGATCTAAAATTTAAAAAAAGATACAAAAGTACTTATTTCATTTAAAAACAATTACTACTAAATTCGAAACTAAATTCACAAGGTTAACTTAAAGGGGCAAATACCGTAAGGGTAGTATCATTGCTAAACGAAATAAATAATAAATAAAAAAATATTTAAAATGTAAAACTGAGTGTATTTTTGTGTTTCCATTTGTAAAAAAAAATCTAGAATTCCCTTTCTTTCAATTAGTGTAGTAATCAAAATTAACGCCAAATCTTCTTATAAAAATAACAAATTCCCCAGCTGATTAAGATTACACCTCCTTTTCGGGTAAACAATTTTATGAAAGCTTAAAACCACGTAAATGCATGCACTTATACTCTACAAATGTTTTTTAGGCAATTTACTATTCACTAGATTGCCATAACCTTTCGAGAACGGAACAGCCGAACCGAGAATTGAATTCCAAACCACAAGTTAAATATGGTCACTCCAATTAAGTCCATACTTCTCTTAAGGCATTGTTAGAATTGTGCAAGTACAACATGCATGCTTATAATAAATTGTGTGAATCAAATACCGAAGTATAAGTATGTCTACATTTCTAGAAAATCCTAGAGGTTACATCAAACAAAAAAGTGAAATTTAAGTTGCTATATAGTATGACATTAAAACAAGGAACAAAAGATAACACATCAAATTCATAAAAGCTTTGCTTGTCACAAAGAAACTAAGTAATCAGCTCATAAAACATAAATGCATAATTTTTTATAGTAGAAAACACTATAAAATGAAATTATGCTGAGCATGCAAGAATGTCATTGTCAAATGTTATTTGCACTCACACAAATGCACTCTGTCACCCTATCACCCGTTAGAGTATTACGCATTACACAGTACTAATTCTTCTTCTTCTTCTTCGATCAGACTAATTAGAATACGTATATAGTAATTTGCGATACAAGTCCGTAAAGCTAGTCTTTAGTCACGAGTGAGGCAGAGTTAAAACACGAGTGAGAGAGCGTTTTAAGCCCCTCGAGTGGCTAAAGATGCTGTACGCATGTGTATCGTACAATATTTTATCTACGATAGAATCTAGAAAACACGGTAAATATTGAAAAAATATATTTAAATGTAAATTAGGATTACTATCAACCGGTAGTAATTTTGCGTAGTTAAAAATTTTAAAACACGTTGCTACTGACGACATAAACTAATGATAACATGTTACTAAACAGTCGTTTTACAAACTTGAAACTGCCAACTAAAAGTCAATTTTACACGCTGTCGTAGATAAATAATATCAATATTACTTGTAACAATTTAAAGTAACTTTAATAATACTTTATTAAAGGTTTTGGCCACTATATCATTTTCAAATCAGCTTACTAAGTATAATTTAATATTACAAAGTAATATATTAATGTTCCTATCTCTCTATAGTAATTTGAAAAATAAAACGAAAGAAAATACGCAATTTAAAAGTACATAGTTGTATTACCATGATACATTGGAAAATGGCTATTACACTTTATACTACAGAATTAATGTGATTAAATATTTTCATATGGCATTCAAACTGTATTTCTATCTCGTACGAAAATCCAACAGTTTTAATTAGGACATCTTGTATATTTACGTTAGTTGCTGAAGTGCATCGAAGGGATTGGCAATATCAAGGATCAAAGATTTGTTTTTCAATTCTGAAGCATTGTTACTAGTCGTTAAACGAGTAACTATTATGACATTTTCTGTCTGTGGGATATCACAAGTATATAGTAAGTAGAGTAGTGGCCCTGAGAAGCTACCTTGGGATACCCCTGCTGTGATTTCTTTCATGCTAGGGTATTTTTCATCTTGTTTACAGCGAAACATTCTTCCGGATATCTAGGGTGCTAATATTTCTGAGAACTGTTTGGTAAGCATTAGTTTCTCATGCCATATCTTATCAAAAGCCTGAGCTATGTCTAGAAATATAGCTGACCACACTTTCGTCTCTTTGTATGTTTTTTCAAGTATATCGGATATTCTGTGAACCTGGTAAGTTGTCGACTGCTTTTTACTAAACCGGAACTGGTGTTTAGGTTTAAGTTCTTACTTTCAATAATTTATTGGTTTTATTCGGTTCAGCCAATTTCCAGACATTGGATACATTTGCTGCATTTATTAGATCAGTGCTTTTTATTACTGCTTTTCTCGGTAGCTTTTTTATAATTTAACTAGTTTATTAGATCGCAGCCCAAGGGCTTCTTAGGGTTAATGTTAGTGGCGATTTCCTTAGCAACTTCACCTGGTACTGCTAGGTCTATTCTCATTTCTTCATTTTCTTGTTCAGGTAGGTCATGTTCGACTCGGTTTTCATTTGGTTGGAATGTTTGCTCTATGTGGGAGGCTAGCGTTGCTGCTTTTTTCTTAGTTGTTTTTTATCCAACTTCCATCTAATGATTTAATTAGCGGGCTATTGCATACTAGATCATTTCAATTTCTTAGTTGCGCTTCAGTGGGAATGGTATATTTCCTTGTCGTCTGTTAAGCCGTTTAGGTATTTGATTATAGTCTCATGTTTATGTTCTAACATTTCTCTTCTCAGTTTTTGGGTAGCATTGTTCAATCTATTTTTATCTTGCTGGGACCTTGTTTGTTGCCATCTTTTTCTTAATCTCTTTAAAAGGAACTGGTGGCTACCAGTTCCTTTTTTGAGGTAGTTATTTCCAACAGTTCGCCGTTTGATCTCAGGGATATTTTTTCCAGGCAGCCTGTTCACTATTATCGAGAAATTTCTCAACTTCTTGGTATAGTTGCTCTTCAGTTTTAAATGGTACGTTTAGGCGAAGGCGATCCTTTTTGGAATTCATTCAAATTAATTTGTTGTTAAATAGTGTCGCTTTATGTTTATTTTTATAATATTTTTGTTTGATGATAGAATCACTGGTGTATGTTTCGAATCCATATCAAAATTTGCCTCAACCTGTTAATTGATAGTTACATCTAAGCTCAATAGCTCCTTTTCCGTGGTTGTGGTTAATTTAGATCCACACAGAGTATTTTTGGCATTAAAGCCACCGCCAACTATACACTTATTGCCTAGCATAGTAAAAGATATTGACATAGCTCTCTTTCATTTGATTATATCTTGGAAAACTGTAAATTGCTACTATTGTTGGTTTTCTTCTTCCCGTTTCGATTACTACTGCTGTTGCTTAGTTTTTCTCTAATTCAGTTTTCAGTTATTCATAATGAGAGATGTTGTTTTTTATTATTATTGCACTACCCCTTCCCCCTGCTGCATTTTCTGGATGGATAGTGGAGTAATAGTCATATCCACTGAATTTGATGTAATGTTGTGTTGTTAGGTGAGTCTCAGAAATGAGACATATATATGTTCCTTATATATTAAAGAATTCTTACAACTTCGATTGCCTTTATATGATTACATTGCCATTTCATGTGGCTATTGTAATGTCTATACAGGGTGATTCACGAATAGTGTCTTGTTTGGCGCCTTTATTCCTGCAAGAAAAATACTCTCTCATAGAATACTTCGCTGTTTTAAATTTGCATACAATCATAATATCAGAAAAATTAAACAAAATTGTCAATCAAATGCGTCAATCAAATTGTGTTACAGAAAAAACGGTGCTTAATCAGACACTATTCGTGAATCACCCCGTATTTGCCATTTTTCTTCTTTGGGGCGATTTATCTGTTGCTACTTTCAAAATTCTGAATGAACTCTGAAGTCTTTCAAAGCAAGAGTCAAACATTTTTGGTTGTTTGTGTAGCTTACCTATAAGCGTTTAACAATAGTTCATTAATCAAACTTTCTGTCTTCTGTATGGTAGCTGACTCTTTAGAACTGATGACGCTTTCTATTTGCTAACTTATGTAAATACTTTGGGTGGCTTCCTTTCAGTTGTTTCATACTATTTCATTTCTTATTTCTTGAAATATTTTTGCTACTAAGCATCTTCTGTAGTTGGCTGGATGCTCTTCGTTGCAATTAGCACATTTCGGTTTTGCTTCACTATTTTTCCTGCATTGTTTGATAAGGTGATTGCCTGCACAATTTACAAATTTCCATGTGTGGCCGTGCTATTGGCATCGCTTACCATGTAATATTAATGTTGGTCTTCTTAGTGGTTGAATTTTGACTTTCATATCTAAGATGTTCTTTATGTCGTATATGTATTTAATTACTTTTCTATAGTAGAAGGACAACATAAACAAGAGTAGTCTTTTTTACTATTTCATATTGTCCTTCTTCTGTTTTAATTTCTTTGTTCTTCAAGATGTTAGTAGCATCTACGCATATAAATTTTCGTTAATTTAGCTCATTAATGATTTTCTTAAAATGTGCATAGAATGGCATTGCTGACCGTGTGTACGGATCCAAATTTTGTTACTTAACTTGCTGTTGACGCCATAAATAAAGTGTCTGGAAAAATCTGCAAAAAGAATAGTAAATATTTACATTCCAAACAAGCTAAACATTTTTAAAGTCTTTATAAAAACTATTTGTCAATTGGTAATGTATTAGTATACTCAAGTTATGTCAAAATTCAGCTGAGGGGGAAATAATTGTTATTTAACTAATTTCTACAGGAATACTTGCTTACGGTGTATTAAAATCACCATAAAAAAGTTGCACAAGATATATTGTGGGGAGCCCCTCTAAATTTTGTAAAATAGTTCGCCATGTTGGAAATATCAAGTCGACATTGTTGGTGAGCAATTATTTGCTTTAGGGACCTGGAGTTTGCGCAAAATAGTTTATTATATGTTTAACAATAATACTACAAGTCAATTTCTGCTTCAAGCGTTTCTTTTAAACGTAAGTTTCTCAATTATTTCCTCTTTTTTTCCAAACTTAATAGTATGTTTGTACTTTATTTAAATTAAATTTTAAAATAATTTTGGTGCCACTTTTATCATGAAAACTAAAGTAGTCAAACTGAGAAATAAAGCTTGCATCAACAAGACTGACTAATTTAGATTTTTCAGGCAATCTATTATTTGCAGAAAGTAAATAACAATTAACAAAATTGATAAAAGATCTAAGGTAACGGTAAAGTAAGGCTAGACTAACTATTAATCATGGCAAGAGGAAATTGTATCAAACAGATCACTATAAGCTAGAATATTAATAACGTATATTTCTGGTTTCAAGACCAAGTCCTCCAATATGCTGTGTGTCACGTGTTTCCGTTTTTTCCAATTTTACCATTGAAGTCTCCGGTCACTGTAGTACGTAGGTATTTTCTTACTTTCTGGCACCTATTGTCTTTATAAACCTCTTCTATATATTCATCTTTCGAAGTACTTGTAGGTGCGTAACACTTGTAATTTATATCTGTTATTTAGCTTCATAGCCAGGTATATGACCCTCTCCGATACATAGCAGTATTTGGTTATTATAGGTTCTATTTTTCGGTTTACAGAAAAATCCTACTTCTCCAATGAACAGACTATCTCAAAAACGAAAAGCAACATGACGTTGAAACTTCATATATAAGTTTAGTTTACTATCTAGATGCAACAGCAAGCTTTTGAAGAAAATCGTATAACGCTTGTGATTTAAGTTTTTTCGATTTTCTCAAAAACGACTCTGACGATTTTTTCAAACTTTACATTTTTATTACATTTTTAATGTGTATTGATGTTAGATAGGTGATTTTCCAGTTGAATACCTCTAAAATGAGCGATTCTTTTTTTTTTTTTTTACTTTCCTCATCTGGAAGACGAAGAAACCCCAGGAACAGGCTGGCATCAGGAAGAATTATAGCACCAGGGACCACCTATTAACAATTAAAAAATCTAATGAATACGGATTCCCGTTGTATATGGCATTTATAGACTCTCTCTCTTCTCTCTCTTTAGCCTTCTTGCACCCAGTATTGGGTATAGGCCTCCCTTAACTGTCGCCATCTTTCTCTGTTTTGTGCGATTCTTAACCACGGTAGTCCTGCAATTTTCTTGATGTCGTCGTACCACCTTGTTTGTGGTCTTCCCCTATTTCTTCTCCCTGACCACGGTCTCCATTGTATTAGTCTGGCGTTCCATCTGTTATCTTTGGTTCTGGCTATGTGGCCTGCATAGTTCCACTTTAGATGTGCCGCTCTCTCAATTACATCGGTTGTTCCGGTTCTTTGTCGTATCCATTCGTTCCGCCTCTTGTCTCTGAGTGTTATGCCCAAAATGGACCTCTCCATAGCTCTTTGTGTAATCTGTAATTTTGATCTTATCTGTTTAGTGAGGGTCCATGTTTGTGCTCCGTATGTTATAACGGGGAGGACACATTGATCAAAAACCTTGGTCCGCAAGTGTAAGGGAATTTTCTTGTTTTTTAATATATAAGATAGTTTTCTGAATGCTACCCATCCCAATCGTCTTCTGCGTTCTATTTCCATTTCTCTATTTTCTTTGTTTAATGTTATTTTTTGTCCAAGATATATATATGTACTGACGTTCTCTATTGTTGTTTCCCTGATAGCTATTTCTGGATTATTAGGGCACATTGTTTTTGTTTTGCTTAGATTGATCTTCAGACCCACTGCTCTTGATTTTGTTTCTAATTCTGTTAACATGTCCTTTAGGTCTTCTTTATTGTTCGAAAATAGAACTACATCATCGGCAAATCTTAAGTGGTTTAAGCGTTCTCCACATATGTTAATTCCTTTATCTGACCAGTCTAGTTCTTTAAATATTTCCTCCAGAGCCAATGTAAATAGTTTCGGCGATATTGTGTCTCCTTGTCTTATGCCTCTGTTGACCGCAAACTTCCCTGTGCTTTCGTGTACTTTCACAGATGAAGTCGCTTGTTTGTATATATTTTTGATTAAGGTTGTATAACGATAGTCTATTCGTGCGTGGTTTAATGCTTCTATTATGGCCCAGTGTTCGATAGAGTCGAATGCCTTTTCGTAATCTACAAAGGCCATGTAGAGTTCGAGGTTATATTCGACTGCTTTTTCTATAAGTATTCTTACCGTTAGTAGATGATCGCATGTACTATAGTCTTTGCGGAATGCCGCTTGTTCAACTGGTTGATATTGATCTAGTTTCTTTGTTAATCTGTTTGTAATAATTTTTGTAAATAGCTTGTACAAATGCGACATTAGACTAATTGGACGGTAGTTTTGTAGGAGTGATGGATCTCCTTTTTTGAACAAAATGATAACTGATGCATTATTCCACATTTCCGGTATTTCTCCTTTTTCTAGGCATATGTTGAACAGAATCTTTAACTTCGGTATTATTATTTCTTCTGCCTCTTTTATCATCTCTGTTATTAGATCATCTTCTCCCGGCGCCTTGTTATTTTTCATATTCTGTAGGGCATATATGATTTCTTCGTTACTTATCTCGGGTATGTCTTCCGATCCTACATTGATTATTCTCCTATCTTCGTTATTTATGTGTGTTCTTTGTATTTGAGAACTGTATAGTGTTTTGTAGAATTCTTCTATAACTCGAAGTATCTCCTCTCTGTCTCTTATTTCTCTGTCATTTTCCTTGATCATTATAATTTCGCGTTTACCATTCTGCTTTCTGAGGCATTTCATATTTTTATTATTTTCAATTACCTCTTCTATTAACCGTTCATAGTTTCTTTCTAGATCTTTCCGTATCATCTTACGCGTCTCTTTTCTGACTTTTCTATATTCTTTTGTGCCATATTTATCTTCTTTATATAGTGTTCTTCTCTCTTCTATTTTCTGTTTAGTTTCTTTTGTTAGCTTGTTTGAATTTTGTTTTATACTTCCAGCGATTTTGAGCGATGTTTCTGTTATTGAGGTTGTTATATGTTGGCATAGCTTGTTTATATCTTTTTTAATATGTTCAATGTTTCCTATTTTTTCATTTACATCTTTTGTATATGTTTCTCTGTTTTCTTTGAGTTTGTCTACATCGATCAGGATTTATAGACTAGGTACCTAAAAGCATTTGACAGCCTTGAACACTAGGCTGTCTATAAGGCACTGCAAAATAGCAGAATTGACTAAAGATATATAGAGCTCATAAAGCAACTAAAGGAAGAAGCAACGAGCAACGTATATTTCACATGTAAAACAAAACCTGTCCCACTCAGAAGAGGAGTGAGACAGAGAGATACACTTTCGCCAAAGCTTTCTACACTAGCAAAGGAAGACGTATTCAAGAACATGAACTGGACCGAAAAAGGAATAAATATCAATGGAGAATGACTGACTAACTTAAGATACGCAGGCGACACCGCCCTACTGGCAGACAACATAGAAAACCTAAAAAACATGATAGAAGACCTGAACAGATAAGTCGCTAAAAGTAAGATTAAAAATGAAACTAGCTAAAACCAAAATAATGTATCCAGGTACAGAGATTGAGATACAAGTGGAAGGAATGAAAATCGAAAGAGTAAACGAATATGTATACCTGGGACAGAGAATTGAATTAAGCAGAAACAACGAAAAAGAAGAAATTAAGGGGAGAATTAGAATGGAATGGGTGGCATTCGGAAAGTTATCGTTTATTTTAAGAAACAACAAAATCGCTCACCCCTAAAAACGAAAGTGTTCGAACAGGGTGTTTTGCGGCAATGGCGTATGGAACAGAAAATTGGACATCGACAAAACACAACATAGAAAAGATTAGAATAGCTCAAAGACCAATGGAAAGGGCCATGCTAAACATCACGAGAAAGGACAGAATAAGAAACGAAAAAATAAGGTCGATAACAAAGATAACAGATGTAGGCATCAAGATAGCACAACTAAAATGGAATTACGCTGGACATGTGGCTAGACTTGAGAAAACCAGATGGAAGCGCAAGATTATAGAATGGAGACCATCAACATAAAAGAGGAAGAGAAAGACCACTTATGCGCTGGTACGATGATCTCAAGAAAACGAGTGGACTAAAGTGGATTCAAATAGCATAGGACCGTGAACGCTGGAAGGAATTAAGAAAGGCCTATGTCCAAAAATTGATTTAAACAGGCAAAGAAGAAGAAGAAGAAGAAAAGTAAAAAAAATGTTTACTTCATACTTGTTAATTTCTCAAAAACCATATATTTTATCAACTTTTATCAACCCTTTTGAATGAAACATTTAACTTGTCTTTGGTTATACTATACACCCGCTAAATATTCAACATTTGTTTTTTAACGCCCTGTAAATATATTACATAAAGTGAATGTTTTTTGGAAAAGATATTTATTGTTTTACTATATCGACAATAGTTATCCGACGCATGTTACAATTACACTTGTTGTCGAAATGACGATTTAAATTGAGGAATGTATAACGAATACACTTGCTTTCTTATACATATCGCAATTAAACAAAATAGAGCGGTTTCAATAACATCATCAAATACTTCCGCATTTTCCAAAGAGTGCATTTGCAAGATGATGCAAGCGTCTTCAAACTGGACCGCTTGACTTTTTACTTTCTCACATTACGGTATAGGGAAGTCGTTAGGCACAAAATCTAAATTATTTTTTTTTAGAAACATAGGTATTTAGACTTCAGCAACCTTATTTCTATCTGCAAATGAATGAATGCATCATTGCTTGCATATAACAAAGGCCGCGACTCGAAAATATAGTAATGCACCATTAAACATTTTTGCGTAAGCTCTCGCCTTTCTTACTAACCAACAAATATGGATATTTTTCAGATGTTACTATTTATAATTTTTTTCGTTTCTAATTAAATGAATGTTTTTATACACTTGCATTAAGGCTAACTTCGAATTCGCATTAAGAGTAGGAAAAACTTCCTATGATCTGCTTCCCAATTCAATACTGACAGAGATTACATTTTATCCTTTCAGAGCACAAATAAATTCACCGCTATCTATAACTCTCAATCTTCAAATTATTTGTAATTATTACACTAAAATATACGAAAAGTACCTACATTTTACTTAAATTGTTGCTTCAAAATGTGAATTATAACCTTCAATATGTAAAATATTGTAACCAATAAACAAACATAATTTGTTTATACAATTATAAACTTTCACAATCTACATAATTCGATGGTGCAGACAGGAAAAATGCAGATGTTTCTCTTTAAGACTGTGCAGCCTTAAAGTTAGAAAATTAACTCTACAGATTCACACAGAAGAAATAGAAAAACTAAACGACTATCACATAATTTCGCTCTCTGATTTTATCATTAGTTGGAAAATATTTGTTACTTAAATAGCAGAGGGAAAGAACTAATTAGTCTGTCATAACCTTTTCCTAAAAGTTGTTTTCGCATCTGCTTGCAGTTTTCTGTCCTTGTTCGATTAATACGTAATAGCTTGAACGAAAACGACAGCGATAAAAGCTAGACATAATTATATGTGCCAAATGCATTAAATTTAAACTGTTATTTATGGCGATTATAATGGGAAACTAAAAGTAGTTTGATTTGCAAATAAAGCAATGCAAGTTCAATTCGTGAAATGTGTACAAGAAAGTCGTCTGGAGTCTTTCCATTGCCCCCATCCCAAATTATCAGTCTGGTATAAATCAAACAATCACTAACCATGCTGATGTGCATGCTGGTTTGCAATAACAGGAAACAGGAAATTATTTATAAACAACTTGGAAATATCAATGAACTCCTTGGTGTAAAAAAATTAGAAATTAAATCTACATTTAAAAAACATATAATTGCACATACTTCTACGTACATATACACTCATAAATGTGTACAAATTCAATTTTGGAGTAATGTGTTACCATTGAAGGCAATGTTTCCGAACTGTTCATTTTCATAACACTATGCGGAACTGCAATAATCCAGTCCTCGAAGCTAACTTTTCCTGCTCCTGAAACATAATATGAAGCCTAAATTACATAAAATTTTGTTACAAGTATGTATCATTTTAATACTAAAACGTTTGATCTTCCAGATCGTTGAAAACTAAAAGGCTGTGTTAGAGAGAATAAAATGATATTCATATAACGTATTTTCAGCAACGAACAAAATTGTTGGAAAATAAAAATAGAACCTGCAAATAATATAAATTTATTGATTATGTCGTTCATAGAAAATCAATCTTATCAGAAACCAGGATTTGGTGTAAGAAACATGATTTTACAGGAATTAAATTTCGATAATCATTTTTTCAGAGGATTTCAATTTATTTTATGTCCTACTAGTTCATTATACGTTGTTTATAGTTGTGATGCGGAATATATAAACAAGTCCATAGCAATCGAAGCATTATACGATAGCACTACAATTCATAACGCCCGCTCATCGTTAGCGTCAACTTTCTGACCAGTCACGTACCTCGACGCGCAGTACGTACACGGCAATGGTTCATCATCCAATAAAAGCTTTCTGATCCATTATTTAGGTTATTAAGAAATACTAGTTTATAACCATAATCATGTTAAGTGGTCCTCGATAGCGGGCGTAATACGGCTTTTATGGATCGAGGGCTGCTAAGCAATGCAACAAACACCAACAATGTATGTAATCATAAAATAACCTACATATACGACTTATTAGTGCCGGTTCTACAAACCAAGGATAAAGTTATCCGGGAAATAAATAGCCTAGAAACTATATCTGTAACAAAGGAAACTATGACAATTATACCTCGGATAGTTTATGTTAGATATATATTTACTTTGTAAAACCGGGCCTTAATCTGTTAATTAATCTAATAATATAAAATCAAGCTTGTTGCAATACCCACTAAAGTATGATCAAAAATTATTTTCATCTAGTATGGCTATAAAATAGTTCCTAATTTATGAATGCAACTACGTTTATATTTCAATGTCAAACTTAAAATTTGATTTATAAGTGAGTTATAGTTGCATTCATAAATTAGAAAATATTCCATAGAAGCACTAGATGAAGATAATTTTTGATCATACTATAGAATCAGACATAAAATCCCTAGCGCTCAAGCTCTTGTGGTTTTTTTAACTGTAAATCTGACACTCGTTGAAAATTAATGAATTCAAAGTGTTTGTGTTATAACTATAGAAAATAATAACAAGGGAAAATACTTCAGAAGTGAAACAGACATACAGGGTCTCCCAAAATGTACCAGAAATATTTTAGGAATCAATTGGGTAACTCATTTACAGTCAAAAAAGTCTAGATAAACATATATTCTAAAATCAACCCTCAACTAGTTATTTTTGATTTTATAATATTATTAAAATATAAAGTGAATGATTAAGTGGCTGAAAAATTACAGTATGGCTGTCTCTTAGGGCCGGTTGCAGAAAGCAATGTTAAGTCTGGTGTTAGCTAACATCGCGTCAAAGTGAACAAAAACGAATCAAATCTCAAATGCTTATGGTAACTAATACATTAGTAAACAAAATTTGATGCGATTTTGTTCACTTTGACGCAATGTTAGCTAACACCAGACTTAACATTGCTTTCTGCAACCGGCCCTTAGAATATTTAAATTGACGTATTTCATTATTAACTAATAGTTTGACCATCTGCCACTTTCACTGTTTAAAGATTTACTATCAACATACCGATCTGCATTTTAAACAGTTCCTTCAACACGTTTACTTAGTCAAATTCTTAATAGAATCCTATATGTCAACGATACCCAATGCCAGAAGTTGTCAGTAAAGATCACATTTAATCTTAAACCTGCTTTCGAATTATCTTTCATTCTAGATGGTATAGTCAAAATCAAGTACCCAATAGACAATAATGTAATAATCTGTAGAGTAGTGATGGGAAGTTTCGATACTTTTGCGGACTCGTTCATTCCAATCCCATTCCGCAAGTGGATCGATCGAGTCCATCGGATTCGATCCTCGGATCGACATCGAAATTGAATGTGTATTTCAGACACCTGGGGTCCTCGGTCATTCCGGACCCGGAACGAACAACGCGCGTATCTTTGTTTTGGTGAGTGGTCACGCAGTCGGTAATTCAGATGTTTATATGTCTCAAACATCAATTGGGCACATACAAAGCCGCCAAAAGCCATAAATCACTGATAACTGATAAAAAAGCATGCAGCTTCGGCCGTATCATGTGTTGCTTGTCGACGTCCAGCCTTTAAAAGGAACACCATCATCATTTGCTGTTCCAATCAACACATTGTATTGTATTCTGTATTGAAATGGATTGAATAACGGAATGCCAAAGGAATGAATGTCCGCGAGAATTGACGCCTCGCGACCTTTTCGTTCCTCGGAACGATTCCGGATCGAAACTGGAACTCGATCCAAATCGATCCTGCCCCGGATTCGATCCTTTGTATCGAATCCGACCGGATCGACACATCGCTACTGTAGAGTATAAGCGAAGTACTTAACATTTTCGAATTTTGTGAAAGTACTAACTATTGCCATTTCCGATTGAGCCATTAGATTTCCGGCACACCACTCGTAAAACTTAAAGTTGCAAGAAAACCCAAGCAAAGACTCGCATATAAGACGAATCGAAGAAGAGACGAAAAGGGCAACGACACAGGACTTTGAGATGTAGAACGTAGAACGCACATGAATTAAGCACAAAACAAGGGGAGGTGTTTGAACAAATATAGAAATATAGATATAGGGTCCTGACAGAAACTAAAAGAGACAGGGAATAAAGTAGATAGAAATTATTTATATCCATTTCTATAGTGAAACTGAAAAACACAAAAGAGCAACGAGTGTCATGTTTATTATGTTTCATATAGCTTGAAAAATTTTACTAAACAAGAAATAAATAAAGGAATTATGATAACGGAACTATAAAAATGGCATCATATCTTTGTCATTATCGCAGTATACGCCCAAACGGATGATGGATATATGGACATAAAAGATTATTTTTAAATAAAATAAGCCACTGAAATGGGTAACAATACTTGGAGATTTGAATACCATAGTGGGAAAACAGAAAGATAGTCAAGTGGTGGCGCCATTGTGAAGAAACTATAAATAATAATGGAGTAGGACTAATAAATATGTTCCAAAAACCGGATAATACATGGGTATTACCAACATAAATATACGTAGATACAACCTACTCATAAATTAAGGTCAATTATATACATCATAGAACGACAGATTTCGGATATTAAAATTACTAACGTTGAAGTATACAGAGGTGCAGAATGTGGTAGTGGTCACTGCTTGCTAATAGCTAACTTATGAGTCCAACATTATAAACAACAAAAAAAGAAAAAAAATGTGTTAACCTTTCCTCCGTTTAAGTTGATACCTCGATTTGACCAATCTAACTGCTTAAACAGTCCTTCTGAGACTAGGATGAACAACTGTGGTGATATTTTACTTACTTTTTCTTTTTAAATCTTATTTAGAAAACAGATATCAATCGGTCAATTTAATGGGCTGTAACTCAAATTGTTATTTAACTCCTTCTGGAGTGCCGCAGGGTAGTAATTTGGGACCTCTATTGTTTTTAATTTTTATCAATGACTTGTGTTCTTGCCTGAAGCACTCACGTAGATTATTATTTGCTGACGATCTTAAAATCTATGAGGAAATAAATGACTTCAATGATGTCAAACTGTTTCAACAGGATATTGATTCTATAGTACAATGGAGTACTTTTAATAAACTTTATTTTAACGTAGAAAAATGTAAATATGTTACTTATACCTTAAATAAAATCCCAGTCGCGACTCAATATACTATGAATGGCAATAATTTGCGAAAGGAGTTCCGAATTAAGGATTTGGGTATAATTTTTGTCCCTACATTGAGTTGGGAGTTTCATATAGAGTATGCAGTGTCCTCCTTATTGAAAAGCCTTGGTTTCTTGATGAGGAATACTTTTCATTTTTAGTCTGTTGCTGCTACTAATCTGCTCTATAATGCTCTTGTCAAGACAAAACTTGAGTATGGATCCAGAGTTTGGAACTCGTGAAGACGTACCAAAATAAACTTGAAACTGTCCAAAATAAATATCTTAAATTTATTTACTATAAGAAACATGGTCGGTATCCTGATTATTCTTTATACCAAAATGTGAGACGAGAATTTCAAGTCATTAAACTTTGTTATCGTCGAGAAATTATGGACGTATTGTTTATATATAAACTAATAAATAATCGCATCGACTGTCCCAAGTTGCTACCGATTGTCAGTCTTTATATTCCGGCTTACAGGACAAGGCCTCGTGACGTACTCTATGTACCATCCTACCGAACAAACCTGCTCAAGTACTCTCCTATTGTCAGAATGCTCATTATGCTAATAGGTTAATTGCAGATTCTGATGCTAATATATTTAATACATCTTTCACTAAATTTAAAACTGTTCTTAAAAATTACTATTACCAGCATTTTTTACATAATTAACAACTCAAATGGATGAATCACTTGGATATCTGGTTATCCTGGCTATATATATTATTTTTATTTTTATTTGTCTTTTATGTATACTATAATTTTCTAGTTGTTATTTTGTTTTGTAATATATATGGGAACGCTGACAGTATTATTGGGCGCATGCCCGTTCTGTCAGTTTATTATAAATAAAAAATGGGGTTATCGTGAGTTCTTCATGCTGCTTTGGCGTTTCCATAGATCATTTTAGTATATTTTTATACCTATGATCCACACGGGCCTCCGCTAGCTAGTTGATATTTTTACAGAGTTAAATCATTTTCGTAGTCAACAAATGCCACATGCATACGCATGTTGTACTCGGTCATTTTTTATTAAAATTTTAACGGTCACAGGTACTGAATCCTTTCCGAAATGCTGCTTGTTCTACAGGTTGGTAATTTTCAAGTTTTGTATTTATTCTATTTGCAATTATTTTCGTAAATAATTTGTACAGCTGTAATAACGGGGTAATTGGTCTGTAGTCAAACCATTGTTCTTTTATTGAATGCAAAAAATTAGCATTTGGGACTATTTATAGATCTGTCAAAAGCATATGACCGCCTATATAGAAATTATTTGGTTACAAAATTAAGCAAGTCTGGAGTTAGATTGAATGCTATGAAATGGTTTGAATCCTACCTCTCGGATCGCCAACAAAGAGTATCAATAAGAAAGGATGGAAAAAATGTAAAGTCTGCTGTTCAGAACAATACTGTAGGAGTTCCACAAGGGAGCATTGTTAGACCAATTCTCTTTATTCTATTTATAAACGACTTGAATTTGGTGATTATTGATGCACTTAGTGCAATAACAAATTTTGCAGATGATACAAACTTTGTTTTACGTTATGAAAATACTCAAGAACTCATCGATGAAACCATCAACTTATTTTTAAGAGCCAAAAAGTGGTTTGAAAGCAATAAGTTAATTATGAATAAAGAAAAAACTAAAACTGTAATTTTTAGAACAAACCGATCTACAAAAGAGATAGGTACCAAATAAAATAGAAATTGATGATGAAGAGATAGAAGTGGCGGGTTATGCAAAGTTTTTGGGTATAATGATCGATGAGTTCTTGAGATGGTCTCCTCATATAAATCATTTATCAAAAAAATTAAATAAAACCTGTTTTTCCATAAGAAAATATATGAATGAGAAAACTTTGAAAATCTTATATCATGCGAATGTTGAATCAAATGTTAGATGTGGAATAATATTTTGGGGTTGTAGTTCAGCAAAAAAAACATTTTTGTAATTCAAAAACGAATAATTAGGATAATATATAAAATGGGTTTTAGAGATTCGTGTAGGGGGGTGTTCAAATCCAAAGGTATAC